>JAEIFV010000522.1:0-225841 GCA_018904265.1 Lordiphosa collinella
AAAATAAATACATCCATTTACATAAAACTGTTCGTCCTGACTCACTCAATGGTGATCGCGAGAAATGGTCCAAAAACCGCAATAGTTGCAAAATTGTTGATATCGGTGAATCTTTGGGGATTGGTGGGACGCTTGTCCGGGAAGGCTTCTAAGTTGGATAAATGAGCGGGAAATGGTAAAAAAAAACGCGGTGAAACCGATTGCAATGAAACTTTGATTAATGGTTGGACGCTCTGTGACAATGACAAAAATCGTTCACACCAAAATCATTTTTCTTGTCACAGCGCAGTGACACACAATTTATGTGACGCCAATGTAAACACTCTTGACTTGTGAGAACCTTTGTCACAAATTGTCACAGACAATATTGTCACAGTGTGACGTGGTGTAAGCGCAGCATACTGAGAACGTAAGTTACAGTCGGTCCTGCCAGATTTCTATACACCCTTAACTCAGGGGAAGAAATTATTAATAGCCTTCCCTTAAGATAATTAATTTAGCATGCAGCTCATCCATTATGTTAATTAACAGAGCATTCACATTATGTTAGCAGACAGCGCACGTTGACCCCAATTATGTGACAAATGTTTTGTTCCTAAAGGACACCCCATGACCACAAATACCTATACTTTACAGCAGGTGATATTCGTATACCTCCGCTAATTATTACTCGATCTTTCAGTGGTTTTAGATTTTGGGTATATAAATGTAAAATTTTAAATAGATATAGTTAAAATTTTAAGCTATTTAGCATTCTTTATTGGAGATCCAGGAGTTGAAATAAGTTGATCTGAGTGCAGAATTAAGTTGCCTTAACTCTTCTTGTCTCTGAGATGCAAGGCGGAAGGACGGACAGAGAATGGCTGTATTGATTTGGCTGTTGATATATATATTTTCAATATCGGATTTGCTTCCTTCTGCCTGTTACATACATTTGCATTTAGTAATCCCCTTTTACTCTACGAGTCACTGGGTATAAAAATATAAATGAATTTAAAAGCTATATCCTAAAATGTCATGTGACTCAAACAAATGTCAGTTGGCACGTCCCGCTCATTATATCCTGCCCCATCTCGTTTACCCTCGCTGTCAGTGCAATTCGATTGAAACTGTTGCTCGTAGTAACACAATCACAGCCCATTGAACTAGAAAGTCGCACCCCTCCCCCAATCTCTTTGCCAAAATAAATGCAATTTCACTAGTTTATTAACTTTTACTGAATATTTTCTTACATATACACGTAGCAACCAGTACAATTAACAAATGCCAAGGGGGGAAAAGGCATGGGGGGCATCATCACGCGCAGAGATCTTCAATGGATTCGCCTTGGAGTAGTAAACGTTGATTCTCCTGTTTGTTTTTCTTTGTGCCCGATTTGCCGCCAACGGCCTTGCCACGTCTACGATTTAATACGCCATCCGTTTCGTCCATCATGCGTAAAATGGTCGTCTGTGGAAAGAGGATGGTGGAGTACATTTAAATGTACATTAACACTCGGGTTACATCCGTCAAAACGTAGCGTAAACCACTGTTTTTCCCGCCCTCTTACCTGATCCGAACAATCCAAAGGAGCCACCGATATATCACGAACGGCCCTGAACTTGCCCACATTGTTAAGATGCTCATTCTCCAGACGAAAATAGTTCCATATAAAACGACGAAAAACCTCAAGTGGACTTAGTATCGTCATCATCACATCGCCCTCAATGTACCCAGCCTCAATGAGGCTCATGGACAAAGTCCAGCTAAATCGCAATATTAAATCCTCAATTATGCCAAAGTAATAGAACCACTACAAAGCAGAGAGAGAGAGAAAGGGAAAATACTTAGAAGTGGAATGAGGTAATGGATGCTCTGAAAGATTGTTTTACGTGCCGCTTGCGCAAATATTTATTGCAGCCATTAGTCGACTACCCCATACGCCCCCCACTCACCGTCGATGAATAGACGATTTCCTCACGCAAGAATCGATTGTCGCCCGCCTTGGAATCGAACAGACCCCAGTCCATTTTGATGTCCCAAGTGTAGGCGTAACAGGAGGAAAATATGGCAGCGGTTATCCAGCAATAGAACCAGGGATTCTCCTTGGACAGCGGATAGGTTTCTGCGAAATAGTTGCTGTGTATTATTATGCCAAATAATATTAACATGAATTTGCGGTACGCCATGAAGGCAGCGCTAATTGACACGGGTGCATAAACAGCTTGTATAATGTACTATAATGGTCTAATGAACTCAAGCATATTGCTTACCCGTTGTTGTGTGATATTTATGTGCAAATATGACCACAAAAAAAGAAGTGGCATATTTGGCCGCATTCACTAGATGAGGAAACGCTTCCTTCGTATCACGATATCGACGTATGCATTGTGCAAATCGAAAATAGGCAGGCAGAATGGCCACTATTGGATGCAGCAGGGAGACATTTTCCACACAAAATTTTCCAGCTAAAATTAAATAATTTAAGTTTAATTCGCATTATGAAGATTTTCTGTTTATAAATCACTTTCAAGTTATTCTACATAAATTAACTCAATTCTTTTTCAATGAAATGTTTACAGAAAGAAACAACTGAATAAACAATCAACAAATTTAAAGCTTGCAGTATAAAGTCTAAAAAAATTCCAAGCAAAAATTTCAGAAGAACTGCACGAAATTGGCTATGTAAACTGTTGGTTATTCAACTGTTCGGAATAAAGGGGTTCATGAACCTTCAAAATAGATTAAACTTCTTATAGTAATATGCAAAGAGTTATTTCACCTTTCCAATTAATTAGTCCTATTAATAAGCATCTTGATTAACATTTAGTTTACTAGATTCTTAAGCAATTCACCTTAATAAAAGGAAAAGTTTAAGAAGACTGGTGTAGTGTCCGAGTTAAAAATATTGGGAAATGTCCAAAAAGTTTTCGACCCACCCACGCATAAGCTGCAATTATGCTGACCAATGAGAGAAAGCCACGTAGGCAAGCGATCAGGCCATTGCACACTGGGCGAAACAGCCGATTTAGCGGAAGAAAAAGCAAATTTTGAAAAATGAAAATCAGCCAATTTTTGATTTGCAATCGATTACCAATAGACTATTAAGCCTATCGATACTTTTCATTTATTTTTGTGGTTTTTATTCGCTCAACTGTGAGCTATCAAACATAACAAATTTTGCAGCAGCTGCAGCAAACTATTTTCCCGCTTTTTCTATTGCGCACAGACTTGATTTGCAAACTGCAAAAGATTATTTTTCCAGCTGTTATTTTTGGTTTTAATTAAGTTGAAGGTATGCATTTACGAGAAAATTGTTCCGTGACATGTGCGTATCTGTTGTAATGGTAAATCGTGGTAGCATCTTGCAGTCGTATTTATCTCTTTTCAACAACTGTTTAAAGACTTTCGTGGAGTGCAAGTTTTTTAATCCGTCTGTATTCGGTCTAATTCTTTTTGTTTTTGTTTATATGATTCGTAATCTTTGTGAAATGCTTATATTTGGCTGCAGCAACCTGCATCTGCTAACAACAGAATACTTTTCAGGCACTTTGTCGTTTTGGAAACGTACTTTTTTGGTATGGCTCGCCGAAAACGTCCCTGCACAGAAATTTTTGGCAGTTGAGGAGAATGTTTTTGCAAACGTCTTTGATAAATCAAAATGTACTGATGAAAAGCTGCAAGAAATTGGCAAGCTGTTAAGGAATTTTAACAGCAAGCTGGTTGAAAAATGGAGGCAGTGTTTTTGGTGTAGTATTAGGTTTGAGACAAAAAACAAGAATTGGTTAGATGGAATGCTCGTTTTTTCTGAGATAAATATTTCAACTGGGCGACCAGAAAAAGACTTCGCAGAATGCCATATGAAACATAAGGCGATAAAAGTTGCGGAGGTAATCGGATCGAATACTTCCGAAGAGCTTATGAAGGCGACACGGGTGAGCTTGTATAAAGCTGGAAAACGAAGTGCATCGCTAGTTAAGACAGTGCTAGACACAGATTTGAGTTCATCAACAAAAATTACGAAATTCGTTGAGTCCGGCCCACAACTTCCTATTCAGTACACACCAGAAGAAGCTTTAGCTCTGTACATTGATGGAGGCTACATGAAGAACTCGTACAAACTAATCCAAGCTGGTGCGAAAATGCGAAAAGCCAACATTTATCCAACTTACGACGTTCCGCGATCTGTCAAAAAGAGGAACAGAGTAACTGAATTTTTTGCTGAGGTGCCTTGTTGTTGATGGTCAAATATATATGGATGTAAATGGGGATGAATATATAGGTGAAAAGTCTTCTCTTAAATGTGGAGTCTGAAGAGTACAGTTCGGAGTGTAGTTCGGACTCAGAATACTATTTTTTTTTGTTTATTTCATTATTGTATTATTTTACACTTGAAAAGTGTATTATAGTTTTGCCCAGAAGTTTGTAACGCATAGAAGGAATCATCTCCGACCACATAAAGTATATATATTCTTGATCAGCATTGACGAGCTGATTCGATTGAGCTTTGTCCGTCCGTCTGTCCGTCCGTCCGTCTGTCTGTTTCTAGTCCCTCAGTTTTGAAGCTATCGAGCTGAAATACATTCATCTCTTAGCTGCACACAGCACATATGTCGGAACCGCGAAAATCGGATGGTCACTTCTTGTAGCTGCCATACAAATTTTTTATACCCTTGCAGAGGGTATTAAAAAATTGTCCGGATGTTTGTAACGCATAGAAGGAAGCATCTCCGACCACATAAAGTATATATATTCTTGATCAGCACGACGAGCTGAGTTGATTTAGCCCTGTCCGTCTGTCCGTCCGTCCGTCCGTCTGTTTCTATGCTGTCTCCTCCGTCAGTTTTAAAGCTATCCTCACCAAACTTTGCACGAAGTCTTTTGGTACAAATACGCTGCACATTTGTCGGAACCGGCCGGATCGGATGACTATAGCATATAGCTGCCATAGGAACGATCCGTTGAAAAACTAGTTTTAGTGAGAAAAACTTTTTTGTTTTTAATGAAAACGTCCTTATCATTGGCATACACTTAATTTATATACTTTTACACAATTCTACAAAGTTTGGTCGAAATCGGATGACTATAGCATATAGCGCCATAACGATCGGTCGAAAAACTAGTTCTAAGGAAAACTTTTTGTTTTTAATGAAAACGTCCTTATCATTGGCATACTTAATCTATATACTTACATTCTACAAAGTTTGTCAATCTACTATATATACCCTAACGATCGGTCGAAAAACTATTCTATAAAAACTTTTTGTTTTTAATAAACGTTCTTATCTTTCTTATTTATATCTTCACAATTCTACAAGTTTGGTAAACGGATACTATAGATATACGCATGGACGATCGGCGAAAACTAGTCTATAGAAAAACTTTTTGTTTTTAATGAAAACGTCCTTATCATTGGATACCTTATTTTATCTTTTACACAATTCTACAAAGTTTGGTCGAAACGGATGACTATAGCATATAGCGCCATGAACGATCGGTCGAAAACTAGTCTTGAAAAACTTTTTGTTTTTAATGAAAACGTTCTTATCATTGGCATACACTTAATTTATATACTTTACACAATTCACAAGTTTGGTCGAACGAACTATCTATACATGAACATCGGTCGAAAAATAGCTATGAAAACTTTTTGTTTTTATGAAAACTCCTTATACCTTAAAACTTTTACACAATCACTTTGTGCCTGGTCGATTTAAACTTTTTGTTTTTAATAAAAACTTGATACACTTATATACTTTACACAATTCTCTAGTTTGTGAAACGACATAGATATAGCCCCATACGATCGGTCGAATTCAGTATGAAAACTTTTTGGTTTCTAATGAAAACGTCCTTTTTATTGGCATACACTTTTTTATATATTTGGACACATTTCTAAAAAGTTTTATCAAAATCGGATACTATAGCATATAGAAGTTCTAGTGAGAAAAACTTTTTAGTTTTAAATGGAATCGCCTCCAAATTTTGTAATTAACAATGTATTATGCTTTTCCATGATTACACCAAGTTTGGTCGAAATCAGACATCTATATAGTATAGATCCGATAGAAAAGTAAGGTTCAAAAAGTAGTCTTTGTTAGAAAAACTTTTTTGTTTTCAATGGAAGCTGCAAGGGTATACAAAACTTCGGCAGAGCCGAAGTTAACTTGCCCCTATTTTTTATTTTTGACTTTAGTGCTGTGTTTTTGTAAGTATGCTACACATCAACGTTAACGACGTTCCTCTGAAGCTCTCGAAACTATCGCTTTGACACCAATTAATTAATTATAATGCAGTTTATTCCAATTTTTATATACAAGTTTCACAAAGCATTTTCCCTGATATCTGGAATATCTCTCACCGTAGTTACATACTTTAAGGCTAAAGCAATGGTCCATTATTCCTCCTAACTAAAAGTTTTAACACTACTCACCCCTTCCCGCCTTGTTCCATGTGGGATTACGTCCAAAGAAGCATATCAAAAATGGTATATCCAAAAATGCCGGCACCATGCTATTCAATTGATCGGCCAGCCAAAAATCAGCAAAGTTAACAAAACAAAATGGAGCCATGATCACACGACTGAGCACACGTAAGGCCCAATATCTTGCTTCATGATGAAACGTCTTTGTGGGATTCAGCAAGAAAGCAGCCATCAGAGTGTAGAGAAATAGGGGAGCCGCATACTGTGGTATCCCCAAGGGATCACAGAAAATATAACTAAGTACACAACAGGCCCAGATGACACCAAACACTGAAGCAATCTCCATGATATTCTGCTCGGACAGATGATTGCGCGGATCCAGCTCAAAGATCAACACATGATTCACTCCCGACGAGCGCCAACCGTATACATTGACGCCCCACAGGAACAGACATTCGGTGATGAGAAACGGTGCTCGAAACATGCGCATGCCCACTCGCCAATTTTCACCAAAACCATAGAACATGGCGGAAATGATAACCGTAATAAGGAGCACAACAAAAGCTCCCGAGAAGAGACCCACTTTAAATGTGGTCCAGGGACTTTGCTGCTCCCCCAAAGGCGGCACTCGTAGTCGCTTCATGGCTCTCTGCCTGTCACCACCTTCAATATCCTGGGTGACTGCCTGCTCTGTCTCTTGGATCAACCGGTCAATGTCTTTATTCGTATAGAAATGCGCCGCCTCCACATGATCCGTGCGCCAGCGTGCCCCATAATCCACGCTAAGCAACTTGTCATGCTTTTTGAGTATCTTGCGAAATCCCGTAAAATTGAGATTCTGATAGTTCTGTAGGAGTATCAGACCCAAATAGAATTCGCTAAATGCTAATTTGAGATCCTGTATCTTGCGGGCGGGCACATTCTTCTTGCCCAGCGGAGTACGACGCTTCCAAGCGGGCTGCTTTTTCAAATGGCCCATTTCCAGGGCTTCGGTCAGTTCACTACGCAGATTCCCATATTTACGCGTTGCCTCGGCCATTTTCTCTGAGTAGAATGTGTTGATCTTGGCCAGTTCCTTGTCGCAGTAGTGAAAGAATTCCTCATCGAATTTGGCAAAATAGCGGGTGAGCATCTCACGATCTACCAGTTCGGCAGAGGGAGACTGTTCGATGGCGGCATACAGCATGGCTTTCATTTCCTGAAATAGAAGCAAAAATAAGTGAAAATTTCGAAAAACTTTTCAAGTTAAGAAAACTTGGAAAATATAAACCAAACCTAATTTCATAAAAGTGTTTGGAAAACAACCGTATACACACTTCTTCCGCTCACTGTATACCTCCCCCCGCATCTACTTCATTTGCCACCAAAGTCTCTTCTGTTTACGTCCAAGGCGAGCAAAACAAATCCACCAATATTGGCAATGCGCCTGCGTCGTTAATGCCGCTAAAGCTTTTCCACTTTGACAGCTGGTCAGCTGTTTAACCAGATGACGTCACAGCTGAAACTGGCAGCTAGGAAAAGCACAAGCACACACTCGCTTGTGTATCTATAAGATACATATTTTTCCCACATTTCTTTTTCGCAACTTGTTCACAGAAATTTCGGCGCCTTTTACCTCATAGTTGATATATTGCTTACGCCACTCTGGCGTTATGTGAGCCGTTAAATGTTCGGCAAACTTCATTGTTACAGAGTTGAACTTAACAAATGCTGCTGCAGTGCATCCACATTGGAACCAAGGACACTGGCGATCCCACCGCACGTTTGCACGTAAACAACACAATCACAACTGGGGCCAGCCAGCAAAAGTTCTTGGTCCACTAAGGCTGAGGCATTGCGGGGAAATATTGAAAAGCTTTCAATATGTAAATGTCAACGTCTTTGTTATTGTCTACTCATTCCGCCATTTCTATGGTGGTTTTTCAATGTCAACAAACAGAGAGATGCCATTTGAGTACAGCAAGAAATCCTAAGAAAGTAGATTATTGAGCTGGATTTTACATTTATGAGAATCCACATTAGGTCAAGGTAAGACTAGTGAAATTACTAAGGGCCGATAGAGAGCTAACCGTCAGATAAACTTACAAATAGCAGAGGAAATTTTAAGTTTATCTGACACAATGCGCCAATTTTGAAGATGAGAAAACCGTTTTTTTTTTTTGTGGAAATATTAAAGAAGTGCAATTTTGGTTAGCTTTCTTGATTTTCGATTTGATTTCAACAAGTCTAGTAGTTTAGGAGCAATCTCTATAAATACCTCAGTAAAATTGATATATGTGCAAACATATTTTGCTTTTTTATTTTTATTCTTTTCTATAAGCAAATTTTATTTTTAACAATTCATTAAAAAAATATAATTACACGAAATTTTTTCATAGAAAATTGCTATATGTGCAACTTTTAAAAAGCGTCATATTTGTTGATTTCAAATAGAAACATAGCTCTGAATGGGGTCATGAGGTAACTTGAATATGAAATTGGGTAGCCCTTTAACTTTCCCAATAACTGCAACCGCCGGGCATTGAATTGGCCAAGTTCTGTAAGACTCTCAAATCAATATTTTTCCAAACCATTAGAATTGCTTATTTAAGCTGCATCAGAGTGCCGTATTGCTTTGCAGAGCCAAATATTCTGGCAGAAATGACGCTCCACAGATCCTCAATTGGACTTAGATCCGTACATTATACCGGCCACTGTATCAATGGAATATTGTGGAAGCTGAAAATTCCTACTTTCACCAAGGAACTCTTTCACGAATGTGATAAACTCACTTTCCAGCAACATAAAACAAATTGGAGTATTGTCTATAACACTGAAGTTAGCCAATACCATAAGAAATAGTTGCGCTTGTAACAAGTCTGTCGGGAATTCCGCATTTCTCTTCAATCTTCATGATGTCCATCTGATCCGTTAAAGCTCAACTTTTTTCATCACTTAATCGGCGGTGTCTCAGAAATCTCTTCCAACCAAATTCCAACCCAAAACCAATTCTCGATGTCCTAGAAATCTCTTTCGGTTGGTTTCAAATCTCTAGTGATTTGGTTAGAGATTTTACTAAATTCTTCGCTAAAACTATTTTAAAAGGAAAATTAGTTTTGGAAATCTAAACTACATTATATTACTGGATAGGCTGCATCAAATAAATAACATGTTTTATTTGATTTAATATTGAAATTTTCATTTTAATCATTTTTCGCAAAGCCAACCGAAGAATGCCATATCCGACAAAACCGAGTGGCGCTATCTGCCTCCTCAGTAGCACCACACGGGAAATTTGTTAACAACAAACGAGCCAAGGGTTGGAATGTGTTGCCTTATGATTGGCGCGAAAATATTTTAAATTTTTCATTTTAATTTTGGGTAACGCGACTTTAATTTAAGTTATATTATTAGCATGAATCATAAAACTTATGCCACAGCTAACAGATTTCCTTTTAACATCATTTTGATTCAAAACTAATATAAGGGAAATTTTTTGCGAGTGAGATGGACAATTATTTTTAACCGAATTGGACCAATTCTCTTACCCCACTAAGAAAATTAAATCTCTCGAAGCTCTGGGACACAGACGGACTTTTCGAGCGATTTGCAAACCAACCGAAGACAAAATCTCTAGAGATTTCCAGGACACCCCCGAATATGACAGTTTTTAATTTTACGTCCCAATACTACAAGTATTTTTTTATAAAACGCCAATCGCGCATTTTTGTGATGTAGCTTGAGGCGCGGTTTGGGTGCCTTGGACTAATACTGAAGATTCAACTCCTTTCAGCAAATTTGCTGTATGCGTTGTCGACGGATTGGTAGATTTAGCTGCGCCTTTAAATGAGCGCAGCTCATCACTTCATTAGCGCTAGAGTTATTATGTGCCTCGTGGAGCGCTCATCCACATTGGGTATTACAGCCTTGCGATTATTTTAGCTATTTTTTTCGGACTTTTCAAAAAGTTTGTTATTGTATTATGTTTGAGGGCTGTTAAACCTGCGATTACACCAAGTTTAATACCTGCTTTATGCATGGTTTAAGTTTATATCTTCTTCCAGGGGTAATTTTAATCTGAAATAAAAATTTGTCACCTCTAACACCCAGAATTGATATATTTATATTATTGCTTACACACCTCTTCAATATTTTGGCACAGCAACTGCAATTATTGTGATCGCTGCTGACCTCAAATGACAAAAAGCTTAATTTGCACATATTTCAATTTTCTATTAGAAGTATGACTGGCTTCGCTTCTTTCATATCATAGATACCATAAATTTAAAGATTATTAGAAGTGAACACTTGGCAAAGCGACATGAAGGTAAAAAGAATGAAAGTGTATACTCAAATCAAATGTACCTTTATTAGTTCAAAAGAAATAGAAAAAAAAACACTTTGCACATATATCAATTTTACTGAGGTATAAAAGAGTTTAACCTGACTGACTCACTGGTGACCACCGCACAGCCCAAACTATAAGAAATAGGAAGCTGACAAAAGTTTGATCTAATGCTGAAATGGATCAGAAAATTCTGTCGGGAAATGCGGACAATTCGCTGAAAACTGTTGTATGCAACTTATTTGTTTTTCATCCGATTAGGTTCAAACTCATTTTCAGAGATCTTTATGAAAATTCAACAATGACTGCAAGCCAATCTTTCAGAAAATTCACCCGCCTCGGGAAAAATTGGATGGTTAAGGTTGTATGGGTTAAATTTTAGTTCCAAGCTCATTTTCAAAGTTACTCATAAAAATATATGCATAAGCTACGCAACTTTCAACTTTTGGAAAATCTACCTCCAAAGTCGGAAAATGGTCTGAATACTGTTGTATGCAACTTTTTATACTCTGTACCAAAGGTACACAGATTATATTAAGTTTGTGCAAAAGTATCTAGTCATGTCCGTTTGTTTTCAATTTTTGGCACGCCCCCTCCCGCCCCCGTTATTTAAAAAACGTCATATTTCCGTCAGTTTTATAGATAAATGGTTCGAGCCTTCTGGACATATTTTGTAATCAAGATTCTTTATCGATCCGCCAAAGGAGCTATTCATATTTCTCCCACATTTTTATAAGGAAAACCATTAATTAATGGCAGCACCGGTCGAAACGGTGATTGACCGACTTTCTTTCTTGTTTATATTTCATTCGATCAGAAACTATAATTTAATAATTCTCAAGAAATCAACTACAAATGATATGAACATATGGACACAAGCAGGTTAAGGTTTCCCAGACATGATCACGTTTCGTCTAGACTCGTCAGTGAGACGCTAACAGCTTTTCACACCAACAGCCGTCACCAATTGCCTATATAAACATATGAAGTGGCCGAATCTGAACTTATGAATCGTAAGGACAAAAGCTATATGTGTCTCCAATTCACTTGTTGCTATTAATAGCCGCAGCTTCAGTCTAAACAGTTATGGATGTGTGTAATGGTGTTGGGTTTAAGCTTGTATTCATATGTCATATGTGTTTTTGTTGTTTTTAATGGCAATTGTTATACTTCTAGGCTTCGCCTAAGGAAACTTTAACCTGTCTGTATCCATATGTTTATATCATTTGTTGTTGATTTCTTGAGAATTATTGAATTATTATTTCTCCCCGACCTTGATACGGCTACAACTATCACTTTACAGCTTACTGTTACTACTCATAGCTAACTTATACTGTAGGGAATAACTACACTGAACCAAAAACCACCCACCCCACCCCTCTCCTTTTGTTGTCATAAATTTAAAATTTATTTTTACTTACCCTGACTGGGACTCGAACTCGGGACCTCGAATGACGCACTCACTGACAGCGCCGCTCAGCTAAATCTACCACTCCTGCGATGTTTTCAGCATCGTCAAATCGCCATTATAAATTGGCGGAAGACAATCCCGATTCGGATCGATATCAAGCCTGCTCGTACTTAAAATTTTAATCCCGTTGCCGGGATCAAGTCATTCTTTTTAGGCCTAAAATTTTCCCGGCATTTTTTTTCGGTGTGTTTACAGGTCTTGTGGGCAGTTCATGAGTAGGTAAGTAAAGGACTAGCGAAACAGGATTGATGTGTGTTTCCAGATCCTTCGATTGGCAAGGTCAGTAATATCAGTTAATATCTTTTAATATCCATTTGATCTTAATGTCATATCCCATGGTTATGTTCATAATATCCTTTTAATATACATTTGATCTGAATTATTAATTATTATTATTAAGATCATTTCCAATTTAAAGCCAGCTCAATAATTTGAGTTTTAAAAGTTTTAAAATTAAACATTTTATGTATTGTACTAAAAGGTACTCAGTATGTTTTGACTTATAAAAAAAAGTATGAATTGACTCATTAATAGTGAGTAACAATATCAAGTTCCAATGGCCATTCTTTTCATGCATCAGTGGTCCATCCGAATTGCTTGACACGAATCCTGGCCATTACCGGCACACAGCATCTCCTGGTAGACAGTCACATAAAAGCCATTCTAGCGATGATATTGCTCGCAGATGCGTATTCAATAACAGGCACATCCACAGCCTGCAGAGTCTTGCGACAAACACAGGAGCGGATTTAAAGCACTCAAACGGGCACTAGAAATGGAATAGATCGATGAAGAATGAGAAATGAGTAAGGAAGCAAGGACTGATTATAATTTAATAATCAACAGAAATTCAACAAAGAATACATATGAACAGCAGCTATGGTTGCGCGGACGGTACCGTTTCGGCTGCCTCATGGCCAATGACTCGTCAATACGCTTACACTATCAAGACATTTGCAAATTCCTATTTAAGCAACCAACCGGGAGAATTAAAACTTGAGAATTGGAAGATCGCAAAATACCTTCTTGTTATTAAGCTCCATGTGTAGGTTGGTCGAAAGGTTAGCATCTTTGACCACATAAAGTGTATATATTCTTGATCAGCATGATGAGCTGAGTTGATTTAGCCCTGTCCGTCTGTTTCTATGCTATCTCCTTCGTCAGTTTTAAAGCTATCCTCACCAAACTTTGCACGAAGTCTTTTGGTACAAATACTCTGCACATTTGTCGGAACCGGCCGGATCGGATGGCTATAGCATATAGCTGTCATAGGAACGATCGGTCGAAAAACTAGTTTTAGTGAGAAAAACTTTTTTGTTCGTAACTTCGTATTTCTTAGTTTACTATGCTATTCCATGATTCCACCAAATTTGGTCGAAGTCGGACATCTATATAGTATATCTGTCATAAAAAAGTAGAGTCTGAAAAGTAGTCTTAGGTAAATAGAGTTATTTTAAGTTATTTGTAAACATGTCAGTAGAATGGTTTTCTTGTTTTCGAATTGATTGCGACCGATTTGGAGGAACCCTTTGCTGCATTGATCAGCTTATCGACCAAGCACTCGGCAATAAGATTGGTGTTACTGAAGGCATACCCCCGTGCTCCAGTGCACAGCAGCCAGATGGCCTGGTACGCTAGGGAGATACATCCACCATAAATCATCTCAAGCGAGCGCTTAACAGTGCGATAAGAACTCAGCTTCTTGCCATTGTTGCGTCCCTTCAACATCAGCGTGCATCAGCGTGCTGGACAAAAATCTCGAAATGGCTCGATACTTACGACTGATTTTTTAAACATTCCCCACGCAATTTAGCACTGTTTTTGTTGTAGGACCATAATCTTATACGAGTACACACACCTTTCGAACTCGACTTTCGAACTAGACTTTCGAAGAAAACAAAATCTGTCGAAGTTCTGGGACACCGACGGATTTCTCTAGCGATTTTCAAACCAACCGAAGCCAAAATCTCTAGAGATTTCCAGGACACCCCTGAATATTAAGCTATTTCAAATCTCAAAATGACCACGTTTCGACTGATTCTAGAAGTTTATCGGTTCACGCGAATCTAAAGCTGGATAACTGTCCACAGGTGCCATTTCTTGGAAAATATTGAAAAATTTGGAAAACTTTCTACGTGTTCATTCCCCTTCATATTTATCATATTAGAATTTTCACCAGCAGCTTTTCATGTACTCGTATATGTAGTATTAGCTTGTGCGCACAAACCCATAAAAATCAATTTCCCCAAATAGAAACATAAACAAAAGCCCAGCAGTGGGGTCTATTATCTCAATTGACTGTATAACCCGCCTCACCCCACACATAGACATTGCCCTTCCTTTTTTTTTCAAAAATTGATTAAAGAACGGGCAACGGCTATGCACGCATTGCCCCCCACCCGCATTGAGTCATTTACAAGATCGCCTAGAAAAACAGAGCACGCCACAAATGTGTACAACAGAGAGCAGAACGAGCAGTTGAGGCTTTGCTGGGACTGTCAGTTCTCGATTAGTCTGCGCACTGGCAAGTCAAAGTCGGCCAGATATTGGTGAGAGAGAGAGAGAGAGAAATACCTATATTCTACTGATAAGGCAATTCAATCGGTGAGGCATTGTTTTTAATTTCTATATAAATCCCAGGTAGAACTGTAAGGTGCACTCATTCCGTTCGTTAACTTGCCAACCAGCAGCAAAATGCGCGAAGAAAAGCCATTACCTACAGCCGATCAGATTAACGAGGTGAAAACGGCCATTCTGAAGAGGTTGGAGACGGAGCCGCCGGCAGGTGAGTTAATCAGACTATTTTAGTGAATTCTTGGTCTTTATTCCCTTACGCACCATTAAATGTAGATCCCTTCCATCCCAATGATCTGAAACGTATCACTGACAACGACATTTGGATTGAAAAGCTGCTGCAGGTCTACGAACTGGATGTGGAGAAGGCCAAGATCCGTCTGTGGGATAATTTGGTCTGGCGCAAGAGCTTTGGTGTCAATGACATCAACGAGTCGAATTTGAATCAAGAATATCTGCACGATGGTCAGATATTTGTTCACAACAAGGATAAGGATGGCAAACCCTTGCTGATTTTATGCCTAAAGAAGCATTCAAAGAGTCAGAATCAAGAAGATCTCCTACGAGTGATTGTTTACTGGGTGGAACGTATAAACCGTGAGAATTATTTGGACAAGCTAACGATTTTCATGGACATGACCGGTTCGGGTCTGGGTAATTTGGATCTGGACTTTATTAAGAGTATTATAGCTTTGTTCGAGACCAAGTATCCCAGTTCTCCCAATTATATACTGGTGCATGAATTGCCCTTCCTGCTAAATGGTAAATATTTTTCAATTGTTTCTAACAAAAAATTGCATTTAAATTAACTTTTTTTTATTGACAGCTGCTTTTAAAATAGTCAAGACTTTTCTGCCTGCCCAAGCTCTGGAGATACTGAAGGTAACCACCAAGAAGGACATCACCGAGTATGTGGCTGAGGATCAGTGTCTCAAACTGTGGGGCGGCAACGATGATTACGAGTATAAATTTGCCTAAATATTGTTGTAGGCCAGAAACTGTATTTATGAGAGAGTAAATTAGTTGTTATTCGTGTAATTACGTATTTTTCTGCTCTCACCATTTTTACGTTTTACTCAAGTGAGCGCCGCTCATTAAAATGCAGGCGGCGTTCTATTGCAGTCACTTAGCTTTAGCTACTGCCCTTTTGCAGTTAGCCCATTGGGTGTATTGGTGCTCCACATACGACTCGCGCACGCCTGTCGACTAACAAACCAAGCACAAAACGATCGAATCGATCAATCGGGCAGTGTGTTATCGTGCGACACCGTTAGCCAGCCAGTTAGTTGGCCCCCTGAGCTCGAGCTGGATGTACACACAAAAAAAATCTAATCGCTGCGAGTGTTTTCAACAAAGTGAAAGTAGATTATCGATTGGAACCCAGCGATAAGGAATAGAACCCAACTGAAATTGGACAAGTCCAATGTTTAACCACCATGGGTATTAAGGTCAAAGACATAACTGCCTCGCAGATTGAGGAGCTGCGTCAGAAATTCAACACTAAATACGCTTCCTCGCCACCAGCAGGTGAGTTTGAAAGTTCAAAGTTCAAAGCAGTTAACTTCTCCTGACTAATAAATATTTCTATGAGGCACGTACCGACGTACAAACATACATATATATTTCGCAGCTATGTCATAATGACTCGGCAGCTAATATACATTACAAATAATTGCACTTTGTTTATGGCTTGAGTTTTTTTTTTACGCGTTGCGGATATATTGTAAGTTGCGACTGGTTAAGTGATTGCTAGATTTTGAGTGCACTCAAAATCGAAAGTTCCCTTGGACTTGAAATGCTATGGCTAACCTAAAAAGCAATTTGCATTCAGAAAATTAAAAAATTTTGCTCGAAATGCGGTTGAAACAGTGGGAAAAGTGAACAATGTATGAAGGCAGAAAACATCTAAGGTTCTGCAGAAAAGAAGTCCAAGGTTCGGTTCGCGGACCGATTTTGACTCAAATTTTTCGAATTTTTATGAATTTGTGCAAAACGGAGGACGCGTCTTATTTGCCAAGCTATTTAACAGTCAATCAATAATTGAATGGAATCTAAAATAGCCTGGTCTTTAATATTGAATTTAAAGTGCTTTCCGTGTGACAACTTGACTTTTGCAATATATTTCATACCGAACTCGCAGTATACCAAATTAAAATATGATTTTTATGGCAAAAATTTTTTATAGCTTGGATATTTGAGAATATCGTCCTAAAAGGATTTTTTGAAATTCGAAATACTTTAGAAGATATAGCGCTTTTAATGACCCAAAGTGACCCGATATCCCTAGCAACTGCAAACTTTAAACGCGTTTATCTCGAAACCACGTTTTTCGAGCTGGTTCAGAACCAATTTTGATGAAACAAAGTGCAATCGATGCAGAATTATCACCATTATGGCCCCTTTTTCAATCATAATTTTAAACTATTTGTTACATTTTTTTTTACTCTAAAGCTAAAGTATGGGGAACTCAAAAAAGCGCTCGCAAACAAAAATTTTTATAAAAATGACACTTAAAACAGCTTCCAAAGTTGTAAACAAAAAAGTTTTGTGCCTACTAAGACTACTTGTTGGCGACTACATTGATTTTTTGAACAACTGTTCGACTTTTGTTTGTGCTCCCAAACTACTAAAATTTATATATTGTGACGATGTTCGACCAAAAACTTGATGAAATCATGGAAGAAGCAAGAATACCCTGTTAAGCGCTTCCGAAATTTGGAGTGCGATCCCATTTAAAACAAAAAGTTTTTCTCACTAGAAGCTTCTTTTTTTCGACCGCTCATTCATACTGCAGTTAATATGCTATAGTCATGCCGATTTTGATCAAAACTTTGTAGAAAATGTGTTAACAGTGTATTATAATAATAAATAAGGAATATGCCTTCACCAATGAAAAAGCTGACAGTTTTTATTAAAAACAAATTTACAGTTTTCCTCACTTGGAACTAGATTTTCGACCGATCGTATCCTATGGGAGCTTCTACTGGCTCCTACGGCTTCATCCGATTTCGACCAAACTTTGTAGCGGAAATGATCATCCAAAAGAAGTACAAACAACCGACACGCTCCCCACCCAAAAACCACGACCACCGAATAAATCGCCAACTGTTTACGTTTTCAGCTTAAACTACAAAACAAAACTTTTGTATACCCTTGCAGCTTCCATTGAAAACAAAAAAGTTTTTCCTACTAAGACTACTTCTTGGAGACTACGTTTTGGACTTTACTTTTCTATGGCAGCTATACTGCTATAGTCATCCGATTTCGACCAAACTTGGTGAAATCATGGAAAAGCATAGTACACTGTTAAACGAATTTGGAAGTATACAGTCACCATTTTGTAATTTGAGAAGCGTTAAAATTTACAATAAAAACAATAAAAAACGTTTTTTTAAAAAAACATTTCTAAGACTAGTTTTTTGACCGATCGTTCCTATGACAGCTATATGCTATAGTCATCCGATCCGGCCGATTCCGACAAATGTGCAGCGTATTTGTACCAAAACACTTCGTACAAAGTTTGGTGAGGATAGCTTTAAAACTGACGGAGTAGATAGCATTGAAACAGACGGACAAGGCTAAATCAACTCAGCTCGGCATGCTGATCAAAAATATATATACTTTATGTGGTCGGCGATGCTTCCTTCTATGCGTCCGCACAATTTTATAATACCCTCTGCAAGGGTATACAAATTTTTTTTTTTAGAATTTGTTTTGTATAGGTAGGAAGTATTGTCGTACATCAAAAAAATGTTCTTTTTTTGCAAATCAATTGTTATTTCCGAAAAAAATCATTAAAAGAACGCGAAAAAGTTAATATTTTATCTGAATATGGGTTTAGCGACCTGTTTTGATTTTAGGCAAAGTGAATGCTAGCAGACTCAATGTCGATAATCAAACAGAAAATTTAACACATATGTACATGAACAGTAGCTGTGTCCGAAACGGCCGTCATATGTATTCTCTGTTCAATTTTCTGGTTGATTATTGAGCTATAATCAAACCTCAATCTTGAGCCAGCTAACATTCACTTTGACATTAGATTTTTATCTAAAAATATGCAAATATTGCAAAATCAAACTTCTTCTTCCTTACGTTTTCCTACGATATTACTTTTTTACCACGTCCTTACGATCTTTGACCAAAATTTCTCAGGAACTACTAAACCGATTTTGATCATTTTTTTCTCGGTGAAAGCTAACACCTAAACGCATAAAATCCATTGAAAATAATTTTTATTTGATAGAAAACACATGTCGAAACTTTAAGCTCGAATTTACGGAAACCACTTTTTCGAAAACGTTTCACACGATTAGAAGAGTAACTGTTGACCGATTTTCAAATATTTTTTTTAATTACTCCTAATACCCACCACTAAGATGTGAGCTAGGAAATCAATAAACAACGGAGTTAGAACCAACGAAAGGGGTTAAAAAAGTCGATTTTCGATATTTCGATTTTGAAACCCCATCATTCCGTTATTTATTGAACGATCGAAAATATCCTTGTTCATACCATAACCACATCAGTTCTTAACAAAACCCCTTTTCATTTTTAATTTCGCGTAATCCGTTCTCTACAAATCATGTGAAGCATGGGCCTATGTTTTGAATTTTTGACTGACTTTGAACCGAAATACAACAACCGAATATCGAATAAAAATCAGAAAGAAAGTCGGTCAAGCCCGACTATAATATACTCTGCACCTGTGAAGTGCTGTTCATCACCGTTGCGACCGGTGCTGCCCATAATTGTTTGTTTTCCTTATAATTCGACAACCGACAATCTTTCCAATCCTTTGATAAATATCGATAAGTAATCTTGATTTCAAAATATGTCCAGAAGGTTCGAACCTTCTATCTATAAAACTAACGGAGATATGACGTTTTATCTAAATTGGGGGGCAATCGGGGGCGTGACAAAAATTGAAAATAAACTTGATCTGTCTGCAAGAATAAGAAGTTTTTGTCCCATACACGTCGAACCTCTATCTCTTACCATCTCTGAAATCTGTTTGTTCATACAGACAGACGGATATGGCTAGATCGACTCGCCTGTTGATGCTGATCAAGAATATATATACTTTATATGGTCGGAAATGCTTCCTTCTGGCTGTTATATACTTTTGCACAAACTTAATATACTCTGTTTACCTCTGGTACAGAGTATAAAAACCGCTTGCAGATATTTTCGTAAGCCCTTAAAAAATGGCACCTGAAGGTATACATTACATTAAACCGCCGACAAGGTCGCATTTGTCCATTGGGTGACCAACGATATAAACAATCGAGGTTCTTGGGCGGGTGTGATCCAGCGGTTGGTGTGTGTGCCTGCTGTGCAAGAGGTTGTGCCTTCGATCCCTCCTCGTGACATCTAATGAAAACAGTTTTTACTTTAAAAACTTTCACACCCGGTCACCTTCACTAGCTGTTGGCGCCAGCTGTAAAGTAACTAGCCATGAATAAGCTTCTCAAATATTGCCGCTCGTATTCGTCGTTAACCTGTAGGTCACTTTCTTTTGTGCGAAAATTAGAAGCACACAAGCCAAGAAATTGAGAGAAGTTTGGCTTGGCCTCTGATGCTTAAAAGTCAATTATGTATGTATGGTTCTTCTCTAAATAAAATTTCGTTAAATTTTCTTTGCAGCCCCCTTCCACCCTAAAGACATTGATCGCATACGCAATGAAAATATCTGGCTGCAGCGTTTTCTGGAAATGTACGATTTGGACATGGAGATGTCCTTCACTAAGCTGTGGGAGACCTGCATCTGGCGACAATCGTACGGTGCAAATGAACTTAGCGAAAGTCAATTGAACCAGGAATACCTGAAGGAGGGTTCCACATTTGTGCACAGCTCAGATATAGATGGCAAGCCCTTGCTTATATTCCGTGTCAAATTGCACAGCAAATCCAAGAACCTGGACGAGCTGATACGCATTGTAGTTTATTGGATTGAGCGCACGCAGCGAGAGCAGCACATGACACAGTTGACTGTATTCTTTGACATGGCCGGCACGGGATTGGCTACCATGGATTTGGACTTTGTGAAGCGTATTGTGGAGACGTTTAAGATGTACTATCCCAATACATTAAACTATATATTGGTTTTTGAGCTAGCCTGGGTACTTAATGGTAAATGATTAAATCATAACTGAACTTTGACTTTGATTTATGGATTTTTTTCAACGATTTTAGCCGCCTTTAAGGTCATCAAAACTTTGCTGCCACCAAAGGCTGTTGAGATTTTGAAAATGATATCGAAAAAGGATGTGAACCAATATATAAGCAAGGACAAATGTCTGGCCAGCTGGGGTGGCAGCGACAACTACGAATTTAGCTTTGTGGCAGAACGAAAGCAGGTGCCGCAGGCGGCAGCTAATGGCGGTGACGATGAGCAGCCCAGCCAGGGCTTGGACAAGAAGGTGAGTGATGAAAAAATCTGTAACCAAGTCGAATTCTTGGGCGTGTTTTGTTTGCTTTTAGACGGACGAAGTTCGTCTTTTAATTGCTTTTACTGACCAACCGCTGGACACGCAAACGACAATATCTCTTCCTTCATAATTGATTTACATTTGTTGGCTTTGTATTGATTTAGGGTGCGCTGCTTGCGTGTCCTGCGTGTGTGTCCCAGTCCGCTCCTTAATAATAAAGGGAAATACACTGAGAGAACAATTGAGATAGCACAACTGCATACTATTTTCTTTCGTTGAAAGAAATTATTTGAAGCTACACAGAAGAAAAAAAAAGGATCTTAAAAAATATCCATTTAATGATTTTCGTATCCATTTGGAATGGATATTTCTTTTAAATCCTTTTAATCATCCAACTGAGCTGAAAATCGTTTAAAGGATGACCATTTTTCATATCCTTTAAACGATTTTCAGCTCCGTTGGATGATTGAAAGGATATTAAAAATTATTAATTGGATATTTAAGACATACCCATTCCAAATGGATCTTTTTTTGATCTTTTTTTTCTAAGTATAGGTAGATAATTTTGTTTGAAGTTTTTAACACAGACCCAATATTTAAAGCGATGGGTTAAATTCTGTTAACTTTACAGACTGTTAACGCTCTATTAACTGATTTGCAACATATGTATCAATAATGGTATTTATTCGCTTAAAAATCCTAGTATTGTTTGGTATTGTTTATTTTAAAGCTAAGATGTTCTTTATCTCATCGCTCTGCACCACTGCATTCGCTTGTTGTCAAATGTCTAATAAGATATTTACACTAGGAGTGCGTAATGCATTAATAGCTAACCGTCAGCTTTAGCGTCAGCGCATAACGCAGTCCTAGTGTAAATGTTGTATTAGATGCTACTTATATTTTTCTGCTCGCCGAAGTCGTTTGTCGCTCACGCTTTCTAATTGATGTACTAGTCACCAAAATAACTCCCCGGTCTCTGTCCTCAGAGAGAACTAATGTTTGGTAAAGGTAGTTCATTTCACTGTACATGCTCACAAGTTCTTTTTTTTTTTAATAAGGCAGCTCACTCAAACTTTTCAGTTAATATCAAGGCCCGGTGAACGTTAGTGATCATTCTAACTAAAGGGTGATTTTTATGCTGTTTGGTTTTTCAGTGTACATTTTTTGACACTTCACGCGCGATTCGTAACATGTGGCAACGCCAAAAATGCTCACTAAGGTTTGCCATTTCCCAATAAATAGACTTACAAACGAACAGCGCTTGCAAATCATTGAATTTTATTATCAAAATTCGTGAAATGTGTTTCTCAAGTTACGTCCATTTTATGGTTGGTAAAATTAACCCACCAAACAGGCTATTTTTTGTAAGGCCGGACAGCCAGTCAGTAAACTATAGTAGGTAGTTTCTAAAGCTTAGTACCCAGACAATCTAAATTTTGCACTAGCTAAAATAACAGCTTATTCCGATGGGGGTCAGCTTAGAGTCCAGTGTGATTATTAATACTAAATTACGGACAATTGTCAATTGGTCACTAGTTTTCTGCTTATACACAGCTAAGCTTAATCAGCTGGTTCTCTAAGTCAAGATTGCGGCGCCACGGACTTTCCGATGGGTATCAACGGAAAATTTAGCTTGTCTTTTTATACCCTTGTACCCTTGCAAAGGGAATTATAATTTGGAGAAGAAATTAGCCACATGTAGAAATATTAATTTCTTACCCCGTAAACCATATATATTCTTGATCAGGACGACGGGATGAGTCGGTAAAACTTTGTTCTTCGGACAGTCTGTTTCTACGCAAACTACTCTCCCAGTTTTGAAGCTATCGAGCTGAAACTTAGCTCAGAGTCCTTTTTTTACTAGACGCTGCTAACATGTTGGAACCGACTGGTTCGGATGAATATATCTCATAGCTCAAATAGAATCGATTGCTTTGAAAACTAGTTTTAGTGAGAAAAACTTTTTTGTTTTCAATTGAAACATCTTCAAATTTCGTATTTATTGGTTTTCTATGCTTTTTCATAATTCTAGAAAGTTTAATGAAAATCTGACAACTCTATGGTATAGCTTCCATACAAAAGATAGGTCTGAAAAGGTCTTAGTAAGAAAAAACTTTTTTGTTTTTCTTTGTAACGCCTTGAAATTTTGCATTTGCAAAGTATAAAAACTTTTATTTAATGCTAACGTTCTCTAATTTGCAGGCGATAAGTTCTTAACGCTTTCAAACAGATTTTTCTAAAATTTGGTCAGACTTATCGAGGGGTAAAATTAATCAAATAAAAAAAGAGGTTAGGTTTTTGGGTGCTCCAATTTCATTTCCGGCAGTATTTTTTAGAGCCTTGGGGGGTTACTTATGGAGGAGGAAAGGGTTCAATTCTAACAAAAAATCAAATAGGGTATTGTTTTATAGGTTTTTGGGTGCGCCAAATTCATTGGTGCAGTATCAGGGGGGTCAGAGGGAGGGGACAAAAAGAACAAAAAATTAATTGGGGTATAGTTTAATAGGTTTTAGGGCGCTCCAATTTCATTTCTGGATATATTTTTCCGATCAGGAGATCGATGAGCAGCCCAAGGAATAGAATGGCGGGGGTTCCCTATGGGGTAATCCAAAAAGTCGTATGATTTGGACAATGTGGAGTCTAACATTCTGGCCGAGTTTCGTTAAGATCGGTCAATTATTAGATGTAGCTCCCATGCAAAGTAAATAATCAAGAATATGTGGGAGCATTTAAAAAAAAAGTTTGTTCCACATCTGGCAGTATATGGCAACCAAATAAGATTAGTGACTTCCGTAAAGGTCTAAGGTTTAAAAAAAATGACAATCTTAGGCCGGAGGTAGCCGGAGCTTTTTTCCCGGTCCAAAAAAGATGAAGAACGTGTTTTTTTTAGTCCATTTCTTCAAGCACACTTTTACTTACAATCTTATGTAAATTCAATTAAGCTAATATGAGCAATTCCACAGATTGGAAACGTAACGCGACATTTTCACGAATAAATGCTTTAAAAAACTATGAAAAACTTGGATTTTTAAAAAATGCTTTGTATATTTGCGTAGCAATTAAGAAGCACTACAATCAGAAAAAACAATGACATCAATTGTCCATAAGATATAAGATATATGTAAGTAAAAATATTTGCTGTCGTAACGTTAAAAAAAATAGAAGTGGGTTTTGTCTTGTATTTCTGCCGGTCAGTTTTCCATTCTGTCCCAGTGTGTACCGGTGGCCGAAGTCACTCGTGGTTTTCACACAGACTCGAGCAGAATCGTTGAACACAGAAAACATTTGTCCGGCCCTGATTTTTAAGCATATTCAAACTGCAGGTTTAGTTACATCGTTTCTCTCAGTGTATTCTCTTTGTCACCCCCTACATGACAGGAGGGGAGGGTGGCGCAAACATTACTGCCGCTATTTATAGTCAGTTGTTTGACATATTGCTAAACTTTCGCTTTCGCTAGTCTGGAATCGCTGGTCAGTGAAGCGCCTAGAAAGCGTTGACCCGTAAAAAGTAGAACACACACTCATGGAATATGTAAATTAAATATAAATAATTCCCATGACGAGAATTACACAGATGTAGGCGCGGCACCCGCTTGGCAACACCAAGTTACTTACATCCCACAGCCACATCCGCAACCTACATATATTTTTTACATACTCTCATTATAACTGCACTTTCATCTATTTTCATTTTCAGTTTCAATCCATATTACATTTACATGCCACAACAACATCAACAGCTGGCAAGGCTGATCGCTGAGACAACAACAACCATCTACTCATCAGCTGTGCTTTGTCCGAAAGCTTTTTTTGTGTTTGCTTAGTGCGCTTTCGTTTAGTTGTGTTTTCAACATCGACGCGAACTAGTCAAAAATCTCATCAACAATTCCAGACGCAACCTCATTAAATATTATTACTAATTAAATATTTAAATAGAAAACAATTGTGCTAAACTCAATAAAACAAATGCTATTATAATAAACAATAGAGAGGAATACAAAATCAAAGCGCGGAAGCTGTGCTTGCCCCCCAAAACCAAATTGATATTCGTTCTTCACTTAAAATGCCCAGGGTAGGTGGCAGTTGTTCGTGTGTGCGTGTGTGTGAGGCGCAGTGAACGCCCTATGAAGCGGATAATTAGAAAGCTATAAGCTCCATAAAGAAAACAACATGGATATAAAATGTGTCAACCGGCCTTCTGAATGCACAAAAATACTAGGAAAAAGTGTTAAAAATAAATTGCATAAATTATGTTGATGTACGGTTCACTCTTCTTGTTAGGGCGTGTCTACTGTATATGTGATCATGTGTGCTTAATGCGCTAAATAAACCCCAATATTGGCAGCCAACAACTTTAACGATATGATATTTAAGACGTGTTTTGCTTATGTCTGTGCTACGCAATCTCTCACTCTTTATTTACTTATAAGAAGACATCTTTTGTTTATTTAAATTTGAGGTCTTGGATCAGGCATGAACTAGTTCGATTAAACGATCGATGATTTAGGTCATGGCGGCGTGACACGAATATTTACAAATGACGATATATTAAAAATTAAAAGAAAACCATTCCATAAAAGTCAAAACCATGAAGTTGTTTTGTTTAAGGGAACTAATTGAATAAATAAGATAACTAATTAGTTGGCGAGTTTACCTGGCTCGAGGTCCCAGAAAGTTTCGTTTGTTCCAGGGACTAATACCGGTACCGGAACCGTTAACCGAAATAAACCGTTTGGCTTGAAAGTCTCCTTGAATTTCAGTTTTCCTATGCAGAAGCGAGATTTTCCCTTCTGTAGTACAAATTCGCAAAATTTTCGTACCCAATATGTATAAGAATTGTACTAAATATTCAAAAAACCGAATGTATAAGTGAAGTGGAGAAAACCCAAACTCATAACGGGCATCCTAAACCTTTTTTTTAACGAAAGACGGCGATAGTATATTTACGATTATACACACATCTGCAAATTTCTGCAGCAAATTATATAACATTTATTAAATTAAAAGTCAGACAAATAAAGTGAGATACTAACCAATTGTGGAATTTTGTGAGATCACAACTAAAACTTCAAAAAAACATAAAAAATTTGTTCACAAAATACACAAAAAAGATTCAATCGGTCAAATTATTGTCACAAGAAGAGTTTGATAAGTAAGTTAAATTTTAATATCTGGATCTAAAGTAAATACCTTCAACTTCAAAATGCTATCTAAATAAGCTGCATTGCTAAAATGAACACGAGTTCATGCTTTAGCCCCAGACGGACTCACGACGTAATGAGAAGTTTCATACAAAAATTGAGTGAAGCTGGCGTAACGATTTCCTTGCAATTTACACATTCCACGCTGGATTGAAAGTATTTTTGCGCTTAACAACGCTTAACATCACATACGCGGAGTCTATGTTAATAGGCAGTGGGCTTTTTTTTGCGTTTATCAGCTGGTGCAATATTGTTACCACTAGATGTTACGCGCTGTTACTCTACATGTATGCCATCGATCAGTTGACTTAACTAAAAAAATAATAAAAAAAACTAGTATTAAAATCGGTTTAAAAATATGCCAAATCCGCTGTCTAGAGATGAGATATGGGGGTTCAGAGGAGGCCGACATCATGTTGGGAAGGTCCGTGTTTTCTTGATGTCGAGATATTATTGATGCCTTTGTCTTTTGTAGTCCTTGTTTTTAATTCTTGAGCTTCCTCTGACAACTCTCCCATCGATAAAAGTTGTTGTTCTATTAGCTGCTCACCATGATCCAATATTCTATGGACTTCAGAAGAAAGTTTTTTCTCTGGATACTTTGCAGAAAAGATCTCTTGTCTCGTTGGCATATTTTCCTTATCTGCTTGCATCAACATTTTCGCCGCAGCTTAAGAAATTCAGATGAATTCTGAGCAGTTGCCTCATCGCTGTCGAAGAATCTGGGGTATGAATTTCCATCATTCGTTTTTCCATAGCCCTGCTTCGAGCAG
This sequence comes from Lordiphosa collinella, assembly GCA_018904265.1. Classification (NCBI taxonomy): domain Eukaryota; kingdom Metazoa; phylum Arthropoda; class Insecta; order Diptera; family Drosophilidae; genus Lordiphosa; species Lordiphosa collinella. The sequence continues at coordinate 27,178 of JAEIFV010000522.1, forward strand.
TCGACTCTTGGCCCAAGCTCCGCCAAGAACTTCTGTTGTATATCGTGCTTCCTTCTACTTTCCATTGTTTTTGTACTGTCACTGGCACTGTCATCAGACTCGTCTCGTTGTCGAGGAAGAGTATATCATAAGTTGAACATCAATTCCATACATCTGATCCTCGCAAGCAATGGAGAATTTCCGTACTCAAAATTATGTTCGTCCGTTTCCGATATTTCGAACTCCTGAAAGTCTTGTTGCTTAATCTTGCAGATGGCACATGTCAGAGTTGATTTGGTGAACGACATTCAATTCTTTAATACCCCAACAGAAGAAAATGGGAGACTTCATACATAGCTAATAGGGTCACTTGAGGTTATGGAAAAACACACCCACTTGCTAGTTGCAAGGCGCAAAAAAAAGAATAGGTCTACTGTAAATACCTATATTATGTGCTACATATCTCAATTAATCATAATATACGCCATCTTATCATTTTTCAAGGAAAGATTTTTAGTTCTTTTAATCGCATATATCACTGTAACGTCTAATCGGGCAGGTTCGGGCAGCTGCAACTTTTACAATACATTAATAAATAGACTAATACAGGGTGGGGCAACATAACTCCCGTATTTCGAAACACAATATTTTTTATTTTCATCATTTATTTTATTTTCAGTTGTAGAAAATACCATAAATTTTTTTACATGGTTTTAAAAATTATGTCGTTCAAGTTAAGCCCTCCATTTTCTATGCATTGAACGATTACGGGTGCTTCGAATCAGCCTTTCCAACAAGACGAGCGGAATGTTGGCCACTTCTTCTCGAATGTTCGTCTACAGGACTGCAAGAGTCCGGGGACGGTTGCTGAAGTCCCGGGACTTTAGGTAGCCCCGCATAAAGAAGCTTCAAGGGGTTAAACCAGCTGCGTTGCGATCACTGAGCAAAAACGCTTATCGGTATTACCGTTTGGTTTTTATAGGTTCACCAAATTGACATTTGAAACCAACAAAATTCCAAAATTCAGCAATTTGAAAAATTGTTCAACTTTAAAAATCACTCTAATTGACCAAATTCAATAACCGAAATTTTTTCGGGCTTTCTGGGTTGCCCTTTATTAAATTAAAATACTTGATTTTTGCAATGCCAAATACGAGAATCCGGCCACTGTGCGGCGTTTGAAAATATGTAATTTTGTAACAGCTTATGGATGTAACCCAAGACGGTATTTTGCTGTAATCATCGTGCGGTCACACTGCTCCTGAGGTAGCTTTAACAGTGAGCTTACAGAACAAAACATAACATTTTACATAGAAACGTTCGCCAAAGACAGTACATATTTAATTTCCCTATAAGTCGGTCGTACTCGGACTATCTAGTTCAGCTATATGCAAAAAATAAATGTATTAAATTGCTGTAAGCCTGCCTGCTAATAAACTAAGTGTAAGTTTCAGTCGCCGGCTGGATAAACGGACACCCTCGCACACACGCACCTGCATATCAAATAACATTCTCATGCATTCATATGAAAAAGGTCAAATGATTTGATTTCTAGCCAAATGGCCTTTAAAAGAGCTCAAGCAGGCTGCAAAAGGATGGCTCTCGAGCACGTTTGGCAGATGAAAGAGGCTATCTAGCACACCCATTGTAATGTTATGTGTTCAACTTCTCCTCACCCCCAGGTACACTTTGCAAACACCGCCATGCTCAAGGAGTCCAACATTGGCGACATGCACACGCCCTCTGAGGGTAAGAAAAAACAAAAGTACTTCGACCTTTCTGTCAGTTTATTGTATTTCCCACTTTGCTAGCGATTCTTTCTTTAATCAAAATTTGTAAAAGTTAAACTAAATTGTTGGGAAAATCCACTTGTGTATATATATATTTATATATATATTTTTTATCTGTTGCATAGGCATGTTGCAACTGGACCCAACAGAATTCATCAACTTCAATCCACAAAATGCCGAGGCCACGCTTAAACTGAGCTCCATTGCCAAGGTGCCAGTCACCTATAAGGTAAGTAAGTGCCGCTCGCTTGCAGATTGAGAATTATACGTATTCCTCAACAGATTCAAACCACATCACCGGAAAAGTTTCGTGTGCGTCCACGCTGTGGCGTTATTGGTCCCAATGAGACAGCCGAAATTGGTATCTGGCTCAAGTCGGAACACCAATTGAGCGAGGATAGCAAAGACAAATTCCTGGTTATGGCCATGCCGGCTCCGAGCAAGGATTGCAGTGGAGCTGAAATAGCTGATTTGTGGTCTAAGAGGACCTCAGGTGCCGGCGATGTTGAGCAGCATCGTTTGGTGTGTCGATTCGCTGAGAAGGGTAGAGATGGCAGCGATGGCGCTGCGGGTCCGGCTGCGGCTGGATCAGTGATTCGTAGCAGCACCGTCAGTGAAAAATCTGTGGATGTAATTAGAAGCCATACCAGAAGCTATACCAGCTATCACAATCTAATCCCTCTTTCTCTCTCTCTTACAGATCCAGGAGCAGACAGCCCAAAATGCTAAACAGCTGGCATGTATGCAGACCATTGTGTTCCTATTGCTGGGCATAGTCATTTTGCTAATGTTTGGCTTTAGTTATTTGATGTATCAGCAAATGTATCACACGACTGGTGGCACATCATCAAGCCCAAAGACAGCCGCATTTAGCTGCCCCCACAAGCGCAAATAATATTTACTTTCCCCATGCAATCTGACCAGGCAGGGCGATGAGAACGAGGTGGTGGTGGAAGCCGAGGAAACGAAGGGGAAAGAGGATGACGACTGCCTGGAAGCCTTACTTATAGCCCAGCTGCAGCAGCTGCAACATGAAGATCTCAAGGGCGAGGGTCGACGTCAGCTGGGCGGTGGCGTGGTTGGTGGCGGGCAGCTGTTTGGTCTATTGGCTGTTGCACAAAAATTGGCGCGTGTGCTGCTGTCGCTGATGCTGCTGTGCGGCATACTTGTGATCAGCTTCTACCTGGGCGGCAGTCAAACGGAACCGGAACGGGCAGACAAATCTTAGCCATTAAATATGTATATATATATATATGCTATATATATATATGCAAAAGTATGCAAATTTCCAGTCTCTATATATATATACATATATTTTTCTTTTTCCATTTCGATTTCCCCACTCTTCCCCCGCTTGAGCCAAGAATTTAAATGGACAAATGAGTTTGTAAATTATAAAAAAATTACCAATTAAACAAGTTGATTAGTTTGTAAATTAATGTCATTGTTGCGTTTTATTTTGTTGAACTTAAGCATACAAGTTACATGTTAAAAAAACTGATGTACGCTGAAAGTAAAATGTTAAAGTATGTTAAATGTGCTACCCTGAGCAGAAAGATTCATTGGTGCACGAAAAGGCAGCCTAGGAGCATAAATGTAAGAGCGCTAGAGAAAGTCTTACAAATATTTCCGTTAACATGAAGTTCTCAGAACACCAAAAGGAATACTAGGAGAAGCCAAAATAACTGAAGCACTTTGGCTGAGCAGGGATTAAAGTCGAAACTAACTTCGGTTTTGGTTAATGCACTTTGCCTTTTTTATCTGCAAAGGAAACTCTCTCCCCTCTTTCTTATGCCACTTGCAAAAACGAGCTCAATCCTAATTATGTTTATAATGTCTCCCGTGTAGATTTTGTTGTTGGCGACAAATATTTTCTTGAACATCCGACATTTACGAGCACACAACACCTGGCAATTATCGGGTTACTTCTTCTATTTCTTGTTTGTTGTTACTTCAGAAATATTTTCTTCATTTGAATTGGAGTCTATGTGGATGTGAGCTGACTCTGGCCTCCTCTGATGTAGAGTGTTTGTTGACGTTTGTCTTGAAAAAAAGAATACCTAAGCCAATAATGAGTCAACTGCTTTAAGGAAATGTGGCTGCTATGTGTCAGATAAACTTATACCGCGTTTATATGTACCGTGTATTTGTGTATATAAACACTTAAACGCGATCAGTCATGCTCCCATTTTCGCGTTCGCAAAAATTGTGCGATTTTGTGAGCAAATTTGGTCGAAAACCCGGTTTCAAATCGCAAAACTTTTGCGAATGCACATTGGGCCAGATGCCAGTTTGGGCGGCATTAATTCGAAAAATGTAGTTAGACATTTGATAAACATCAAATGTATACTAATTAGGCAAAGTTGTACAACAATCCGATCACGCCCATCCTTACCGCCCACATTAGATTAAGGTCCTCTTCTGGTGTAGGCGGCTCAATTCTACCTGGTTTTTAAAACTTTTGGAAAGAAATCGGAAAAAGAATTGAAATTCTGTTTTTATACCCTGTTCCCATTAAAAATGTTAAAAAGGGATCATGAAGTTGTGCAAAAGTATGTAACAGGTATATTCTTGATCAGCATCAACAGCCGAGTCGATTTAGCCCTGTCCGTCCGTCCGTCTGCCCGTATGAACGCGTCGATCTCAGAGACTAACAAGAGGTACAAACCTCTATCTCTTACCATCTCTGAGATCTGTTTGTTCATACGGACAGACTGACAGACAGGCGGACGGACAGACGGACATGGACTTTATGGGGTCGGCGATGATTTTTTCTGTATACCTCTGGTACAGGGTATAAAAATTGATCACAACTTGGAAATGTAACTCAAAACTTTTTTTTTTAATACATAATTATACAGATTTTAATTTACAAAACAGGAAAAATTTAGATTAAGGAACACAAAACTAAACTTAAAATTTTTATTGACGACGATGAGCCTCCAGCTGATGGCCTAGTAGCTTCTGCCAGCACTTGGGACAGGCGGTGGTCTGCTTGAATAGATTACGCTGACGACGCTGACGGGTAGTCAATTCATCCTCCTATGCGGCGTAATAGTTAAAAGAGGAGGAACTAAGATTCAGAAGGGCTATCTCCTGATCCTGGATGAGGAGGAGGAAGTGAAGGAACATTTCCTGGCATTTCCCTGGGTGGCCATAAACGAGGGTGACTCCACTCTGATGGTAGTGCTGCAGCCTTCCAAGTGATTGCCCAACTGGGAAACTTTCATTTTGTCAAAGCAGATGGAACAGCTGACTATGTCGTTGTGCTCATCAGGAAACTGTTGTGAGTCACTGGCCATCACATCATTCTAAAGCTAAAACTAATGTAGCAAAGTTTCCTCACCAAATAGATCTATGATAAATGCGGAGGCTGCCGTCAAGGCTTCCTCTTCAGGGTTATTTTCCAAATCAGTGTACACATCATCCATCATGATGAAGTCATCAGAGTCAAAAATCATAGACTCATCTGCAATGAACTCACGTTTGAAGCCCTGGCTCTTCTTTCTCACCGGCAGCTTGACCTCACGCACTAAAACATCCCCATCATAGGACTCCCAGCTGGTAATTGGATTGTTCTGGTCCTCAGGGAAGCGTCGACGTTTATGGTTGTTGTGGATAAAGGATTCGTCCAAAACTCACGCAGTTTCTGACTATCTGGAGGTGATTAAGCAGCTTTATCCGAGGAGAGGCTATAACCCTGACCCGTCATCTGTCTGTTAGAGGTCTTCGTCTGGTTATTAGACATCTCCTGCCTGTTATTACGATCTCGCTTTCCACACAACTCTGCGTGGTTTGCTGGAAAGACCCGTATAGGAGGTGGGTGGTTCTAGACCCGCCAGATGAGAGACCGGCTGTAGCACAGCTTGCTTTTAGGCCGCTGGCTGCTCAAAATAGCTGATATCTACGTCTCTTTCAGGAGTAGCCGCCTTGTTCTGCTTAATCTTTGGCCTCAGCCTTTATCTTGGGTTTGGTCAGTGGCTGCCACCGCATTCCCGCCGATGTTTCTCCCACCACCGGTTTACGATTCGAGATGCGCTTCACCCATCACTTGAAGGGTGTAAGATTCCGTGCAGCGCCATATGTGTGTCCTATGCAGCGCCATATGTGTGTCCTATATTATGGAATGTGTGATAGACTTGTTATATTCGTGCCGGCCACTTTATTAATGGATGTCATGATTTTCTTAAAGTTGGATCCATCATGTCTGCCATTGCCCCCGCGAATGTATTGCCCCCGCAAATCCTTCCTAGGGCGTAGCTTCAACATTGGCTCACTAAAGCGTATGGTCACCTCCTTGACAGAACGATTGCCGCGCTGATAGCAGTTGCCCGTACAGGACTACATGCACTTGCTCCACTCCACGACAACGGCGCCCAGGCACTGCTGGAAGAACTTCTCATCGAAACGCGTAAACATGCAAAATATATTCGGAGTGAGATCGACCAGCTACTATTCTGGGTGCACCAGATTCTGTGTTTGATTGAGATTCTCAGAAAGTGGGGGAGCATATTTCGGTCCCTGCTTGTAGCAGGCACTGAAACCAGCTCCCCCGCTATCTGAGAATCTCAATCATGGCTTCTCCTTTTCTTGTGGAGACAACCTCGGCAAGCCATCGTCTGTATCTAAGGCTTCTGCATTTGGCTGCTGCTGTAGCTTTAAGGAAAACAATCAGCATCGTCCGACATGGGGGTCAGCATAGAACAAACTTCATTTTTATTAAAAACGTTGCAATAATCCCGCTTCTAACGTTGTATTGTTTAATGGGCCTTGTTATACCCTTGCGAAGGATATTATAAAATTGTTCGGAGGTTTGTAACGCATAGAAGGAAGCATCTCTGACCACATAAAGTATATATATTCTTGACCAGCATGACGAGATGAGTTGATTTAGCCCTGTCCGTCTGTTTCTATGCCATCTCCTCCGTCAGTTTTAAAGCTATCCTCACCAAACTTTGCACGAAGTCTTTTGGTACAAATACGCTGCATATTTGACGGAACCTGCCGGATCGGATGACTATAGTATATATCTGTCGGTCGAAAAACTAGTTTTAATGAGAAAAACTTTTTTGTTTTCAATTGAAACGCCTCCAAATTTCTTAGTTTACTATGCTTTTCCATGATTCCACCAAATTTGGTCGAAATCGGACATCTATATAGTATAGCTGCCATAGAAAAGTAGAGTCTGAAAAGTAGTTTTAGTTAGAAAAACTTTTTTGTTTTCAATGGAAATGTCCTCAAAATTAGCATGTTTTATATGCTCCAACGCAATTCTATAGCATATAGCTCCCATAGGATCGATCTGTCCAAAAATTTAGTTCCTGTGAGAAAAGTTTTTTTTTCAATGGAAACGTCCCTTAAGTTGGCATATATTTATTTTATGTCCGTTTACACATTTATACATAGTCTTGTCAAAATCGGATGACTATAGCATATAGCTGCAGTATGAAAGATAAGTCGAAAAACAAATTCTAGTGTGAAAAAATTTTTGGTTTTTAATGGAATTGCCTTCAAAAAATTTACATGTTAGTTTGTTAAGCTTTTCCATGATTCCACTAAATTTGGTCGAAATCTGACATCTATATAGTATAGCTCCCATAGAAAAGTAAGATCCGAAAAGTAGTCTTATTTAGAAAAACAAACTGCAAGGGTATACAAAACTTCGGCCGAGCCGAAGTTCACTTTCCCCTATTTTTATTAGTGAAGTGAAAATATACATATGTCAATAATTATTTACAGATAAAAGTATTCATCTTCTTCATAACCATCGTCATCTCCTGGGCATGTGGAAATGTCAGTTTCATTTTATCATCATCATCGTAGTCCTGAATCATGGTTTCCAGGTCTTCCAAAATTTTCCGGGTCACATGCACTGCCGTCCTCAGTCGCTTTGTGATGATTTAGGATTGAGGCAAGCTTGTCCATTAAGCTAAACTGAATTGCAACTCCGACTTTCTGCACCCACAGCGTACACCACACCCATTCTTACAATTGCCAAATAGATTATTAAGTAGTTTCTCAGGAGCTGGTGATAATTTTGTAGTAATTAAAAACCCTGGGGCTCTAAATCATGTCCTAACCATTTTTGAACCTGGTAATAAGCCCGAATATAATATGCTGATGGGCTGCTGCACTTGTAGGTGAAAGATTGGACAACTGGACAGATCTATGAAGCTTTGTAGATTTTACGAACTGTGCTGAGAGGAATAATTGGCCGAGTGCAAACATCAAAAGCAGAAAACAGACGCGTAAAACTTCGTCGCGACTGCTCTCTGCCCTCTATCTCAGAAACAGTTGGGCGCATGAAAAATTTTGTAAGAAATAGATGTTAACACCATTGGAGCAATAGAAACCGAGATAATAACGAAAAACTGATGTTGCTGACCTTTGACCTTGAATAACTTACGACGCCCCAATGAGATTTTATAAGACTTTTGAGACATCTTTTAGAGCACCAAGATTAAGGTGTATACAAGTTTTCAGCTTGTTATCTCTCATTCCGAGGTTGACCCCTTTTTTTTTGCTTATTTGACTGGCCTATAATGCGAAAATAGATTTCGACTCTCCGCTGCATTCAATGACAAGATAACTACTGTGCGTTTTCTAGAAAACTCATCTTTGGTGTAATGCATGTTGGAATTGCGCCGCTGCTTTTTCAAAAAATTATTTTCTTTAGCTTCTTCAGTTTCAGTTTTTGTAGATCTTAACCTGGCCTGCTGTTCCACTAGCTCATCGCGCCGCGCTTGTTCTGAAGTCTTAGAAGCATCGCTGGGATGCATTGTGTTCAGCAAATGGCTGCCGTCGATTGCTCGCCTGATCTGACTTTTCGACAGTTCTCAGATCCGCTTAACGGCTTACGTGTTGTATTCTCCTGAGCTACGCTTGCTAAGAAGTTTCTTGACTTTTCATTAAACTCATCCGTTTTAGTATTAGACTTTCGTTTCTGGCACGATATTACAATTTTAGAATGTTTGATGTTAATTTCTTTCTAACCTTTTAAAGTTAAAACGATTCCGTTCGATCGCCGCCATCGTCATATGAAAAATTAACAATTCTATAAATTTCACGATTTTTTGATCACTATAAAAAAGTTAAAAGCCTACTAAATACTTCAGGCTATCAACTATCTGTAACTATGTAAAATTTCAACCAAATCCGTTGTCATTTTGGCGAGATCGGGTAACAAAAACACATACACATTCAAACTTTCACATTTATAATATTATGGTAAATAAGATCAACTAATACGACACTCGAAAGTAAAAGTCATTTCTTTACTTTTCTTACATATTGTTGATATGAAAAATGAACTAATTTGTGAGCCTCCATTATTCTACTACTACTTGAAATTAACAAAAAAGGTGGTTATTATTTCGTGGTTTTAACAAACTCAAATTTAAACAAACAGTTTTATTCAATGTTACGAAGGTTGAACTTAAATGAAATGATAAGCGTAAAATAAGTCAAATTGTTGTAGAGTAAACTAATCCTTTGTCTTCTTGCGTCCACGTTTGGCCGCGGGCTTCTTAGAGGAGACGGAAGAGGAGGACTCTTCTCCTTCAGCTGTGGCTGCGGCTGTTTCTTCTTTGTCTACTTCTGGGGCGGCTCGTTTTTTAGCTACCGCTGGCTTCTTGGAGGAGACGGAAGAGGAGGACTCATCTCCTTCAGCTGATTCTTCTTTCTCTACTACTGGGGCGGCGGCTCGTTTCTTAGCTACAGCTGGCTTCTTGGAGGAGACGGTAGAGGAGGACTCTTCTCCTTCAGCTGTTGCAGCGGCAGTCTGTTCTTGCTCCACTTCTGGGGCAGCACGTTTCTTAGCTACCGCTGGCTTCTTAGAGGGAACGGGTGTTTCCTCTTTTGCTGCAGCGTCTTCCTTTGCACCTTTCTTAGTTACCGCTGGCTGCGCCTGTTCATCCGATTCCACTAAAAACACAGCATGTTGACCTCCACCATCGGCCATTAGCATACGCTTGTTCTGTGTCTGTTTGCTACTTACTAAAACCGGCTCTAGCTCATCCTCACCATCACCCACACCCAGCTGGGCATTGCTGCCTATGCCCCAGGCATAGAGTTTGCCTGTTTCGGTAATGGCATAGGAGCATACCTCTCCACAGCCCACACGAGTGATTTTTTCGGTTAGCTTTTTAATAGGCGTCAATTCCCCCACCACATCGCCTTGAACCTTGCCAAGACCGAGGCGTCCATAATCAGGCCGTCCCACCACAAGACACCTGGAGTCTTGATTCAGTACCAAAGTGTGATGCTGACCGCCGGCTATTTGTTGTATCTCCTTGAGACCAGTTTTGATGGGCGTAAAGATACATTCCGCTTGAAAATCATAAACCAACTGTCGGTAGTTATTTAACCCAACCGCCCAGATGATCCCTGTTTGGGATTCGCGCAAAAAAGTGCAGTAGTTTGTGGCCCAAATTGCCTCAATTGGCTTGGAACGTTTGATGATAAGTTGATCGGGTCGCAGCAAGTCACGTTTGCCGCGGCGACCTGGAAATGGGAAGACATTTCGGTTTACACAGTGTTACAAAAAATTAAAATCTAAACATACTTTTCACGGGACCCAGTACATATTGTTGGGCAGGTCGATTATAGCATTTACTCATACTTGGTTTCTTCCCAACACCCCCAAAATCTGAAGTTATGCCACAAAAAGCGCACTTTGCTTTTTTCACTCATTGTTTATAACCTTGGTAATTCCGTAGAATAATTGGTAATTTCGTAGAATGTAGAAGTAGAATAAATTATTTATAATAAGTTTCCCGCAAATAAACAATAAGATGTGTGTACAATCTGTATTTTTATGTGACCGACATGGATATCTCAATCCGTCTGTCGGCCATGAGCAGTTTGTCTTACACTACACTGAACTACTACACTAGGCTGCCCGGGTCGTTCCTCAGTGCAATGCGCAGACTCCTGCCCATGCTGACTCAAGTGCCGGTAAGTGCCTCCAGAATTTCCGTCCGATAAGTCAGTGAGCTTCTCAAATAGTTGACTAGGTTCTCCCACAAGTTGTCGCTTCTGTCATCTAGTATGTTGACCACCTCCTCACCAGTAAGGAGCTGCCTACCGAGATACAGCATTCTCAACTTCTTCAGAATTAGGAAATGCCATATGTCATCGTTTTCTCGGGTATTACAAAGGGGGCATGATACATGCTCAGCTCGATTATAGGTGTTTGACGTTAATTTGATCAAATCAAAGCGGGCTTTTAAGATCCAAGGGATTTTGTGTGCTGACAGAAACAGATATTTATTTGAGATTGTGTGGTCAAAATACTTGTAAATTCTTGAGGTGCTAGTGCTTTGTCGGTGGGTTCGTTCCCTTAAGGCCTTGTATTTAAGTGTGTGGAGTAAGGTCGATTGTGGATTTATATGTTCTTGTTATAAAAGAATTTTAAGCGTATTCACAATTTGGCCGTTAGTTAAGGGCAGGGGCCGTCATAAAACACAGTCCCATTTTGGCACTGGTGTGTGTGAGAGCAGCGAAAAAACTGAGTCAATTACGACGCAATTAAAAGAGGGCCGAACACGCAGCGCAGCTACGCTTATACTGCTTATACTGTGTGTGAGCCGACTGCGCTTCTTTTGAGAGCTTGCCTATGCCTAGTAGGTAGCGACGTGGCGGCCTCTGGTTTAGGGTACCCATCGGCCTGGCCGATTCGCACAACTTTATCAGAGCTTGTGCTCTATATGTCAGCTATCCGGCAGTCGATTTCAGACAGCCGTCGCACACGTTTAACTAAATACCATGCAAACAAAGGGAGAGTTTGGCGAAATATGCAAAAAAAATTTAAATATGCACATCGTCATCAGAATTCACCTATCTTAATCCTGCAAAAATATGCAAATATGCAAAATCCGAGGTCTAATTATGAGTTTTTCAGAACTTTCTTTTAACGTTAGGAAGAAACTTATTCTTATCTCTAGGAAGAAACACTTTTTTATCCCTCAGAAGTTTTTTTTTTCTTTCTTTGATATAACATATGTGCTTTTTAGGCCAAGAAACGCATGCTACCCTAGTGTAAAAAAAACGAGGATGACTCTTTCCCTGTTGGGGGTCGGTTATATTAGTGAACACCCCAACCACCCCACCACCCACCACTCCCCCAACCCACCACCCCAAACCTTAAGAAAACACACACGAAAGTCCAAAATTGAAAATTTGAACCGATTACCTCTCTTCATGTTTATAACGCCTTTTAAATACTTACTCTCTCATCTTTTCTCTCTCACTTTTTCACTTTTTCTTTTTATAGCTTGGATATTCAAAATATCCCCCATTTCGACTCTTTTGATCCTTTACCCCCCACCCCAACACCCCACCCCCCACACCTTTTTTTTTTTTTTTTCAACTCCCCCCCACTCTCCCCACCCCCTATTTAACTAACCCCTTTTTCAATCCTTCACGCGCCCCCCCACACCTCCTTCCCCTCATCCATTTTTATTTACTTTACCTTTTAAAATATCTTTTCTTTTCTTTATCACTTAGACCCATAGGCTTGTATAAGAAGCATATGTCCCATACATGTCAAACCTTCACAGACAGACAGACGGACGGACAGGCGGACATGGCTATATCGACTCGGTTGTTGATGCTGATCAAGAATATATATACTTTATGGGGTCGGAGATGCTTCCTTCTGGCTGTAATATACTTTTGCACAAACTTAATATACAGAGTAATATACAGAGCCTAACTATTCATCAATCTGCGTGTAACTTTATATTTTTGAGTTTTACATCAAATCGAATGATTTTGGGCTATGAGAGCTAAAAAGAACCCTGGACCCTCGGACTGTACACGATTGGAATGCCGTTTCAGCCAGTTGCACTATCGCACTCGTTGTTTGTTACACGGCTAAGATACTACTTATATTGAATTGCCCAAAAGTACTTGTAGTTCTCAAGTTTTTATTCCGTTGTCTATTAATATAAAAGGGGCAGCTAAAACTCGGGCCTGCTTAGAGATGTATCGCACATTTCCCGATTGGATGAAAAAAATTCGATACCACATATCGTTGTTTATCCCTTGAATGATGAAAATGCGATACCATATGTAATTTGTTTATGTAAATCGCCAAACTATCCCCAAATTCTCCCCTCAAACTATCGCCAAAGTCTCCCTTTGAAGAGAGAGATAACCAACACGACAGAATGTTTGCAGGGAAGCTATGTTCACACAGGCAAATAATTTGGACAAATTTCGGTACAAATAAGACTAAATAGTTCACTTTTTGGCCATATTTAAACAAATTTTTTGAAAATGAAACTATAGCTTTAGTTTAAAAGTCTGCTATCAAATTTGGCCAATTACCATGCGCGAGTTATTTCAATTTTAATGAGTAAAAAAAGCCAAAAGCGGGTTTTAGGCCATAACTTCAGATATTGGGGGGTGTTAGGAAGAAACCAAGTATGAGAAAATGCCATACTTGACATGCTGTACAGCGTACGGTTGGCTTATTAATCAACCAAACTCTTCACAAAGCCACACTCACCTTCTCCCGACACGGAGCGCGCGCTAATCCTGCCCAGCTGTCCTTGCTCCGCACAGCCCACTGTAAAAACTCTGCCCGTTCTGGTGAGTATGACCAGATGATCTGATCCGGACGCTATGCTGCAGCATATTGTATCATCCAGCAGATTAATGGGCGTCCGCTTGTTGCCATCAATGGTCAGGCCCATATTGCCATGCGAGTCGCGAAACGAGCCCCAGGCATACACTCGGCCGTCTTCCATGAGGCAGGCAGAATGCGAATCTCCCGCCGAAATGCGCACAGCCTTGGCGGGCAAATCAACGAGTGCGGGCAAGGATTCGCTGCCATCGGCGCTGGTATCGCGACCCAAGGCGCCTTCATCGTTGCAGCCAAAGGAGTAGATGTCGCCGCTTTTGGTCAACACCAAGTTATGCATGCCACCGGCACAAACGTCCACGGGATCTGGTATGTTCTGCACTAGGGTAAGACGCTTACGTTCCATAACGTCCTCGCCCAGGCCCAGTTGGCCAGTGTCGCCGGTGCCGCACACTAAGACCTGGCCGATTGTTTGGCGACGCTCGGGCACTTCCGAATGGTAGGCGAATCGTGCCCGTTTCGTTTTAGAGGATTTGTTCTTATCCTCGCCGACATTATTGTTATTGGTTGGAGCCTTGCGACGCGGCATTTTATCTCTTGAATTTCACAAATTTTCGACCGTTCTGCGGAGAAACAAGATTCTAAGGTTAAGAACGTGGGAAGCTGAGTTCTTCATTCACTTACAATGGTAATAGGGTACGCGTGCTTTGCAGGCGGTGGTGATGCTGCTGCTACAGTAGTTTTTAATAGAATGAAACACCCAAATGCTACATAAACTCTAATCCGGACCAGAAAAATGCGCGGGAAGCGGCGTGCAGCTGTATATAGAGATGAGAGTGCCGCCGATAGCACCAGGTTATCGATGACAGACCGACACTAGAGATGAGCATTGATTATATTAGTGGTATCCCACTCGACCAAATGTTCGCACGAGAATTCGCGAATAGAATATCAGCAAAACCTTCGTTTACGTTTGATACTTGTGTCGCCCAGTTTATGGCAGGCGAACATTCGTACGCGAACATTTGCTTACGAATTCGCGCCCGAATGTCGACTCGAAAGTCCTACGCGTTTCGTTTTCACCCGTTTCTAAAAATTTGATGACATAAAAACTCGAATAAAGTGTTGATTTTTTTTGATTAAGATTTATTTAAATTCATTAAATTAAAGAGTAATTCAGAATAACGGATTTTGCATATTTTTAAACTGATTTTTATCTTAGTAGTAGTTGTGCTGGCTTTTAACGCTAATAAAGTGCAAAAAAAAATGCAACCAGTTCCAATATAAATAAAATTGTTATTTAATAAGTTAAACCGTCAGCAAAAAACAAAATACAGACAACAAAATGACAAAAATTTGTTGGAAACACATTCGCCTTAGTCTACTAGGATTAAAATCGATTTAAAAATATGCAAAATCCGAGGTCTACTTATCATATCTTTGACTGTAGTGAACATTTTTGAGCTGTTATTTTTTAAGATAGGTCTCTTAATTTTCTTTTTAGAAATATATAACACTTGAAAACCCAAGATGTGGTTTGTGAACAATTGTTTTTCGCCGCAGGTACCTATTTTTCAGCTGTTTTTTAAGCTTTTGGAGTCTGCCAAAAAGTTGTCTTCAAAAGTCCTCAAAGAATTGATCGCCTTATTTTCAGCTTCTACTGTGACTTTGCTGCAACTCATTTCACGGTGACTCAAAGTTGCTCATCACTAGTAGCGCCTTGTCGCCATCTTTGATTGAAAATGTGCAACTAAGTGGCCCCTGACGGAAATTTAATGAACTAAAAATTAAACATTAACAAAATAAAACATCAAAAATAAGAAAAGTAAATAACTAAATATTTATACATGTGCAGCATTAATAAGATTTTAACAGAAATATCTGAAGGCAGGCGTATTTAACAGCTGGCAACAAATCAATAGACGCGCATCCGCTTGGGGTCGCCACTGCCACTCTACAACTACAACGCATTCATTCACATTTGCAATTGGATCGCGCAGCAACATGCCAAGGCGTACTCGAGCTCAAGCTAACGCCGAGTCAGGGGATCTGCAGTCTTTCCTAAACAATTTTCACAAAGAGATTGAAGATGGCGATGATAAAGTGGTAAATAAGATAATAAAAGCCATGGAGGAGGAGGAGGAGGCTGCAGAGGAGCAGGAAGACATAGACGAGGATAAATACTTTATAGATGATGAGGGCAATTGTTATATCAAAACTACGCCCAAAATGCAGGAAGAGTTGAAGAAAAAGTTGCTGCTGAAGAAGGCGGCGGTCAAGGCTAAACCCGCCACTAGCAACAAAACCTCCTCTGCCAAAGGTGAGTGGGCTGGAAAGTCCTCTATATATTTATTATACCAATCTCTTTATAGCCATCAATCTGCATCCAGCACAGACCTCGCCCAAGCATTTGCGTAACAAAACTGCTGCAGCCGTCAGTGTACGTCCCGCTCTGGCGGCAGTCACCAAACCGAAACCCGATCCAAAACCAGCTGAAAAGCCGGCACCCCCTACTCCTCCTCCTCCTCCCGCTCCCGAAACCATTCAGCCAGTTGTTACCCCGGAAGAAGCAGAAGAGGAACATATTCTTGATGAATTAATCGATGATCCGGATAACACCCAAGTCGAAACGATTTCATTTGCGGATGAGTTTGAATTTGATGAACAACCCAATGAAGCTAACAAGCCGGAGCCGGACTTTGTGGTCACTGGCAAACAGTACAAACTAACGTCATGTCCCACCACTGAGGCTAAGGCTCTGGAGTCCAAAACACATAAATTCGCTTGCTCCCATTGCACGTACACATCCAACAAAAAGTATCTCATAACCCGCCATTTGCGCATCCATTACCATGATTTTGGATTCAAGTGTTCCATCTGCGATCGTGGCTTCAAGTCCAATGCTGGCCTAATAAACCATGTGAACACGCATATGGGCAACAAGCCACACAAATGCAAGTCCTGTGAGAAGGCCTTCACCACCAGTGGCGAACTGGTACGTCACACACGGTACAAGCACACCAAGGATAAGCCACACAAATGCACCGAATGCAGCTATGCTAGCGTGGAGCTGACCAAATTGCGTCGTCACATGACCTGCCATACGGGCGAGCGTCCGTTTCAGTGTCCACACTGCACTTATGCCTCGCAGGATATGTTCAAGTTGAAGCGTCACAGCGTCATCCATACCGGCGAGAAGAAATATCAGTGTGACATATGCAAGGCACTGTTCACCCAATCCAATTCCTTGAAAGCCCACAAACTCATCCACAGTGTGGTGGACAAGCCAGTGTTCCAGTGTAGCCTTTGTCCCACCACCTGCGGACGCAAGGCCGATTTGCGCACACATGTGGCCAATATGCACACCTCGGAAAAGCCGCATATCTGCAAACGCTGTGGCCAGCAGCTGCCGGATCGTTATCAGTATAAGCTGCATGTTAAAACTCATGAAGGCGAGAAATGCTATGCCTGCACCGTCTGCAGCTATGCATCCGTCTCGAGGCGCCATCTGGACTCGCATATGCTTATCCATTTTAATGAGAAGCCCTTCAAGTGTGACTACTGCTCCCAGACGTTCCGGCAGCGTCAGCTGTTGCGGCATCATGTCAATACCATACATGACAAGGACTATAAACCACCAGAGCCCCGCAACAAAGTACACAACTGTCCCAGCTGTCCGAGGGTTTTTGCCCACAAAGGCAATCTGATGCGACACATGGAAACCCATGACAATTCGGTAAATGCCGAAAAGGAGCGTTTGAAATTGAAACTTGGACGGAAAATGCGTGTCAAGCCAAACGGTACCATTGTCCATTTAGTCGGTGACAAAGAGGTGGAGGGTGGACCCATTGAAATAGATGACGATGTTGAAGATGATGATGATGCCAACTCTGAGAACTTTGCACTAAGTGAACTGCAGGAACAGCTAGAGCTCGAGGATGAGCTTGTCATTGAAGCTCCCAAGAAACCTTCCGCCCGCCACGTTATTATCAATAAACAGAAACCACCGAGCACTTCCTCATCCTCCCCTGTCATCATAAATCAACGTCTGAAAAAACCAGCTGCTGGCAAAGGTTTCCAAATTAAGGAAGAGCCTGAAACCACCGAGTTCACGGTCAAGCTACGGGGCGAAGATGGCCAGGTCATGGTTGTAGAATTGATCAATGACGATGAAGAGGTGGTGGTCAAGCGTGAACCCAAAGGAATGACTGTGGATGAAAATAACTGCTTCGGATTTGAGGTGAGTACCAAATCAAGTTTAAGTTGCATATCTAATTTTTATTCCGCTGTTTCCTTCGAATAGGATGACGTTGAGCCGGACTACGAAGAGTTTGACGATCAGGATGGTGCCGAAGTGGATGGCACTTCGCAAGAATTTTTACAACTCATGGACATGATCGAGCAAGATAATTAGTCTCTTAAAGACAAGAAATTCATTTATACCTTCAGTATAACTAATTTATGTAAACTTTAGTTTGCGGTATACAAAAAACCGGTAATACGTATATGTTGTCTAGGGAATAAATACTAATCTGTTTGTAATAATAAAACTTTTCCATTTTTTTAAAGGATAGGGGACATCTTGAAATGAAATTGAACTTTTTAAACCAAATCATTGTCTAGAGTTTAAATTGCGAATTATGTATATCTTTTTTTCTGTAAATGTTTTCTATTCCTATGTCAGATGACAAAGTTAAGCTTAACAGACTCGCTGAGGAAGGCAATTCAATTGCCGAAAGGCGTAGGAGAAAACAGCCAATAAATAATGTTTTAACTGCAGCAAGAGAAGACGACCGGATAACAAATCCCAGTTATCACAACAAAGCCAAATAGATTCAATTTAAACGATTTTTCGGTTATTCCACTGACTTTCCACGTTTATTTAGCACAAAACAATTTCAATACATCAATTAAACACACGTCATTTCAGCATAATACAAATAATGTTCGAAAATTTTGACATTCATTTTCTGATTTTT
Source organism: Lordiphosa collinella (assembly GCA_018904265.1). Classification (NCBI taxonomy): domain Eukaryota; kingdom Metazoa; phylum Arthropoda; class Insecta; order Diptera; family Drosophilidae; genus Lordiphosa; species Lordiphosa collinella. The sequence continues at coordinate 45,513 of JAEIFV010000522.1, forward strand.
GGCCTATGGCAGCAACCACTGTGCTCTTCTGGCAAGGCTTAAAGAAAATGAAGAATTTCATCGAAAAATTAGCTTCCGCGATGAAGCTCATTTCTGACTCAATGGCCGTTAATAAGTAAAATATGCATTATTGGTAGGCAACAAGTCTACATGTGCTTCTTGAGACACCGTTGCATCTGCAAAAAGTTATTGTTTGGTGATTCGTGGATGAAAACGCTCAGAGGAACGCCAAGTCCAATAAAAAGTCCTCGTTTTTAACCGAAAAAGAAGATCTTCTCCGCCTTTTTCAAGCGTTTTTAGAAAGCTGGTTACTTCAATGCACAAATTAAAAAGCCGTTCCAAGTGTACATTAGAAGATCTCCATGTTCTGCATCTAATTCTTTTATGAATTCCTTAAATTTCTATGTGTCAACGCATTATGTCCACATTTTATTTTATTTATTATTTTCACAGAAATGTTCATAGCAGAAATCAATTTTAATTCCTTAGCGAAAAGGGCTTCCTGATGAATGATGCAATGGAATGTTGGGCAAAGAATTCCGTTCTTTTTAAGAATCCCCACTAGACCTTAGTTTTTCCCTCTCATAACATTAGACCAGCGATGTCCAAAATTTGAAAAGGCAGCCACGCGTGGTTGGCAAGTTTGGTGATTGTGTGTGAGTTTGGACACCACTGCATTAGACCCATCTGTACAAACGTTACTTAGTTTTCTTTTATCAGTCATCGAGAACACTTTTGTCATTAATGCATCAAATAAAATTTGCCCCGTAACATGACCATGGAGCGAAATAACGTCAAAAACTTCTTCAAAGCAAGACAAATTTTGATCGACAGTCTTAATACAGATTATAAGCTGGCAAATATTAATATCAGTACTTTCGTCCAGCGAAACAGAAAAATATTTGCAATTCATGAGTCTTTTTCCAGCTGCACAATGGATAAATTTGATTATCTCTTCAGTTCTACGTACGAGGTGATAAAGGAATATCTTGGCAATGGTTGATTATTTCTTGACTTTTTTCTCCAAAGCATTTCAATACATCTATCATAATGATTTTAAAAAACAAACCATCTGAAAATGGACGACATTGCTTTGCTAAAGCTAATGCAACAGCATATGAAGTCTCTTTTTATAGCTATTTTATCGGCTTCTAAATTATTGGGTTCAATTTTGTCGGCTACAAAGATTAGAAAAAAATTTGCTTGTAGTTCTAAAATTTGGTGCGTACGCTCAACCCCCAATAATTTTTCAAAGGCATCGAGATTTTTTATAGTGTCGCTCAATGCAAGACATTGTACATTGACTGATAATCTCATAGCAGATTACGCATTGCGCACCCCGTTCATATTTTTTATAAAAAAAAATTATTCTCCCACTCTTCATTAAACATTTTTGCTCTGTATAACAACAACTGATTCTATTTGTTCTGCGCGAAAGCAACGAAGTAGCTAAACAATAGACGAACACGCAGCGCGCCAAACCAAAACGATGTTCTTATACTGTGTGTGTTTGAGCAGCGCTGCTTTCAGACTTTTCCAATGCACGCGAGATAGCAATCTGCCTGTCCCTGGTTTAAAACCTCTGTAAACCCCTTAATCGAACCAGCCCCGATTTCCGAGCGGTTCATCCCTAAAGAAATTTTAGTTTTTCTGAAATATTTTTTAAGTGATCGCAACTACTTTTAAAGTTATTTTCGTCTTTAAGCTTTGCCCTGGAAAACCTTTAGGCGCAGTCGAACAACAAATACCTTTGCTTAAATGGCATAAATACAATATTTATTTAAATACATATTTCAAAGATGTGTGTGTTAATCGTAAGACAATATATTTAATAATAATAATAATATTAAGTAGTGATCTCGTATATAGGCTAAATGTTAGGTGCTTGCGTTTATCTTTCCATTTGGCTGCATTTTGGCGTGCTCTGTAAATTCTCGGCTATTTGTTCGAACCGTTTCTACTACCATAAAATGTTTTTGCATTAGTTATTACAATTTGTTTTCATTTCTTTTTCAGCATAAATGTTTCTTGACGTTTTGTGTTGCCTGCCGTCTGCCGTATTCTTGTGTATAACTACAATAAAAATATATATTATAGTGTATATATATATTATATGTATGTATCTGTATATACTTTAGGTGGTGCAATGTGCAAAAATCTGCTGTGCAGTGCATCATTATCAATATATATTTAATATAGGTTTCTTTCTTTCTTTGTTGGCTTAAAACGTTAACAATTTATGTATATGATTTGTGGTTGTATAACGATTAAAATGGAACAACGTCAATAAAGGAAGTGCACATGGAGTTTTGATAAAGATAGAGAAATAGAGAGAGAGAGAGAAAAAGTACATTTAGAATGACATTCGAAACACATTTAGAAAATTTGCATTTATACTAATTTACATGATTTTTTCGATTTTTTTCTGCGCTAAAATGGCACAAGGAACAAAGGAACTTACATAAAAAAAAAGTTACAAAACTAAAAACTAAAAGTAAAACACCTAAACAAATTCTTGGAAAGCAGTGCTATGGCTCTTCATAAGCTTGGCTTATTCTCAATCAATCAACTTTTGGCTTAACAATGTTTTTTTTTTTGTTTTTTGTTTTGTAAGGCTGCTGTTGGTTTTCTTTTGTTGTTGAGCTATGCGTAAGAAACATTTGTTGTTTTTAGGAGGCAAACAAAATCTTAGAAAATTTTCAGTTTTTGCAGAAAACGCAACAAGGGCGCACTGAGGCAGGCCATCGTGATGCTGGTGTTGTTGGCCCGCTGCTGTTGAGGATTTGCAGCAAAAGAGGAGACGGCGGCATTTGGTTTGGCTCTGCCATTTACAATTCACAATTGCTCCCTCTTTTGCCTCTTTGGCTGTTAATTGCAATTGAGCGTATTTTGATTGGGGCTCGGGCGTGTTAGATTATTGTGATTGATTTGATTCGATTGCGTGATGCTTTCACTGTCACTGGTTTTCCACGACAGCAGCTTATTCAGCAATCGATCCATATAGGGATTACCGCCCAGACGGGTCACCTGTCATATGGTAAGATTTAAGAGAATAAATATTAGTTTTATACAAAAAGGGGAAGGGCTGAATGATAACAAAACTGGAATTGAATATTTTTAGTAATTTCTTTTAGTTTCAGTTGGGTTTAGCTGCGTTGTAGTGATTTGGAGCCGGAGTTTACTCTTCTCCCTTCAAACCCACTAAAACTATTAGAAATTCTAAAAATATATCAAATTTCGTGTATAATGTTAAAGGACAAGCACCTCTGCACGCGCCTCCGCATCAAGCGTCTCGAGCACTTTGCGTGTGTACTGAAAACTGCCTAGTTTTTCCAGCAGGCTAATGCAGTACTTCTTGACCTCAATGTCATGCGTGCGCTGGCGTAATATATCTAAAACATAAAAAACAACTTAATGAGAAGGTAGAGTGTTAGGTCAAGTGTAAAAACTTACGTAAAACCTGTTTGTCCTGTTTTTGTGTGCGTACCGCATGGATAACAGGGAAACCAAATTTGCCCTCCGTCAAATCTTCAGCAAAGCTTTTATTTTCTGTGTACTGTGTATGTAAACAAAGTAATCACTGAACTCATCACTCATTCATTCATTCACCTCACCTCTTTTAAACTTAAATTGCAATAATCATCCCGTATTTGAAAATATAAACCCAAAATCGCTGTTAACTTTGAATAATCCTCCTTATTGGCACTAAACAGCTGCATTAAGCGTATGGCCAGCATGAATAGGCCGCCAGTCTTGCGTACAGTCATCAGTTTGTAATCAGATTCGGAGGGACATGTGAAACTATCGCGCCAATAAATCTCCATGCCTTGGCCTCGATGCAATTCCAGCAACTGTTCGGTATACACTCGGGTGGCCTTTAAAGTAAAGTAAAGATTGATTAATATAATAAATCATATGAACTTCACTCAAACTACACACACACCTCAGGATGTCCCAACTGTTGCACCTTCTCCAGGGCCAAAAACAATGCATAGTTGGCCGCATTTATGGTACTGGCCACACCATATATTGAATGGGCCACGGGCACACCTCTGCGAAGTATCGAATTGTCTTCAATATCATCAATGCTGTAAGTTAGTGTTAAGAATACATACAGAAGAGCTGTGAGTTACGTTGTTTTTGTTTATTTGTGTGTTTTTCAAATCGTGTGCGGTTATGGGTAAGTTTACAATGTCTTGGGAAAAAATGATAATTGATACACTTTAGCAGCTATTTTTACAGTTGTGGATTCCTTTTAATAAACAAATACTACAAATTCTTTAAATTTGAGAAATGTGTAATAGATATTTTAAGAAAAACAAAACAAAGCTGGTTATACGGTTTCTATACTATCATAACGAGGGTTGCCCTAGTCGGCCCATACATGATTAAAAGAGGACAGTTAAACGAATATCTCTGCAATATTTTGGACTGGTTCGGCACTGGTTTTTTAACCTGGTCCACGTTCGGTTCAAGGGCTTTCGCTATATCGCCGTCTGTGAACTTCCAAACACAAAATATACTTCGAATAAGGAAAATCTCAACCTATGCGGCTATTTTTTTGACTTTAGTTTCTATACAGGCAACGTTTGTAAGTTCCAGGCTAGTCTTGATAATCAGAGATTCCATTAGCACCACGAAAATGGTGCGAATCTATGGAATTTGCTGCCTCCAGAGCATCTTCGAAAAAAAGCATAGACCAGGCTTTCACAGTATGTTCATGTCGAATTTAAAATTTGGTCTCTATTTCGAAAATATGCATTCGGGTATTTTACTGGTTCAGAACCGGTTCTTAATCAAACCGGTTCAAACGTGGATGAAAGCTATATCTCAGAAATTTTTTAAGCTAAGAACTTGATATTTGGTATGTAGGTTGGGAATGTGGGGTTGGATTTTTGTACTGTTTCAGAACCGGTTCCGAACAGGTTCAGCGGTGGCTCAGAGCCATATCTCAGAAGCTATTTAATCTACGAATTTGAGCTTTGGTATACAGTTTGGTATTATGGAGTTGGATAGAGCTCGCAAAAAAACTCTCAACACTTTCAATGTGTAGGCAAAAAACAGTTTTGCTCAATTTTGTTGCTCTCAGAGCAAAGACTTTTTTTACCTGCCTTTTTCTCTCCTGTCTTTAATTGACACTTTTGCCGAGAGCAAACTTCAAAACTGTTTTTTGCGTATCTATGCGTGACTGTTTGTTGCGCTCGTGTGCGTCTTTGTATAACACATACAAACAGCTCACCAAACGCACAAATCAAAAACAAAACAAAAAACACTTTTCGCAGACACTTATTGTGTTCTGCCCATTTGCAGACAGTTGTTCAGTGAGCGCTCGCTCAAAACAGTTGCTCAACCGAAAACACGTAACAGAAAACACATGAGGTGCGAGAAAAAGTGTTCCGCTCAGTGAAAGACCGCTTGTGCTGCGTTTGTTTCTGTTTTTCACTGAGGCTGGCCGCATTGAAAAAAGTGTAAACTGTTTTTTTGCGAGCTTTGCTTAGAACTGATTCTGAACCGGCTTAAAACAGGTTCAAAATTGGTTCATATCCATATATCTGAAGTTATACAAGCTCATTTCGATCAAGTTCAAAAGTTTATATCGATTTACACCTAGTTGAAACTTGAATCATATTCTTATTATGCAAAGGCTCCGGGCAACGCCGAGTATAGTTTGAAACACCTTGCCCTTGATTTAATGCTTATGAGCTGTTCGAAGGTGTCTCTATTTAGTTGGAGTATTGTTACAAAATTTGGTTTTAGTCGAAGTGAGTACTGTTCTTAAACTGTGAATTAGCTTTACCGGTTCAAGAAAACTATAGAATCCTAAAGCCTTGCTACTTTGTTTCTAACTCCACAGCTGATGAAGCGGATGCTGTGCACTCTCTGAAGACGAATCCCGCCGAGTTTCAAAATATATCAGAGGAAAGAAAAAGGAAACTGTGTTTTTATACTCTGTACCAAAGGTATACAGAGTATATTAACTTTGTGCAAAAGTATGTAACAGCCAGAAGGAAGCATTTCCGACCATATAAAGTATATATATTCTTGATCAGCATGAACAGCCGAGTCGATTTAGCCCTTTCCGTCCGTCTGTCCGTATGAACAAACAGATCTCAGAGATGGTAAGTGATAGAGGATTGACATGTATGGGACAAAAACTTCTTATACTTGCAGGCAGATCAAGTTTATTTTCAATTTTTACCACGCCCCCTCCCGCCCCCGCAAATTGGAAAAAACATCATATCTCCCACTGTTTTATAGATAGAAGGTTTGTTTCTTCTGGACATATTTAGTAATCAGGATTATTTATCGATCTGCCAAAGGAATGGTAAAGATCGGATGAACGATAGTCGAGTTATAAGGAAAACAAACAATTATGGGCAGCACCGGTTGCAACGGTAATGGGCAGCACTTGACAGGTACAGAGTATGTTATAGTCGGACTTGACCGTCTTTCTTACTTGTTTTCTAAAGAAGATATTTAACTTACCGTACATCTGACTGTTTAAGACCGATTACGTTGTAAATTGAAAGTCTATCTGTGTTCTATAAATGAAAGCCATTTTTTGCGAAATCTTTTCAATCCACCCTCTCGACATGGTAAAAGTAGAAACATATGCTTGATAAAGATATATATAAATTAAAGCCCCCCTCCTCTTTTTAAGGCCTTCTCATCGCTTCAATAACTAGAATGCCCGTTGGCAAGGCAAACTGGGCAGCAGCTCGACATTTGCGTAATTAAAAAATGTTTGCGCTTCGCCAAAGCTGGCGAAAACTCATTGAAAGGGAATTGGATGGAGGCGTTGGAGGCGTGAGCGTTGAAGCGACAACGCACAAAGCCAAAGTAGATGGGAGAGGGGGAGTCGGTGGGGCGTGTTGCGTTGCAAGAGTTGTGACAATGCCTGTCGACAGGCTGACTAAATGACAATGGGCATAAGTGCATGAATGAAGGAGGCAAGGCAGGAGCCACCACTGACTGACTGACTTACTGACTGACGCCTTTGATGCTGCCGACGGCAACGAGCTGGTAACTGGCATAGTTGTAAAACTAAGTTTTTCCCGATATGAAAATGCATTAGAAAAAAAAATAACATGATGAAGAACCAGCGAGCAGCAGCAGCTACTTGTGTAGGAGCATTAAATGTGAATGGAATGGTAGTGGAGGTGGGGAATAGGAAAGCTGCCAAGGAACAATGAAGGGATTTTAAGCAGCATTAAGGCCATTTCAGCATATTTGCATTTGAATAGCAAAAAAGGCGACAGGTGGCAGTGAAGGAGAAGGAAACGTCCATTTCAAGGCAGTCGAGGATTAGCTTAGCTGTGATTTGAGCTAAGGAAAGCATCGCAAAATACTTAAAAATAAAATGGCCTAATTAACAGTGAATAATCAGCTAAAGTTTTACAAAAGTTAAAGCTCTTAGAATAAGGGGAATCCCGACAAAGATAAGCTATTTCCTTTGGAAGTTTAGGACTCGCAGATATGTTTTCAATTAAATCTAAGCCTTTAAGAGAAAGATTATGACAAAAAAACTTAAATTATTAGAGAAAGGATATGTTCCTTAAGAGTAAAGATTAGTATGTATACGAGGGAGGGATAATCAGTATACGTCAGATGATCTTTTTAAGCCAAAGTTTTTTAAAAATTTTAAGTGGGTTTCTGTATGGAATGCGATTTCAAAGCATGCGTAAATATAAATAACTTGACCTCAGTTTTAGGACAGACCTTAACAAACGTTAGCTAGTTAAGTGGATAAGAAAATAAACAATTTTTTAATTTCGTTCGGGATTTCCTGTATTTGAATAAAAAATTGTTACAATTGAAGGACAAACATATTGTTTATAAGTTTCAGACAAGCTTAAACTCTTCTTATTAAAAAACAAGAAAGAAAGTCGGTCAAGCCCGACTATGAAATACTCTGTACCTTTGAAGTGCTGCCTATCACCGCCGTGCCTTCAACATACCTGTGTGGTACTTAAACCTAATCTTATACCTCGGGCTGTATAGGAGCGCATTGAGTTCCCACATAAATACCAATTCTGGGACGAGGAATGGCTTAATGTCATTTTCAGTGACGAAGAAAAGTTTAGACAGGACGGTCCTGACAGTTGCAAGCAATATTGGGCAGATATCCGACAGGATAGACACACCTGGTAAAAGCTTAGCCATGGTAATGGTAAGGAAAGGAGTCCAATGTGTTTCAAATCATATAGAAGGGACGTCCAAATATATGAGAAGTTATTAGACGACAAGATAGTGGAGTTTGGCATTCAGTTATATGGCGATGATTGAACCTTTCAGAAGGGTAATGCGTCAAGCGCTCAGCTGAAACCGGAGTTCTTTTATGACTGAAATGTTCCAGTTTTAAAGAGGCCAGCATTGATTCTCGACCACAATCCGAATTTAGGGTATCCTATCTGCTGAAGTCTATAAGGATTACCAGCAGTTCGAGACAGCAGACGAGCTAAGATCGACAATAGAACAAGAATGGGCAAACATTGACCCATCCCACCCATCCCACATCCCACCTAAAATTGGTAAGTTCCATGTTCGGTTTTGGAAAATTCAAAGAAAACTGTTGTATGGAACTTTTTTGATATTCATCCGATCACGTTCAAATTTGTTTTCAGAGGTCCATATGAAAATTTAACTATGACTGCATACTAATTTTCCGGAAAATTCACCCCCCTTGGTAGAAATTGGGTGGTAAAAGTTGTATGGGTTGAATTTTAGATCCCAGCGATTAGCTCCAAACTCTTTTTCAAAGTTACTCATAAAGAATATTATCAGCGTGACTTTCAACTTTAGGAAAATCTAACCCAAAGTCCGAAAATGGTCGGAAAACTGTTGTATGCAACTTTTTTGTTTATCATCGGATTGGGATCAAACTCATTTTCAAAGATCTACATGGAAATTCAACAGTATGGGTTGAGTTTTAGATTCCAGCGATTAGCTCCAAACTTATTTTCAATTATCAAAAAAATTCACGTGACTTTCACTTTGGAAGTTCCCCAAATGGAAATGGGCGAAAACTTTAATAAATTTTTGTTTATCATCCGTCGGGCTCAAATTTTTCTCAAAGATCTTATGAAAATTCAACAATGACTGCATACCAGTCTTCTGAAAATTTCCCCTCTTCGGAATTGGTGGGTAAAGGTTTGTGGGTTGAATATATCTGAATTGGTGCCTGACCTACTGATATAAAACATTCGTTTTTCTTTCTTGGTTGTGTGACCTGGCCTGGAGGCCATGGGTGGCCCTGGAGGTGGACATGGAGATGGACCTGAATGTGGAAAATGGTCCCGAAACCGCCATATTTGCAAACTTTCAGTGAAACTTTGGGGATTGGTTGGACGCTTGCCCGGGAACGTTTTTAAGTAGAAGAAATGGGCGGAAAATGGTGCACAAACCGCGATATTTGGCAAATTTTTGGTTTTAGTGAAACTTAGTGGAATGGTGGACGCTTGCCCGGGAAGGTTTCTAAGTTGAAGAAATGGGCGGAAAATGGTGCTCAAATCGTGAAAATTTGAAAAATTATAGCGTCCATCCGATTGCAATGCAACTTTGAGGAATAGTTGGAGAATTGGTGAAAAATATCCCAAAATGTGTGTTCAAGGCTAATCCTTGTTTTTGGGCAGATCTTTATCAAATTTTGTTTGTAAGCTTTCATTTTTAAAACTCCACCTCCAAGATCGGAAATGTCAGGTGAGATTTTTTTTTGGCATAAGAGTTAATCTCTGCTTTGAGCCGATGTATGTAAGATACGGTCAAATATTTTCACCCCCCAAGACGGAAAAGAAAAACTGATACCGATATCGCTTGAAATAGCTTTACTGACGGCGGCGTAGCGAAGCAAGCCGGGCTACTTGCTAGTTACGTATAATTCTTTTACTGAGGTATTACAGCTTAGTTCTCTTCAGAGCATTTGTACTAAATGGAAGTTCTGAGGCAAATAATGCTCAGGTTTCAAACAGATTCAATGGGCATAATTCTACACCGAAATAGCTTAAAAGTTGCCAGATTTCTAGCTCTGCTCTTTCAAAATAACCTTGTCGAGCTGTCTGAATTTTAAATTAATTTTTCCAATGAATGATTTAACTCCATCTATAAGCCAGAGTAGCTGACAGCTGACATGGAATTTAATTGAAAAGCCTCTCGCACTTCAATTGGCCCAGTTCAAAAGTTTAATTGCTGCCCTGGCGGCCTGACGCAGAAAAATCTAAATAATTTATGCAATTTCATTTTTCAGCCGAATGAAAAGGCAGAAAAATTCTATTGAAATTTATTATAAACAACAAATTGCTGCGGGCGCATGATGAAATTTTGGAATTGATTTGAGTGTACACATCCAATCCAACCAATATGGGCCAACAAGGTCTGTCGGTCAGTGGTGTGAGGTGACTCATCCTCAAAATAGAACCCCAACTTTTTGAATATGGGAATTTGATGATGATAAGCGTAAGAGATAAGAGTTCCTGTCGCTTCCTCCCACCCATAAAACTGATGTTCCCCCCAAAATACACATACATACATTTCCAGTTAAAAATCTGTATAAACAACAATAAACAAAATACGAGAGTACATACAAATGTGTAAGTGCGAAGTGAGATAAAACATGAGGCACAAGGCAAACGAAAAGTAAACAAAAGCCGAAAAAAGATGCAAAAATTTGAATAAGCCAGCAGGCAAAGGTCAAAGATTTAAACACATAGGTGATTAGTTTAAAATGCATTATCGACAGGTTTATGTATATACTCACAGCAAACTGGAATTATGCAGCATTTGGACAATGTCACCAATCTGCGCCAACTTTTCGGCCGGTATGAGCAACCAGTGATTGAAGGCCAAGGCCAGTTCGGAGCGGAATTGTTTGCCAGGAATTTGCTGTATGTACGTAAAGGGCTGCAACAGAATCTGGACACGTGTGTGTTTGTATGTGGGTGGCGGTTGGTTGATGTGTGCGTGGGTGACATGTAAATAAAGATAAAGGAGCAGCATTTCAAGTGGTTAGAGTTGTGGGCTCAGCAGCTCCGCTCTGCTCAAAAATGTCAAAGTTCAAGTTAATGGGCTCTCTGCCTGGTTAACTGAAACCAAGCCAAAGCCACACACACACTCGCCCACACATACCTCATCCTGCTCCTTTTGCGTTGATTTATCTTTGGTTTTTTGCAATATTCTATTCAGTTCTTCCATTGTTGTGACGCGTGTTTTTTTGTGTTTGTGTTGTGGGAGGTAGACAGGGGGGCGGACTGGGCGTGTATTTTTTGTTGTTGTTATGTACTGCGAAGCTCGCCTCGCAAACACGCGTGACTAGAATTGTTTGGTTTCGCTTCGTTCGTTAATACAACGTGTAAATGATTTCAAACAAAGGCCAGGGCCAGAGAGCAACGCCACGCACCAGTTAAAGACCAAAAGCAGACTGTTATTGCAGTTAGACTGCCGTCTCCGTTATAGTTGTTGTTTGCTTTTGGATACCATACCAAAACAGTGTTGCACAGCTCCAGTGCAGTGTTGTCAACTCTTCAGGGCCTAAGCAAGCTAAATCCACATTCAAAAACGGCTAAAATTTTATAGAAATTTTTCAAAGTAGCTGTGGAGAGACTGGTTTGCCTCCCCAATTGGCCAAGTTAAAACCAACCAAATGAAATTAACATGGCGCGCAAATAATTTAACAAACTTGTTTAATTGAGTTCTCGTATGCAAGTGACTCGCCTGCACTTTACAAATGTTCAAATGCGACCAAAGCGTCGCTGGCGACAGCACAGATTTCATTGTAGAAATTTCTGTGTAGCTTACGGGGCACCAAAAATTCTGAAATTATTTTTTTCGATGGACCGTGAATTATAATGAATTTGCGTGCAAATATAATTGACCATGCTTTTCGAATTCGAAATATTATTTTCTTATGTCTAAGACGAACATTTGCTTGAATTTCAGTGCGAGAGTGCGGAAAACATGACATCTATTGGATCTGTTCTTAACTCTTTTTCACGCCATCTATGAGGTCAAATTCAAGGCGCGTTTTTTAACGTGGTTTCCCCATGAGGCCTACCTCACATAAGCCCAGAAGGATATTTTTATACTCTGTACCAGAGGTACACAGAGTATATTAAATTTATGCAAAAGTGTCCGTCTGTCCGAATGAACAGCAGTCTGACTTTATAGTTGTCTCATTTGCTTTGCGATCCCACTTTACGGCAACAAAGTGGTGCATCTGAACCGTCATCGATTTGCTTGAAAAGTGCACAGCACATTGCAATTCGGAGATAGTTTTTTGCCTTACCGACAATCTGTGCAGCTCATTGTAACAAATAGCATTTTTTTGAGAATTTTTGGTGCGGTTTAACACTAGAAAACATTTACCCAAATTTGCTTTCCAGCAGCTTTTGAAAAACAGCAGATCGGGCGGGTAAATAGCTAAATTGGACACACCGCTCCAGTGTTGTCGGTTGAGAAAAGAAGCACCAATGGGCAGCACTGTCGCCTACAGCTGTTCGTCAGAGCGATAACATTCACATTTTTCACATCCCTAGTTCATGCCTGCGTGGTAATTTGGTGTACAATTTGTGTAAATTTCAATAAACTTTTAACGGATTAAACAGAAAATCAGCTGAAAAATGGCTGCCTCACCTCCTGTGCGCACCAATTGGCATCCCAATATGAAACACAACGAAGTGGAACGGTAAACAAAAGTCTCCTCTCCCACCACACCAACAACAACACCTAACAAAACAAAGTCCCACTCACCTGCAATTTGTTGTTTTATTTCCATAGCTGGATTTGCATTTACCCCGCTTACATCAACAGCAAGAAGACCCGCCAGGAGGGACGACGTCTGCCCAAGGAAAATTGCGTGGAGAATCCCACCTATGTCGAGATTCGTGATGTACTCTCCGTATCCAATCTGCATTTTGTGGTGGAGAACAAACAATATTGCCGTGAGAAGAGCAGAGAGCTGCAGTTCCGCGGTCGTGTGCGTGTCCAGCTGCGCAATGCGGACGGAACACTGTACAACAACGAGTTTCCTACTCGCGAATCGGTCATGCTGCATGTGACCAGCCGGATACCACAGCTAAAGACGCGCCAGAACAAAACGGGTGATGGTGGTGGTGCTTACCAACAGCATCAGCCGCAGCCACAATCGAGTGGCGCAAGCGGTGGCGGCGGTGGGGGCGGCAAGAAGGGCAAGGGCAAGCGCCGCTAAATTTGGTTTTTTGTTAATAATAATAAATGCAATTTTTCTATAAAGTTCAAGTCCAAGAATGTAACCTTGGCACGTTAGAATGGAGCTGCGGCGGCGGCAACCCATTTAGAAATTGTTTCAAGATCGCACGGTGTCAGCGAATATTCCGGCGAAAAGTAAATCAACAAAATCAAAATTCGTCTGTCAGTCACGAAAATTGGGGAGGAAGTAGAATATCATCTACGATTTCACCAGTGTCAGCGTATAAAACCCACAGCACATGGCCCCAGCACAGCCAGAAACCAAGTGGAGACGAGGCAACGACTATCATGACGACGAACAAGTTACCCCAGCGCCATATCTGCGCCTATACTTTAGCTTTGATCTTGCTCTGGCTGGCTGTCATTCAACTTCAGCCGGCTTCTGCCGTAGGCACCACCACACAGTCTCCTGATACCAACACTTCACCTTCAATCAATCCTCTGGTGGAGCACAAACATGAGCGGAATTGTAAGGCTCTGTGCGAGCATTGTGGCTGCTTGGGTTTCTATTGCGGGGAGGAGTGCCTGTGTGAGTGCAACAATGAGAATTCGGACACGGAGTGTATACGTACCATGCAAACGAATGCTCGTACCTTGAATAGTCCCTTCGAGATTCTTATACAGGGACCGAGCAGCAATCGCTTTGTGCGCAATGCCCAGCAGTTCGAGCAGAAACCCGAAGTGTTGGCCAGAAGTGCCGCCACACGAAACCGTCGTTCCACCATAACCATCTACAAGCCGGCTGCTCTTAAGGGTGCTGCCTTGGCGGCCAATGCTGTGGACCTACCCTCCGCTATAATCAAGAAATCCGACGTCAACAGACTTAAGCGTTCCGTGGAACATATGGAGTGGTTCAATGACTTTGCCAGCAGTCTGGTGCGTCCCTCTCCTTTGGGTACCCGAGCCGCTCAGCGAGAACAGCGAGAGGCCCTTAAGCGACAGGCGGCTGCTGCTGCCGTCGTGGAGCCTATTGTTCCCCTTATCCAACGAGAGCCTTGGTTTCTAGAGCAGACTGCCGCTCCACGTCTTACACGTCCTGCACCTTTGTTTAAGCGCCAGCAATCAACCCGCAAAACCAAAAAGACTCCACCCCGCAAGCTATTCCCGTCTGTTTCTATAGAAGAGGAGTCGCCCAAGACCGATGAACGTGAGATACGGCCACTGCGTGATGCTCTGCAGGTGGTGGATCGCATACCACGCGTACTCCAAGATACCGTCAATCATTTGGCCAACGACAACAAGGCCGGTGAAGTGTTCAGCCTGAACATCAGGAATGAAGAGCATCCCAAACCCAAGAAGGCACGCAAGGATCGTAATCGTATTCATATACCCAGGCGTTCCGTTCTCAAATCCGAAAAGTTTCGATTTCCGAAAAACGATATCTTATTGGCAGTAACTCAAGCCCCATTGATTGCTCCACCACCTACACTTCCTCCGCCGGGGAAGCTGTTTCCCTGGCTGCGTCAGCAGCGGGAATTGATTCGCCAGCAGCGTGCACGCAAAAACTAGTGAGAACTAGAAAAAGGATTAAATTCTAAATGTACATTGATTCATGTTTGTTGTATATTTTTCGTCTATAGTGGGTAAAAGAGTTAAATTAAGTTTCGCAATATTCTATATTTTGGTTTGGTTCCTGGGTAAGGAAATATGAAATGAGATACGTATTGATGGGTACTTCTCCTGTCAAAAAATGTTTAAAATATAAAACAGTCCAAATCTTAAAAAAGTTTTCTTTAATACTATAAATTTTTTCTGCCTCTTAAGCTGTATTTTCACTGGTTGAGATCTCGTATAACATGGGTGAAAAATGCCTCAATTTACTTTGAGTTGGCTGTCAAAAACTCATTTGAGTGCTCAGATAGCCTACTTTTCATCGGCTTTTCATATATTTTTTGCTTCTCAGATTGACTATTTCAAATGGGATACTTTTATGAGATATCAGTAAAGTGAAAATACATCTTATCCAATCCAATTATACGGATTCAAATACGTCTTTGCAATCGTTACACGTTTGCGTTTTATACTTTAAATTAATTGTAAGAAAGTTTTGAGCTATTTTAGACCAAAACTAGAGGACAGCACTATAAAAAGAAGAAAGAGCTTTATAAATATAGCTTGTTTTCTAAAGCCAGAATATTCTCGATTTAAGACAACATTCTTAAAATATATCATCTCCTTAAAGCTAGAGTGGTTGTTGCATTTGTATTGGAATATCTCATCATATAGCCCAACCTACTCTCTAATTATGAGAATTTATTTGCTTTTACATCCGCTTGATTGGAACAACCTGTTTAACAAGAAACTACATTTTTAATTTTATGTTCTTATCTAGATACAGGGGACGAAATTCAGGTCATCCAACAAAGAAATGACATTCTAGGGATAAACTTAAGCACAAAGCTTAGAAACTATGACTTCTCTATCTTAATATGCTCAAATTGTATATTTAGATGAGCGATGTTCAAGAAGAGCGAGGTCAAAAGGTGAGAGTGTATTGGTGTGCAAAATTAAAGCGACACATCCCAGCTTTGAACAGCCCTCATCGACATCTGGGCAGCGCATGCAAGCAAAGAGAGCGCTGCTTACGATCATATGCCCGACTTCAGCATGCTCTGGGCTCGTGAGCGTGTAAATCAGCGATGTTCAAGAAGAGCGATGCCAAAAAGTGTGAGTGTATTGACGTGCGATATTTAAGCGACACAGCCCAGCTTTGAACTGCCTTCAACGACGGCTGGGCAGCGAATGAAGGCAGAGCACTGCTTACGCTCATATGCCCGACTTCTGCATGAGCTCGGCTCGTGTGCGTGTAAATAGCCGATTGCGTTCGGCCCCTGGGGGCTATGGAGGAACATCGCTGGTGTAAATAGCCGATTGCGCTCGGCCCCTGGGGGCTATGGATGAACATCGCTGATTTAGATGCAATCACTAACACAAGGGAACAAAATAGGAATAAGAATAAGACTATTTTCAGTATTTTGAAGAGCTGTTGTTCTAAATGATTATTGTATGCTTTAAACGAATCTGTTTTCGGAAATGCTCCATCACGTATAGATATTGAGTGGAGCTGGCAAATAAATCGATTCTAGAATCGATGCATCGATTTTTCCCTGCGTGAGAAACATCGATTTAGTTTTTGAGAATCGATTAAAATGGAAAAAAGTTCCACCACTACTTGGAGAGCGAAGGCGCCGAATTCCGTGCTAAGGGTAAGAACAGAATTGTAAAAACTTACAAAAATGGGTCAAATTCTTTTTCAATTCTGTTTTAGAATAACTAATATGTTTTTTTCCAAGGTCGTCGAGCAATGTGACAATAATATGAAAATATTTATAGTTCCTGTGTATATACCACAAATTTGCTTAATCATTTAGAAAAGAGCACACTCGATGATTCATTATGAGGTTCCTAAAGCAATTCTGATAACGCTTTCTTGGTTTCTTGGTGTCAGTATAGAAGATAAGTAAGTTAAAAAAAAAAAAATAGAAACACTCCCAATGACGAAGTCTTTATAAAAGTACAGCAATTTTTTAAAATACCTCTCGCTCCCAAATCAGTTTGCCCACTGGAATATTTGAAAGAATGTCTAGTTGACTTTAATTGTTAGATTTATGAACAGAATTTCGAAGAAATCTCCAATTGCGCTCAGCATTATTTATGCATCCCAGCTGCTTCACGAAATCGAACCTTATGTTAACCAAAGCTGGAAACTCCTAGTGTAAATAGCCTATAAATCTGATTTATATTGTTTAAAATATATATATTCTTGTTCCTTTAAGGGCCGATTTATCATCTTTTATACTAGCTCCAATTGTTGGCTACTTATTATTTTTCTTCTGGATGTCTGGACGAATCAGGATATAAAGTTCCTGTAATTCGGATGGGAAAACGCACCCGAAAGATGGGAAACTTGAACAATGTTGACAGATTTAATCGATTTCCCATTTTAGCCCGAACTAGAGTTTTTCATTCAGTGCTTGGCAAAGGGTGAACCCTTCGGAGTTTGAACCTATGAGCCTTTTTGGGTTCTGGTTCACGTAGCTGGTACTATGATCGTTGAATCTAGGTTCAGGTTCGATTCTGGCCTTGGATCCGAGCCGAGAGCCACAATCCGCGAGCTGCTGTCCTTTTAATCCGCGAGCCAGCTCACGCGAGCTGACTCTTTTCATAGAGTACAGTTCTACTTACTGGTTTCTAACCAGTAAGAAAGTCTGTCAAGCACGACTATAAACTTTATATCAGTAGCTTGGCCAAAGATATGAAAATAAAATTTCAAACGGCTTATGATATATGGACTTCATAAAAATGGTACTCTTGGGTATCAAAAAAGTACCTTTACGATGTGATGGGGCTAAATCTTTGGGGATTATTTTAGTTTCGGTATGTTCTCCAAAGTAGAGGTGTGCGAATGCGTAACCAATTAATGAGTTGCACTGTGTGGACCTGAAGCACTTTTTAAGTGGTTTTAAGCCGGATGCTTCGGAGCCGGGAAAATGCCCAAATACATAGAATCAGCCTACACACCAAATTTCAAGTTCTTAGCTTAAATAACTTCTGAGATATGGCTCAGAACCACTTATGAACCAATTCAGAACCAGTAAAGTATTCAAGGCCTTAGTTTCAACAAACAGACCAAGTAATAAGTTCTAAGATTAAGTAACTTCTAAGAGATGGCTCTGAACCAGTAAAATTTCCAACTCCATATTACCAACCTATATACCAAATTACTTCTGAGATTCTAAACCGGTTTTGAGCCAGTAAAACAACCTACTCCATATTACCAACCTATGTATATACCAAGTTTCAAATTCGTAGCTTAAGTAAATTTTGTGTGGAGTCGATATAGCTGTCTCCGTCCGTCCGTTCAAACGTGTCAACTGAGTTCTTCAATCGATTAGTGAAATATCATTTACAGTTCGATATTTGTTATGATGCCAAGAAATGATCATGGTAACATTGGCCGGCGTTCTCAGTAAGCAACGCGACACCGAAATGTCATAGTACGTGCTATTGAAAGGGAATCAGCTCGAAATGATTGAAATCGTACGCGATGGTCAGAAGAGTTCAACAAAGCTTACAATGACAACAAAGCAGAAGGAGCTAATGAACGACAATACAGTGCACCTACAGTGATATAAAATTTTTTTGATAGATGGCAATTTTTGACTGGTAAATAAAGTGTCTAAAAAGTAAGGAATGTATGATTTAATATTAGGTTGTAGGAAAGCCTCCAAATATTTTTTTTGTTAAGATTCAGCCGTCTTTGATGTGTTGCATACTTTTAGGCATAGTAGGAAAATACTAAGTGCTTCAACGTCAGATTTGTTTGGTTTTCAGAAACAGTCATTGGCAGCCCGAGTTCTAGCTCTTCAGTTTGCTTTGATCGCTGGTTGACGCCACTTGTGCTCATCAACTCTTTCTCTCTCTCGCTAAAAAAGGTAGTTTTACTGCAACAAAATTTTAAACAATATTGTTAAAAGCAAACAACAATAAAAACGCAGATCCAATCGCTGTACGCTCAAACAGAGACCAAGAACAAAGAGTAAATGTGAAGTGATGCGTGAGCGGGTGTTAAATTAACTTGTGATAAAGTGCAATAACATTTGTGATTGTTGTTGTTTTTGTTTTTGGCCCCATTTTGTGTTTTGTTGGCGAGAAAAACAATCAAAGCAATTCATCTGCTCATGTGTTGAAATACAATAGAAACAAAAAGTAAAAAAAGATAAATAATATTAAATTAAAAACGAAAGCAAAAAACGAAATTTAATTAGACAAAACGGCAGACAAAAGTTGCCTTGGCCAACGGTCAACTTGTTGCTACTTTGTATATCAATATTGTGTCCCAAGTGTTGGCTTCACTTACGCCTTGTGTGTGTGTGCGTGTGTATCTCATAGATACGCAAGAACTCAAAGAACCGGAACAGTGACTTCCCAGGCTTGACACTTTGTCGATGCAAAGGAATTTATTTTTAGAACTTAGTTCCTTACCCCCAACTTGGTTTGATTGAAACAATGGAAGAATATTTGAAACGTGACAATAAGCCAAGCGTGACTTTATACATATTAGAAATTTCGATACATAAAATCATGTAATAAAACGACAGGTCTCCCCCACTTTGCATTATCTTGCAATAAACAACAATAACAAAAACAGCAATCTTATATGGCGATAAGTGACTTTGACTAAAATACGGGTTCAACACATACATACATGCATATACAACAACACATACGAATGCCGGCGGCGGGTGTAGTTACTAGACCGTAGTATAACGGGTTGGTAACGATAAGCGGCCAAGTTTGTTTGATGAGAAAACAGCTGAGCAGCGTCTGGTGCTTTCAAGTGGGTTTATCTGCTCTGCTGAATGCTGCTTTGATAAGATGGAACAGTTGATGAAATTCTAATTATCCTATGTGTTGTACATATGTATTTTTAATACTCTGAACCAAGGGTACACAGAGTATATTAAGTTTGTGCAAAAGAAGAAAACATCTCCGACCATATAAAGTATATATATTCTTGATCAGCATCAACAGCCGAGTCGATTTAGCCATGTCCGTCTATCCGTTCGTCTGTCTGTCTGTCCGTATGAACAAACAGATCTCGGAGATGGTAAGAGATAGAGGTATGACATGTATGGGACAAATGCTTCTTATACTTGTTCCAGTGTTATCATTTTAGCTATTTAGTTGCTAGATCTAGCATTTTTAAAAGTGGAAATGCTTATAAATTTTTGGAAATGCTATTAGCTATAAAACTATGTTTAGCTATTTCTAGCAATTTTTAAGACAAAGTGCGAAATAACGCCTATTTAATTGGTTTGAAACCTTTGCTATATAACTACCCCTGAGTAAAAAGTCTCAGAAGTGAATTTCGGAGTGATAATTATATAATTTAATGCATAATCATTAGAAATTGCTTTAGTTCAAGAATGATTTCGGTAGAGATTCATCCGATTTAGTACTTCACTTTATGCCTAAAAAGCATTGCCTGTACTAAATTCATGACCGAAAAGCAAGTAAGTGAAGCCATGTTTTTATTACCAACTTTTCAAATCAGCGCCAATTTAAGTAATGATTCGGTACAGAGCCACATGAAGGGTTCTATCCACAGTAGTGATAGTGTAATGCAAACATACAGGGTGTCTTCAGTCTATATATTTTTTCGAAGAAATTGACTACTATGAATTGTCGCAAAATATTTTTATTCATTATAATGAGCAAAAAAACTCAAATATTGCTGATATGGACGAACTTCCTGTACTAACTTCCTGTACATAACTCTCAGTACTGAGATAAGCATTTTTTGGCCTTTCAGCTCTCGTTGTATATAGATTTGGCTTCGGCTCGGACTCCAAACAAAAATAGAGATTGTGAATTCATTGCGGAACTCTGTCCTTTTTGAAGAATTTGTTTGTCTTACCAAGTAATTTTGGTAATTGTCAAGTATTGAAACCTGTGCTCAAAAAATTCCAAAATAATTCCTTGGATACACCGCAAATTATAAAGAATTATCATGCTAAAAATTCGGGGCGGTCATTTATGGTTCCTTTTAACATTAATGTTGAAGTTTGCAGATGGTCCAACCGAAATTATGTGTGTGCTTTACTATACTAGACAATTACCGTAATATTTTAAGTTATTGTTGGATTTTAGTCTCAAAAAGACTATTTTTCAATTTTTAGCTATTTCTAGCAATTTTTTGAGCAAATTTATCAGCTCTTGGATCTCTTATTCTGGCGGCTTGCAGACCTAATTTAAAGTATTTTTATATTCGAAACTCATTATAAATTAATTTTTTACAAATATCTGTTGGACTTCAGTCCGAAAACAACAGTTTTTAAGGTCTTATTTTTAGCTATTTATTTTAGCAACTTTTTTTTATTTTTAGCTATTTCTAGCAATTTTTAAGACAAAGTGCGAAATAACGCCTATTTAATTGGTTTGAAACCTTTGCTATATAACTACCCCTGAGTAAAAAGTCTCAGAAGTGAATTTCGGAGTGATAATTACATAATTTAATGCATAATCATTAGAAATTGCTTTAGTTCAAGAATGATTTCGGTAGAGATTCATCCGATTTGGTACTTCACTTTATGCCTAAAAAGCATTGCCTGTACTAAATTCATGACCGAAAAGCAAGTAAGTGAAGCCATGTTTTTATTACCAACTTTTCAAATCAGCGCCAATTTAAGTAATGATTCGGTACAGAGCCACATGAAGGGTTCTATCCACAGTAGTGATAGTGTAATGCAAACATACAGGGTGTCTTCAGTCTATATATTTTTTCGAAGAAATTGACTACTATGAATTGTCGCAAAGTATTTTTATTCATTATAATGAGCAAAAAAAACTCAAATATTGCTGATATGGACGAACTTCCTGTACTAACTTCCTGTACATAACTCCCAGTACTGAGATAAGCATTTTTTGGCCTTTCAGCTCTCGTTGTATATAGATTTGGCTTCGGCTCGGACTCCAAACAAAAATAGAGATTGTGAATTCATTGCGGAACTCTGTCCTTTTTGAAGAATTTGTTTGTCTTACCAAGTAATTTTGGTAATTGTCAAGTATTGAAACCTGTGCTCAAAAAATTCCAAAATAATTCCTTGGATACACCGCAAATTATAAAGAATTATCATGCTAAAAATTCGGGGCGGTCATTTATGGTTCCTTTTAACATTAATGTTGAAGTTTGCAGATGCTCCAACCGAAATTATGTGTGTGCTTTACTATACTAGACAATTACCGTAATATTTTAAGTTATTGTTGGATTTTAGTCTCAAAAAGACTATTTTTCAATTTTTAGCTATTTCTAGCAATTTTTTGAGCAAATTTATCAGCTCTTGGATCTCTTATTCTGGCGGCTTGCAGACCTAATTTAAAGTATTTTTATATTCGAAACTCATTATAAATTAATTTTTTACAAATATCTGTTGGACTTCAGTCCGAAAACAACAGTTTTTAAGGTCTTATCAGAGTATTTTATAGTCGGGCTTGAGCAACTTTCTTACTTGTTATACGCTTAATATGTTGCACAGAGTCATCTTTTGGCTGCACAATGCTAATATGTCGGAACCGACCGGATTTGATGATTATCAGGCATGTTCTCAATTCCGCTACGTTTTGAAAAGTAAACCGAAAGCAATTCCGTTTCGGTTTGGATTTGCTGTTCTCAATTCCGAATAATTTTGTTTACGTTTTACCACGGACCAAACGAAATCGGCACGGGAGAATCAAGCAAAACGATAGAAAGGCTGACTTTTACGTTTTACTTCATATCTCCCACAGTTTTATAGATAGAAGGTTCGTACTTAGGTTCAAAAGCAATAATGTGTTTTTGTAGAAATCAATTTTTGGGATCAAAATGATTTTATATATGGAGCCAAGGGTAATTTTTTTAAGAGTACAGAATCATTTTATGGATTTCAAGACTTTCCTTGGCTTTGCTGATGGATTTTAGATAGATAAAGGCTTTATTTATTTGTATATTAACACTAATTTACGTATTTTAACGCGTTTACAAGAATCGATAATAAAAGTAATGGCATGGCACATTGCCGTCTGCCTCAGGTAGTATATTACTCCAACACATTTTTGGGGGTGACACAGAAATCTCTAGTGATTTTCGTACACTCAGAGAAAAAATAGATAATCAGAGAAAAAATAGAGAATTTCGTACTCAATAGTTCGATAAGAGCGAAAATTCTCGATCCAAGATCGAAATTCTTGATCCAAGTATGAATGTTTGATCCCGTTTTTCTTGATCCAAGAGCTGCAATTCTTGATTTAAATCGGGTACAAAAATTGTTGTGTAAAGAGGGGGGGGGGGGGGGGGGTGGTATGTCAATAACATAGCAAGACCTCGAGCCAGTAAAAACTGCAAGTTATTTTTATTTTATTTTGTACTTACCTTTACTGCGACTCGAACTCGGGACATTGAAAGACTGCACTCGCAGACACCACCGCTTATAGAACAGCACCACATGTACGAGGGACGTCCCAGAAATGGCCGACCTAGCACAGTAGTGTTGGAAAATGTTCACAAAAAAAACTTCGGCTCGACCGAAGTTTTGTATACCTTTGCAGCTTTCATTGAAAACAAAAGAGTTTTTCTCACTAAGACTACTTTTTGGATCTTACTTTTCTATGGGATCTATACTATATAGATGTCTGATTTCGACCAAACTTGGTAAAATCATGGAAAATCATAATACACTGTTAGTTACGAAATTTGGAGGCGATCCCATTTAAAATAAAAAAGTTTTTCTCACTAGAACTTCTTTTTCGATCGATCATTCATACTGCAGCTATATGCTATAGTCATCCGATATTGATAAAACTTTGTAGAAATGTGTTAAAGTATATAAAATAAGAATATGACACTAAAAAGGACGTTTTCATTAAAAATAAAAAAGTTTTTCTCACTCGAACTAGTTTTTCAACCGATCGTTCCTATGGGAGCTATATGCTATAGTCATCCGATTTCGACCAAACTTTGTAGAATTGTGTAAAAGTATATAAATTAAGTGTGAGCCAAGGATAAGGACGTTTTCATTAAAAACAAAAAAGTTTTTCTCACTAGAACTTGTTTTTCGACCGATCGTTCCTATGGCAGCTATATGCTATAGTCATCCGATTTCGACCAATCTTAGTGAAATCATGGGAAAGGATAGTAAACTAAGAAGTACGTACTTTGGAGGCGTTTCCATTAAAAACAAAAAAGTTTTTCTCACTAAGACTAGTTTTTCGACCGATCGTTCCTATGGCAGCTATATGCTATAGTCATCCGATCCGGCCGGCTCCGACAAATGTGCAGCCTATTTGTACCACAAGACTTCCTGCAAATTTTGGTGAGGATAGCTTTAAAACTGACGGAGGAGATAGCATAGAAACAGACAGACGGACAAGGCTAAATCAACTCAGCTCGTCATGCTGATCAAGAATATATATACTTTATGTGGTCGGAGATGCTTCCTTCTTTGCGTTACAAACATCCGGACAATTTTATAATACCCTCTGCAAGGGTATAAAAAGGTATCGAAGCTATTGAACATCGCTGGGAAAAGTGTATCGACCTAAAAGGATCCTATGTTGAAAAATAAAAAAAAAAGAAAGGTACATTTTTGTGTTTTAGTAGTTAGGTCGGCTATTTCTGGCTCCGCGTATAGCAACGTATAGCAACTTCCATCTTCCGAAGCTGTTTCTAGTGTCAGTGCGTAGTTTGGAGTGTTCATGGGCAGTTTTAGTAGTGTTTTTATAAAATATCTCTGTAGTTGGTTCACCTTTTCAAAGCAGGTATATCCCCATACTTGCCCGCCATAAGCTTCTATGGATCGGCAAGCCGCAAGAAAAAGTTAAGTGTTATATCCTGGCTGCTAAAGAAGTTCTTCCATGAGGAGTTGTTGCTGGCCTTCGTTTGTGCCACGCGTTGATGGACGTGTTTGGTGAATGTTAATGTGGGAGTTAGTACCACACCGAGGTATTTTTATTCTTTTACCACACTCACTTCGCAGTCTTTGTACAACCATTTCTCCCCTTCTGGCGCCTTTTTGCAAAATCATCAGGCCTATTCCCGTTTCCGAGTGGAATTTAAAAGTAAAACGATCGCAATTCCGAATCGTTTTCGAGTTTTAATTCAGCCATAAGACAGCCTTAGCAATTTCGATCAGCACTGCGAATGCGCTGATGAGGAATTGCGAACAGCTCGGTTTCATTTCGATCGATCTTTCGTTCGCTTACACTCAATGTCCGCGGTGAACATGAACAAAAATGATTTTAAATAAAATTGTACGTGCGATATATAAATTAATACTTCAATATCTCTACAATATTAGACATGTTACAATAAAAATATTTGCAAGATGAAAAGTGATGAGTGGCCGTTTGGCTCAGCGACCGCTGTACAAGAGGTCGTGGGTTCGATCCCGCCTCGGAACATCTAATGAAAAGTAATTAGCCATGTAGGTCCTCTTCTCTTGTGCGAAAATTAGAAGCGCACAAGCCAAGAGATTGAGAGAAGCTCGGCTTTGGCCCTTTGGGGCTGTGTCAACTTGACAAGCCATTTTACTTTTACTAAGATGAAAAGAATCACCGTTGCCAAGAAAATTGTAATTTACTTTTCATTCAAAACTTTTCAAACCGAGCAACTTGATAGTTTTTCGGAAACGGGAACAGCTACCAATTCCGATTCCGCATGATCTGATCAAATCGGAAACGGGAACAGGCCTGTATGTCATCAGCATATAAAAGCAGCCTTATATTCAAGTCGTCAATCTCTTAGCCACCCTCCAGAACATCATGAAGATCGTCGATATATAGGGCTAATAATAGAGGTGAAAGCAAGCAACCTTGCCTGACTCCCACCTATGTGTTAAACGCTTGTGAGAGATTTTGGCCCGTCCATACAGTCGAGGTTATAGTTTTATAAACCAGTTTGATAAAACGGACTATTTAAGATGACACGCGCAATCTGTGCAGCTTGTAAATTAGGAAATCCCTTGGCCACCGATCAAAAGCAGCCCGAAAATCTACAAAAAACGGATAAACCTTCTTTTTCATATTCCACATAAGATGGATTATAGATGTAAGGTTAATATTGTCGGCAGTAGAAGAGCCTTTCCGGAACCCGGGTTAATATTACCTCAACTTCTGATGTTCTTGTATCCGCATTATCCTTGGCTTTGCTGATGGTTTATTTGCACAAAAAGTAAAGCATATTGACCGCCAAGTTCACTTTTGTCTATTTTTGTTAATATTCACGAGGTTAATGGCTAAATGATGCCGCATGATACTCAGAATTTGCGAGTAGTGAACTAAACTCCTTTTCCTGAAAAATTCTTAAAGTAAGCCAAATAAATTGAAAAGTCACAAATCACACAAAACAACACAAAAAACTTAACATTCATATACCAAATCCACCATTCTAATTGCAGCATGTGACACCGTGCCAAAACGTAGACACTGACTCACACACCAAAGGAAACAGCGGGAATTGCCTGAACAACATGGACTGTATGCGCAAATTGCGTCAGCGATTGGAAACGAAGAAACTGCCGGACGATGTGAATGATGGCCTGGAGACACTGGAGGAGTACAGGGAGCGCTGGCTCTCAGTGCGTATAATTTACTTTACCATGTTTCTGATGGCTTTGGGTTTTAGCATCATACTCACCGGCATCTGGCCCTTCCTTAACAAGGTGAGTGTAGGCAGCGACATGGTCTCCTTACCTTTTCTTTAAGCCCTTTCCCCCACTTTTCAGCTAGATCCGGGTGCGGGAAAAGAATTTATGGGTCTGATAGTGGCCGCCAATCCTTTGGGTCAAATGATTTTTAGTCCCATTTTTGGCTGGTGGGGCAATAAACTGGGCACCATACGACTACCCTTGCTACTATCCTTGGGCCTGTTCACCTTTGCCAGTGGCTTGTATTCGTCCTTGGAGCTGCGTCCCAGTAATGTGAAGTATTGGATGCTGGCCTCAAGATTTTTGATTGGAGTAAGTTCGGCCAACATTGCGCTGTGTCGTTCATACTTGTCGGCAGCCACGAGATTGAATGAGCGCACACATGCGGTGTCCATGGTTTCGTTGGCGCAGGTATTGGGTTTCATCATTGGACCGGGACTGCAGGCAGCGGTAACACCACTGGGTCATAATGGTCAGGTGTGGCTGTGGGGTGCCATGCATTTCAATATGTACACCGCCTCGGGATGGATTAATGTACTGATGAGCATTGGTAACTTTATGTTGTTCCTGCCCTGGATATTTCAGGTGAGTAATTGAAAGAGATTTGCAAATTTAAATCAAAGCGATTCCGATTTGGCAGGAGCATAAAATTGCCGCCAGAGAGATCATGGTCATGCAGGGTGGCACTTCAGAGCGCGACACTTGGAAGGCCATCAAGCCGAGTTATCTTTCCGCCTGGACTTTGATTGTGGCCTTCTTTGTGCTGGTCTTTAATTTCGTTTTGCTGGAGACGTAAGTTAATTGGTTTAAGTTGGATTTAATCTTTCATTTGCTTCTTCAGACTGGGCACCTCTTTGACAATGGACATGTTTGCCTGGTCGAACCATGAAGCTCTCTACTACATGGGTCTAATGATGACCACCGCTGCCATTGTGTCCTTGGTCACCTTTGTGCTAATTGAGCCCATGTGCAAGCTCTTTGCGGAACGCTATGTCCTCATCTGGGGCGGCTTCTCCTTGATGGTGCTGGGTCGTGTTCTATTCATACCCTGGGGTCCAGATCCGCCCAAACTAGCCTTGGCCTTTAATGCTAGCTCCAATTTAAGTGACAGTGATCCCATCTATTTGGGCTGTCCGCCCACACAGGAGTGGTGTGGTCAATTGCCAGCCCTTACCTTGACGCAGTTTATCATAGGCTTTGCCCTTACATCGGTGGGTTATCCCATTGGTGTCACACTCATTCAGACCATTTTCTCCAAAGTCTTGGGACCAAGACCACAGGGAGTATGGATGGGCTGGATGACGGGTTCGGGTTGCCTCTCCCGAGTCATGGGTCCAGTGTTTGTGGGCTCAATTTATACCCGGTTGGGCACCTATTGGACCTTTGGTGTCACCTCATTTATGATGTTCATTTCAATGATTTGGCTGCTGTGCAGCAAGTAAGTGGAATCAGGCAAAATGTGGCCTTAATTAATGTCTGCTCTCTGCTTTCAGCCGCCTACTCATCCCACCTACATTTGATAAGCCTGCGCCCGCGGAGCTAAAGGAACTGAATACACTGAGAAATGGCAAGAGCGGAGAAGGGGAGGTAGCAGACGATACACCCGCCGAAGGAGCGCAGCTGCTTTTATCGGCGTCGGGCAAAAGCATACGCATAATACCCAGTTCCAGTTCCCAAGCGTAGCTTTTAAAAAACCAGATGATCTTGCAATATTACTGCCTTTAAGTTATTGAGAATTTATATAGAGTCTAGGTCCTACAGTTCTATATTTTTGCATAATTATAAATCCCATTTTTTTTTCTTGGCTATATATCAAGCTTTATTGGTACAGGACGCCGAATCCACAGAAATGTAATGAAAGTATGTTAAGGGTGGAGCATGATGAGAACATGTCGTTGTCTTTAGTCTGGGAGTCAGTCGGTCAAACAATGCCTGTATGTGTGGATGTGTGTAATATTCCTAGGAGAATGATTTCTTATTTACGCTTAAGTTGCTCTTTTCTGTTTATAAAATACGCGTGGTCTACCAAGGCGGCAGCCACATATGTGAAAACGGCAGCATCCGCAGTTGATGATAATTGTAATAGCTAGCTGGTGCAGCCGGCGACCAACAGAGTAGCCAGCAACAGGCCGTTCCTTCTCCGCCTCCCTCCGTGTTGTAATCATAGAAGATGTGAGGTGGCTGCTGTTGTTGTTGTTGTGGAAAGGGAAATGCGACTGTCACTCAGCTGCTGCCATGATAGTAAAACTCATCTCAGTAGGGCGCATAGCGACGCCCAGGCGGTGAGGGGCAGCGCATGCCACGTGACGATATCATGCGATCGTCAAAGGAATCGCGACTGAAATCCTCATAGCCATGCGGTGTGGGTGAGCTGTGGGCGAGGGAGGGAGAAATACATAGTTCCAAATGGTTTCACATTTCTCATTTAAATCTAAACTTACCCATAGCGACTCATGCCATTGCTGCTGCGTGGCGGCGGCGGCGAACGTCGACTGAACATGGCATCATAGCCACGAGACACACTGCAGGAGCGCAGGCTGCCACTTAAGGGCGGTGGTAACGGCATGGGCTCGCGCCGAGAAATCGGCGGTGGTGGGAAGTCGCGCATGCGCGAAGTCTGATATCTACGCTCATAAAGATCACGTGAGTCCTCAAAGCGGCGGTCATAGTAGTCGTAGTCCTGTGTGAGAAACAACCAAAGATTAAATTATAACGAAAGCTGAGTGGGAGCAGGAATGGAGAAGACCGAGTTTCGGCATTTACCCTAAAGCCATCCATAATGCGATCACGCAGGAATGGCGGCGGCGGTGGTGGTGGCGGATAAGGATCACGACCGTACATGCGATCTCTGTAGCCACCGACACCAAGCGGCGACGGCGGCTCGCCGCGTCCGCCTCCAGCGCTGCCGTAGAGGCGCGGACACTCTTTCGACCAATGACCGGAACGGCCGCAACGATAACACTGCTCCGGATCGCCCATGCCCGGCTTGGGTCTCACCCGACTCGTCGACACTTGCACCTTGAGCGGTTGGCCATCGACAACGCGACCGTTCAACTCCTTGATGGCATCCTGCACATCCCCGACACAGTCCAGATGCACGAACCCATAGTTGCGCACAATGTCGCACTCGACGACGGTTCCGTACTTCTGAAACAGTTCGCGCACCTCCGGCGCACGCGTTTTATCGGTTAAGTTTCCCACGAAGATTTTCGTTGTGGGCGTGTTGGGGGCGCGTCGGCTCTTGGCCGCCTCCACTTTGATGGCATTATCGTTCAACACGTAACCGTTC
This sequence comes from Lordiphosa collinella, assembly GCA_018904265.1. Classification (NCBI taxonomy): domain Eukaryota; kingdom Metazoa; phylum Arthropoda; class Insecta; order Diptera; family Drosophilidae; genus Lordiphosa; species Lordiphosa collinella. The sequence continues at coordinate 75,201 of JAEIFV010000522.1, forward strand.
AGATTCTGAATGGCATCGCGACCCTGCTGCTCGGTCTCCATGTGCACAAAGCCATAGTTCTTGACCACATCGCACTCGACGACAGTACCGTATTTCTCGAAGAGCGCACGTAACTCGGTCGCCTGCGTCTTCTCATCGAGATTTCCGATGAACAACTTGAACGTGCCTGCTCCGGGCATTGCAGCAGCGGCGGCGGCAACGGGTTCCGCTGCGTTGTCTTCCACGGTTCTTGCGTTAGTTGAATTGTTGGGATGTAGGAGGGTGCGGGGGCGGCGGCGTGCGTACGCGGCGGCTTTTCGCGACAACGGTGACGGTGACGGAGGGGGCGACCGCGAGACTTTGAAAGTGAAAGAAGAAAAGCAAATGCAAATTGTTCATCTTGGCTGTGGAGAGTTGAACATGCAATTTTCCTCGTACTCGTACTTAACCAAATACACACAAAAAATACAAAATGGCGGCGGCGGCGGCGACAAGAGAAAATTTCAAGTTCACATTTTTCGCGGCAGTGGCAACGAATTACACGTAATAACGCTTACCTGTGGACGTTGAAAATTAAAATATTAATGCAGCTGCAAATTGATTATGCCCCCGAATGATTTTTAATCAATTTTTTTCTCTCGCAATGACACACCACACAAATTCAACTTCAACTCTACAGCTATTACTTCTACTACCACAAGTACTTTTTACTTAGCGACGGGTTCGTGAGCACTGCTGCCAATCTACATATTTTCACCACCAGATCTAGCTATTTTGTAAGATCAAAAGCCGAAACTATTTAGTTTTGCCAGAGCTGCAATTCTAGCTATTTTGAAAATAAATATTTGCCGTTCTCTATCTATTTCGATTGTGCAACAATTTTGATAAAACAGACTGGAATCGAAACAGTTTTTGGAATTTTGCCAGGATGTAGATATTTTTAACTAAATATCAGGCATAATGGTAAATATCAGGGATAATTACCGAAACGATTTTCGGTTCCGGTACAGGTACCTGTACGACCCGAAATGAATGTTTGGGTAAAAGGTTCTATTTCGGTTTTTAATTTATTTCGGTTTTCGGTTTCGATACGGTACCCAGTTTTTTATTTCGTACCGATATAAGTTCAAATTTTTTGAAAATTGCAAATAATAAATTGTGGGATAAGTCCAACTTATTTTATTCCTTTGTAATTAAAGAATCAATATTCAACATAAAAGTTTCAGTCGTTTAACATTAATATCGCTTTTCTATATTCTCAACGAGTGATTTCCAATTTCCAGTGAATACAAATGGAATAAAAATCACCCAAAAATAACATTTCCGGCCTGAAATTAGTTGCGGCCAACTCAGTTTTTTTTAATATGCTTACAATTTCGCGATCTGCGGCCGCAAAATTGGAATAAATGTTGAAGTAAATGTTTTCGCATCTTCTAGGTTGAGCTCCAACGCGTGGGGCAATCAAATGGTGGTTTCTTGTATTGCTTGTCTGTCATAAGGTTGCTGATTGATGGTGTGCGTAGCTTTTTAACAAGCGCTCTGACTGTTTTTGGAGCGCATTGACTGCTAGCTGCAGTGTAAGCGCAGCTCTCGGCAAGCCTAAATATAAAGAAAATCACTAAAGTTTGAAGACAAGACGAAGTAATTGTGTGCTTTATACACACCTATGTATGCATTTGATATATATGACTAAATTTTCTAAAGTCATCGACACTATTCTCTTTGTCGTCATTCTAGTCATCGTTGTCCGAAGCAGGATCAATGCTAAGAAGATGAAATGAAAAGTAATTGACAAATTACGCACTCGTACAGTGGTCAAATGTACATTAAGTTAATCAGTATAGAACTTATTTATGCACTTTGAACTGCATTTAAGTCTTTAACTAAATTGAAAATAATTTTTTGTTAGGTGTCTCAAGAAATTGGTGAAAGTCAGCCGGCAGCTTGCTATCTGGCGTGCATACGAAAAATCTCAAAGCAGCGCTGCTTCCACACACACGGTATACTGGAAAAGAGAGAAATTTTTGCTCTCACACACACCAATGCAAAAATGTGAATGTATTTCTTTCCTGCCTCTGCACTGAGGCAACAAACTTTGAAAATAAAGCTGTGCCAATACTTTATTGATTCACTGTATATAAAAATATGCCATTTTTAGCTATATTTAACAGTCGATTTAGCCATATTTGGCATTTAAGATTTGGCAACACTGGTCGTGACAATGACCACCTATGAATATCGATAATAAATCGATATTAGATTTTTATTGGGTGAACATCACTAGAAAAAGCGGGACCTTAAATTAAAGATATTGCGATTTAGTTAAATTGTAAGATTAACTTTAATGATGGAGACGCCTACCAGTAGTGGGCGTAACCTGCGTCCCACCCGCAACGCCACACCACTGCTGTCGGAGCGCAAAAGGCAATTATTTCGTAGTCGCAGCTGCAAGTTGAATCAACTCGAAGATGATGACGACGCAGGGTCCGAGGAGGAGGAGGGGGAACAGGATGATCCCCTGCTGGGTGTATCCCCACTGAAGCCATATAGAGGCAAAGCCAAGAAACCGCTCTCGCTTGGTATGGAGAACATTAGAACATTGCGCAGCAGTGCGAGCAGCTCACCGGAGACCAACAAGGAGAACAAGCGCAAGACACGAGGGGGAGGAGGAGGAGGGGTAGTAGAACAGCTGCCACATTTGTTTACCACAACAATGCGCCTCAATAGCAATAGCTGCAGTCCACAGACGCCAAAAGGAAGATCAGAAGGTTTAAAGCGAAAGGCCAGAGTTGGAGTTGGAGATTTGAAGGAGGCCCAGGAAAGCTCTTTTATATCTACACCGCGAGCTTCCTCAGACTGCAACTCCTCCATGTCCTCACCCACATTCTCCTCAGCCTCTTCAGTTGGTAAGCCAAGGACTAAGCAGCAGAACTCTTCCCTGTCCTCGCCTGCTTCTTCCACAGCTTCTCCAATTAGTAAGCAAAGGAAGATGGACTTCAACTCTTCCCAGTCCTCGCCGGCTTCTTCCACAGCTTCTCCAATTAGTAAGCAAAGGAAGGTGGACTTCAACTCTTCCCAGTCCTCGCCCGCTTCTTCAACAGCTTCTCCAATTAGTAAGCAAAGGAAGATGGACTTCAACTCTTCCCAGTCCTCGCCCGCTTCTGCCACAGCTTCGCCTTGTAGTAAACAAAGAAAAACGGAAAACCCCTGCTCCAAGAGAACTGCTACTAAGGAGTGCAGCATCCCATCGAAGGCATTCTATTCCAAGTCAGGAAGCAGCTCAACTTTTACAAAATCCGCCAAGCCTCGCTTTAGTGGTGGCTTGGGAACACCCCTGCGACGCGCTCACAAACCCAAGAGTCCACCCAAGTCCGCTTCACGTACCCGTCTGGGCATCAACCGTGGAGTCAGTCACATGATACGAAAACGTCCCAATTCTCAGACTCACCATCTGCCGCCCACCCACTTGGATGACATTTTGAGTGCTCTAAGGAACGAGAAGCTACGTAAATTGATAACCAACAAGCGGGAGGAGCGTGCCCAGGTGGAGCAAGTGCATCAGATCTTACGCAGCGCCCAGGATCCCATTAAAATGGCCAAGCCTTTGAGTGTAAACACCCAAGTGGATGATGCCAACAATAATAACACCAACGACTTCTCTGATCTTAGCGAGGATGAGGAACAACAACAGCAAAAGCAGCAGCAAGAACAGCCCATGGAGCTGGAACCCATCATACCGCTGATCAGGCATGAGCCCATCATCAACGAACCCACCGATCTGGGTAAGCGAAAGTTCTTCAAGTCGGGACGCAGAAGCAGCACCTGCATGGAGGTGCGCATCACGGATAATATACGCGCCAGTGTCAGTCAGGGCAAGATTTCCTTAGTCCAAGTGCCCCTGAAGAAGCCACGTCGTGTGCGCGTCAAATCTGCCACCATATTCTCTGCGGAGCAGGCCACTGTAGATGCTATACTCAAGAATTTGGATGATACCGTGGTGGAGGATATTGTGGAAGCAGCCCCCGCTCCGCTCATTGAAGATCTCCCCATCGATCCCTATTGGGAGTACCGTCAACGTATACCCTTTAACACTGAAGATCCAGAGCTTATTGAACAACAGTTTATACTGCTGGAGTTTCTCATCAGCAACAACATTTGCACGGAGGAGAATTTTCGCATTTTCATTGCCGATCCCGATAATCACAAGGCGGAGGCCAATCGCATTGTGGATGAGCTGTTTATGGTGGTAAATGCCGAAGAGGCCGAGCCAGAGCCAGCACCGCCGCCAGCCAAACTTTTTCCCATCTTCACCCAACGTCTTCAGGCCATGCCTCAGAGATCGACGCGACGCCAGCCTGCGGCCGCTATGCGCCTGTTAGCCGCTGCTGCCAGTGGCTCAAATCAGTATCAAATCGATGCTGGCCAAAAGGCCTACGGTGCGCGTCAGTGTCAGCAATGTGGTTTGGTCTATACCGTACACGAACCGGAGGAGGAGCAACTGCATCGTGATTATCACAATTCGGTGCATGTTTTACGTTTCAAGGGCTGGATCGATGAGGATATTGTGGCCGTGTTTCCGGAGTGGGCCAACGATGGGCGTATCTTACGCCTAAATGAACGTGCTCCGGCCGTTCGACTGGAGAGGCTGAGGGAAATGATTAGGGTGGTGGACAAGGAACTCGGCTACTCTTCGTATATAGTGCCAAAAATATTTGTTGCCTTCTTTGCGGTGCGCAAGCAGCAAATTGTGGGTCTTTGCCTGGTGCAACCCCTGAGTCAGGCACACCGCTTCATACAGGTTGATGGTACGGACTACTTTAGCGAGGAAACCTACGAAGCCAGGTGAGTGGGAGCAGCAGATGTGGGTTGAGACTAGTGTTGAGTAAAGGTTGTTCATTTCCCTGAACTTGTTCTTTTTTTCAAAGTGTTCAGTTATTCAGTTGTTCGCCTGACATTGTGACGATTAGCGATCATTTGAGCTAATTATATCCTTGCAAAGGGTATTATAATTTGGCCCAGAAGCTTGCAACGTATAGAAATATTCATTTCCAATCACAAAATGATATTTTCTGGGATGATGTCTCCTGAATTTTTTTTAAATTGTGGGAAAAATATTGATTTCTAGCAAAAAAGGACCCATCTTTCAAAAATTAGGAAAAAATCACCGAGTCCATCAGCATAGCTTCGCTAATATAGTTAAACTGCAGCTGCAGGGTGTATTGGAACAGTGTAGGTAGTCCTGTTTCGATGTATATGGCGTATTTTGGAGTATTTAGGGGAGAAGCGAAGCAATCGCTCTACATGTTCGCATGTGCTAAATCCCTAGACTGGGGCCGCATAACACATAATTGCTAAAAACAGCTTATATTTGGTGCTGTTGTTAACTTTCTTCTTCCCAAGAAGATGTTTCCAAGAGCTATTCATAGCGACTTTAGCGTCTGTCAATTTCTGTGCCAAATGTTTCTTAAATGACATATTGGAAGTCAGTAACACGCCTTGGTATTTGTACTCCTTTACTATATCTAGCAAAACTCCATTTAGTGTCCACTCGTTTGCTCTGGCTCTACGTCCTCTTCCATCCTTTACTATCATCATTTTCGACTTCTCGATGTTTATCCGAAGACTCCACGTGTGACAGTAACTAACTCAATAAACAACTCACAGAGCAAGAGAGACTGTACAAGGGCGTCTGAACAACTCACAAAGAAAGAAAGACTGAACAGCTCTCACTGAATAACTCACAGAGCAGGAGAGACTTAACAAGACCGCCTGAACAATTCTCACTGAACAACTCACAGACCAAGAGAGACTGAACAAGTGCGACTGAATGACTCTTACTGAAACAAGACTCACCAAAATGAACAATTCATTTGACTCAGTGAATAACCAAATTTTTTTCACTCACTCATGAACAACCCAACACTAGTTGAGACATGCTAATGATTCTTTTTTTGCAGTTGCGGCATCTCTCGCATTTGGGTCTCGCCTCTACAACGTCGTCGTGGCATTGCCCGTAAGTTAATACGAGCTGTGCAGTGTCATACGATTTTGGGTCAGGAGATACCCGTGGATCGCATTGCCTTTAGCACACCAACCGATGATGGGCGAGCACTGGCGCGCTACATCACCCAGAATGATAATTTTTTGACCTATGACCAGTGAGCAGGCGGCTAGCCCCGGCTATTGAATAGCATTTGGGGCGGGAAAAAAATATATTTGGAGTTGCTTCGAAACCTGTAATTAGTTGATAAGTGAAATACAATTATTATGTTTTTGTGTTCAATTTATGGAATTATGCAATTGGTAAAAATATAAATTGATAAATTTAAAACTTTAAAATTTTACCGCCTTAGGATCGATAGCTTTTGGTTAGTAATCGTTGAGGCTACTCTGCCAGCCAAACAGTGTTGCCAACTACTCAAGCAAAATCGAGTGTTGAAAATGGCTAAAAATGGCAACGGGTAATTTAAAATAGCTATATAAATAGCTAAAGAATTTATGCTAAGAGGTAAAATACAGTTAATTGGCTTGGAAAAAGCCAGTTTTCAAACATTTTTCCTGAGAAGACCTTATTTGAGAAATCGTATACGCCGACTTTCAAAGCACAGTTTTGTTAAGAAAACACTGTCCATTTTCTCATGTTTCTGTTTTAGCAAATCTAGTTGGATTTGGTGAATTTGCACTGCTCATTTTGAGCATGAGCTATACGAATGCGTAAAATCCACCTTGATTTGCAAAAACAGGAACATGAAAAAACGGCCCTAAATTCCAGTCTGTTTTTATTAGAAATGTGGACCTCCAATGTAGCTATAAAATGTAGATATAAAATGGACCAAAGTTTTTCAAAATAGCTGAAATTGCATGTTCCCGCAAAACGGAAAAGTTTCTGGCTTTCAACCTTACAAAATAAAACAGCTAAAATGGCAACTCTGCGGCCAAACCCCTAGCTTGTCCATCACTAACTAGTATCGATACTTGAGTAACTTCGAGCCAGGCTTTTGGGCGTTGTTTTCGTTTGCCAAGAAAATAAATTAAATTTAACTTAAATAAACATATTAAAATTGGACAAACTGAATGAAACTCTTGGCCACAATTTGCGTGCAAATGGTGAGTGAAAATTCACATACTTTCAAAGAGTTCGAATTGCTTTGGGCTTTGTGTTTTGTTTGCTGACGCCACGCCCAAGTTTCTAGAGCTCGTGTTGGGGTTGCTGCGTCAGCGTTCTGATGATGATTTTTGACCATTTTCTTACAGCAACCAGCCAGCTTGGACCACACGCTTCATTTCTAAGCCGACGATGTCAACAATCGAAGAGGAGCGCAAGGCGTACGAAAAGAATCCCTATTTCACTGGTCACATCTACGGCAACTTCTCGCCCTTTTATGTGACAATTGCCATTTGCACCGTTGTTCTGGGCACCATTATCATATTGAATATTATTCTGGGCTGTTGCTCGAAGCATCGCAAGTACTGGCAGGACAGGCATACCGGAAATCGTTGGTTGGTATCCATTTGGTCAGCCACACCGCACAAGCAGCCGCCTTTGGATTTCACTGAACTGAAAGACGCCTCCTATTTCCAGCGTTTCCATGTGAGTAGAAGCTGACCATTGATAAATGAAACTCTTGCTGATTTTCCTCACTTGCCAGCCCACGACCCATCAGCAAGTGTTCCCTGAAGAAGTTGTCATTGGTGTGGACGACTTAGAGCCCGTGCATTCAGCAGCGCACCATCAGCGTCCGCCACGCCCAGAGGGCCGCACCTTGCATCAACAGCGCCAGCGTGAAGAGTACGTCGAGTTGCAGAAGCGTGAGAGCGACATCTAAAATCATGGCCCTTTATTTTCTTGCACCTGCGGTGACTGCCCTGGCCCTTTTTATTGTGGGCGTCATCATAGTTATGCTGCGCTTTGGTCCACGTCTGTGTGGCCTGCGCCATCATGCTCTGCCCGACGATCATGATCTAAGGGAGGGTACCTACGAGCATGAAATAAGCTATGCCTAACTAAACATTTTTCTATGCAACCCCACCCTAACCATAGTTATCTACTAAGTTGCCGTACCCCACTAACATTCTATACATATGCACCCTTCATAGTTTTTTTGTATGCAGTACAAATATCTTCATTTATTTCCAATCATTCCAAGACAATGTGCCTTCAATGTAAAGAAACTCCAATGTGTAAAATTAATGCCGTCCAAGTGTCTTTTAGTTAAGTAAGATTTGCTCCGTATACCATTTTTGGTAACCCTTAAGATGCTGCATTTAATGTAACAATTCGAAATCATATCGAAATTATGCAAACTCTATACATTTGTCATTTATACCGTATACACACACACACATTTTTTGCCCAATAAATAATCCTTTTTAAAGAAAAAATGTTTGAAACGATTTTTAGATACCAAAATCAAACTTAAATTGCTAGACATTTTTTATAAAATTAATGTGATTTCTTGAAATTTCTTTTGGTTTGAAATGAGACAGTCAAGCAAAATCGAATTTTGATTCTGGAATGTATCAAAACTAATTTTTTTACATTTTAGTAAATAGTTTAGTTTTGGCTTAAAATTTGAAGTGCAATTTGTGATCACTTTCCACAGAGAGAGAGAGCTGAACCTTTAAGCATTTATTTGTTAAATAATCCAAACTATTTCCATCACCTTTTTAAGACAATTGTGAATTTACTTCCATCCTTTACGACAACTGGCTGAGTTTTCTTAGCTCTGAAAAGAAGAGTATTAAGCAGGAAACCAAACCAGTTCATAGCGGGATTCATGTCGAAAATAATATGCCGAACCAAACACAGCTATACAATGCGGTTTGGTTAGGTTTATCTCATTCTAAGACAAGGAAATTGGTTATCATGTGGATCTATATCAGGAAAATCGTATTATTGTTTCTCGTTCACCTCTCGGCCCAAAAAGAGCCTAGCTTGAAAAAACCTTTGAAAAAATATAAAAATGTTTTAGATTTTTAATTGAAATGGAAACTGTCGTATTTTATATAAGTATTTTGGGTTGGTAGCTTCACTCCTTGTGTGGGAGAAAACAGGGCAGAGGTGCTTATTGATTTTTTGATTTAGCTTTTAGAAAGACGACGATTAAGTTACCTTGAAACAAGTTCAAATTACTGATGCCTGTTCTCGATTTCGAACTAGGTCGATTGGTTTTGGTAAAAGTTTTTAAGTCCAAGAATATTTAAAAATTTCGACAATAACACAATCGGCAACACAAGCATTTTGTACCAAGAACGAAAGCCTAAAAAGAATAAAATTCATTTCTAATCAATTTGTAACACAAAATTGTGAATTGGTTTTTTTTATTTAATTGGCTTAGAAAATGAACTGGCTCATGAACGCGTGCAATTCTTGCGAGGTGCACATTAAAATGTCATCACTATTGCGTGAACCCTGTACCATCTCTAATAACAATACATTAAGCTGTTTCGTGGCTCATTTTAGTTGATAATTTAGGTTGAATGTTTATTAAAACACATTTATAGCATCAAAATGCATGCCAAGCTAAGTGAGATGGAATTGCGGATCCTGGCGCGCCTGAACGAAGAGATGGGCAAGGATGCCAGCCGGTTACATCGAGCTGCCCAGCTAGTGGATTACTATAAGGAACGAATTCAAGTTCTGTCCCAAACAGTGAGTGTAGGCAAGAATTTGGAGTAACTTAATGGACTTAAATGAGTTTCCTATCTGGCAGCTTAACTATGAGGATCCTCAGAATGTTTCCTGCTACAAATCGGCCTTCCAGTGCCAGCAACAGGTCAGCGAGAGCATTGAATTTGAGCTGGAAAAGCTGGCACAGTTTGAGGCGAAACTGAAGCGAAAACTCAAAGAATGCCAGCCTGCTTTGGAGGGTGTGGCCGGAGATCTACAGCAAGTGCGGCAGCTGCAGCGTCTGACGCAGTATTTGCGTCTGGTACAGGATATCCAAGAGATCAGTTCGGCTCTGGCCAGTTCGATCAATGGCAAAGACGAAGCCAAGTTGGTTAACATCTATCTGTCACTTTACGAGGGCAATGACTGCGAGCACAGTGTGGTGGGGCGCCTCCAAGCCGTACAGGCGCGCTCACTCAAATCCTATGCCGAACGCACGGCCATCTACTGGCACAGGTTGCTACTTCAGCGGCTGTCCAGCGAGTTTGAAGCTGTGCTCAAGAGTATGCGCTGGGCGCACTTGGAGCAACAGCCTCTCAACTATTCCCCCAGTCGAGACACGGCCAAGGCACAGGTGCTGGCCGAGTATATGTTTCTCATCAAGTCACCCGCCGAAGTGGATGCTCCTCTGCTAAGCATCACCCCGAGCATTCAATGTCCGCCCATCAGCCAGGTGGTGCAGTTGCTGCTGGCTCCCTATCGCCAGCGTTTCCAGTTCCATTTTACTGGCACGCGGCAAACGAATCGTTTGGATAAACCAGAATGGTTCTTCACACAAATTCTTAACTGGGGCAAGGAAACGCATTTCTTTGTGGGCAAAACATTTCAATCGGCAGCCATGAGGGCCGGCAAATTGGACTACAATTTGAGGGTGAGTGAGTAGAAAATTTTTTTAAATTTTTTGGTTTTTGCTTAGATATTTGAGAATATCGCCCAAAAGGGCGAAATACTTTAGAAGATATAGCCCATTTAATGACTCAAGCCATCAATTGATTGAAAAATGTATTGATTAATGCTTAACCCTGGCCATAGTATACTGACTCTATTCAATCTTATTCCAGCTGGAATTCATGCGAGGTCTGGTGCAACTGACCATTGAAAAGTTGGCCTGGGACATTGAACAAATTGCCCAGGATGAGCATCTATTTGCACATCTTCTAGATGAGACTTTGTCCTTTGAAGCCGAATTGCGTGAGACCTTTGGCTATCCGGCCAGTTTTCCTAGCGCCATTTCGGTAATCACTCAACCCATGTATCTGCTACGCTGGATTGCCCTGGAGGAGCAGTGTAAGTTGTTAAATTTTGGCAAGCATCTTAAACTTTCTCTTGAACATTCCACAGTCTGTGCCGAGAAAATGGATGATATATTGCAGGCAGACACTCCATTCCAACTGATCGATCCCAACACTTTCGAGGATGACCTGAAGATACCCAAATGTGCTGATCAGTTTATGCGTCTGTTGGAGGCCATTAAGGATCGTTATTACGGTTTGATTCAACCGGGACATCAGTTGCAATTCCTGCAGCTGCAACTCGAATTGATCGACAGCTTTCGGCGGCGTCTAGTGCAGTTGCATAGCAGCGGAGCCGTAGCCAGCATTCCTGTCCTCAATGCCATCAACTATCTGATCATGGTGCTGCGCGAGTGGGGCGAGAATGTACATTATTTGCATTTGCATGCAGCTCTGGCGGGTCCCAATGCTCCAGAAATCAATTCAGTTTTTGAGCATGCTGTGGCCGAGCTGGAGCATTGGGCACGCCAGCTCATGAAGAACCTGGCCACCAAGGCCATCAACGAAATGAAGGCCAAGTCGATGTCCTATCGCCATGACGTCTGGCCCACTATGCCCGAACAGATGAGCAAAGAGCCGTTCATATTATCGCCCAGTGGTGGCGAAATGTTTCAGGTGCTGGTCACCTTGCTACACAATCTAGAACGAGAACTGTCCGCTAATCTGTTCAATCAAACGCTGCGCCTGATGGCCCAACAAATCGACGAGTTCATGCTAGAGAGCATGATAATGAATACGAAATTTGCACCAGCCGGAGCAGCACAATTTAATTATGATATGACACGCAATCTGTTTGCCCTATTCGGTCAATACACACGACGTCCCGAGCTGCTCTTCAAAAGGTGAGTCACTGTTTTGTCATGAGTGAGCCACTGAATCAGCTTGTCTTTTTTTTGTGTCATAGAATTCACGATGCCAGCAAATTGTTGACGGCGGCGCGTGGTACGGCCTTGTTGTTATTGGAAACGCTGCGCAGTAATCAGTCAGTGGAGGAAAAGACAAAGCCATTGCGAGAACTCAACATACTCAGCCTGGACAGCAAGAACTGTATCGAGGTGTTGGAGAGAAGAACAGACATTAAAATGTTTTGATTTAGGTCTAAGACAATGGCAGCCACTGCATTTTGATAAGAGAATGTGCTTAAGCAATAAAAAAGGTTTGGTAAAACGCAACTCACTTTTGTGGATTCATTGGCCCTAGCCTTTAAATTTACACCTACTTACTTCTGCTCTTTAGAAGACCTTTCACTCCTCTAAGGCAAAATGCTAAAAAGCTATTGAAAAATTTGTGCTCTGTATCCAAAACAAAAACTTGTGGCAAACTCAAATGTTCTAAAAAAATTTTACCAACCCGAAAGCAATTGTCGCTATTCCTGGAACTTCATTTGGCCGTTTTTCAAAATTTTAAATATTGTTTGGGTTTTAATACACAATTTGGAATCAAATAAAATATTAAAGATTAAAGAAAATAATGCTGTTATATCGGAGATTTTTTATATAAATTTTTATGACATTCTCTTCATGCAACTCGAAAGCTTAGCCAGAAAAATGAAGTTTCAGACATTTAGATTGGTTGTTTTCTTAAACCAATGATCCCGAAACCTCTAAAAATTGTTGGAACACATCGAACTAGTCTTAATATTTAATATATTGTTGGGAGCTCGTTTCGCGGAACCGAACCAAAATTTACTAATGGCTAATATTCGAAAGGCTCACGTACGAGATTTTTGGAAATAGATTTTGTTTCTAGCATTGGTTCGCCCCATACTTTACCCAAATATAAAAGAAATTAAATTATGTAATTCATATTCCAAAAAAATATTCGGAGTTTTTATTAATGACGAATTTGAGTCTTTGGCGCACAGCAGGTTCAGGTACAGCAATTTTTCTCAGCTTTTGATTGGTTTAAGGTTTGGATTAGAGTTTAAAAATTAGGGGGAAGCTATTCCCTTGCAGCTTAAATATATGCTATAGTCATCCGATTTTGATAAAACTTTGTAGAATTGTGTGAAAGCATTTAAAATAACGAAATGAATATTTTAAGAACCTTTCCATTGAAAACAAAAAGTGTTTCTATACTATATAGAGGGAATCATGGAAAAGCATATCAAAATAATTAATACGATGTTTTTGAGGCGTTTCCATTAATAACAAAAAAGTTTTTTTCACTACATCTAGTTTTTTGACCGATCGTTCCTATGACATTCGGACAATTTTATAATACCCTCTGTAAGGGTATAAAAATAGATAGTTGGTAAATAGCAATTCCCCTGGAGAAACACAAAGTAATCAGTAAAATTTTTTCTTGTATTATACGCTTAATAAATACGATACGATATCTCGTTTTCGTGATATTATACCTGAAAGCGGACCAAATTACCTTAAAATTGTGTGATTTTGAAACACTGAAAGTCGGTCAACTTTGAAGTGTTAAATCCTTTAAATAGTCCAGTTAAGTAAGGTAAAAAAGGGGCATATTTATGCATGAAATATTGACCAGCCAGATTTTTGATATGAGGTAGGGGATATAGGCCATATTGGAAAACGCGAATTGGTCTGTTTCTCTGAATCTATTGCTTTTCTATATATACAAAAAAGGAATGTTTGTCTATCTGTCCCGTTCATCCGATTGCGATGAAAGTTTGGGAATTGGTTGACCGCTTGCCCGGGAAGGTTTGCAAGTTAGAAAAATAGCCGAGAAATGGTGCAAAAACAGCGAAAATAGCAAAATTATGCCATTCGTCCATTCGATTTTAATGAACTTTTGGGGATAGGCTGTTCGCTTGCCCAGGAAGGTTTGTAAGTTGAAGAAATGAGACGCTTGCCTGCAAAGGTTTCTAAGTTGAATTAATAGGCGGAAAATGATCTGAAATCGCGAAATTGCAAAGTTATTCCGATCATCCGCGAAAATTGCAAAATTATCAAATGATCATATTTATGAAAGCGCTTAATTGTTTTGCCTCTGCAGGCGTTGGTACATGAAAGATGCAGTTTAAACGGTCAAAAAGCTTGTAGGCGTAAACCAAAGGGTCGAAAAAGTCGCGAAATTCGATCAATTTTCTTGAGTTTAAATTATTATTATTGACAAATACGTAGAGGTTTTACGTCGCATCTCGAAATCTCGAAAGCATAAGCAGAAACGAAATGTCGGATAGCTAAGTATTAAATGAACCGGTGCGAAAGCGGCTAGAAACGGTTTGGTATTTATGTGTGAGTGTTAGACGTTGTGCAAGTCTCAGAATTTAATTAAGTTATGAACTGGAAATCAGTAGTTTTCCCCATGTAAAACGGTTGATATCGATTTGCAGCCAGTTGAAACTAGCTTATAAACGCTTTCATAAGAATCATATTCATGCAAGGACCCGGACAACGCAGGGTATTTAGTAAGAATTTTAGGTTCAAATGGGTTTGGTTCGGTTTTGAACCGCTTATCTATGATTATAAGCAATATTTGAAGATATAAACATTAAAGGAACGTCTCTATAATTGATGCAGTGGTGGGATCATATTCATAGCACAGTACGACATATAAAACCCGGGATGAGACTCTTAAATTTTGATAGAAGGGACTTCTGTAAGCATCACCTCATACCCAGTTATTCAACTGTACCTTAGGTTATACTACAATACAATTTAGAATGTAAGCTTTTTTTACCCACACGGAAGTATAGTTTTAAAGAGCAGCATCGGACAAAAACTACTCCCCACACTACAAATTCCCATTTTTCAGTATAAGCTTTATCATTTCAATAAAATTATGTGGAAGTATAAAAAAATTAAAAAAGAGTGGGCGTCTCGGAACACCCGTTGCGAGCAAAACAATTTTCACAAGTCTGGTTTAGAGCCATAATTCCGAAATGATTTAATTTTAAAACTTAAAATTTAAACGTCTGTAGGTTGGTAATATAGAGCTTGATGTTTAATCGGTTTAAGACAGGTTTCAGATACTACTAAAGTTATGAACCTATAGTTGGGTGTATAGTTTGGTTGTATGTAGCTAGATATTTTCTCAGTTCCGAGCCTGCCGGCAGAACCGAAATATAGAGTCTAATACTTTTTCAAATCAAAATTGATTACGAACAAGTTTGGACCATTTCTAATTTTAATATCGATTCTCAGCAAGTTAAATTTTGAATTACAACGCTCTTATAAGAAACATATCCACACAATGCACTTGATCCGAGTATTCAGCTTTATAAAGTTCAAAATTAATGTCACCACAAGCCATCTCGATATTTCATATATTCTTTTAATGGGAAACTCATCAAAGATATTATTATTCTCGATCGCAAATGAGCACCGTTTGAGTTAATTTGGGTTTCATTGATCAATTTCATCGTTTTTATAGTGACATATCAAACCCAAATCTTCCACGTTGCGATATCATTAAATTTCAGTCCAGTCTCATTCCATGTTCCGAGGCTGAATTGTTTTACTTCCAGAGACTATATTTTAGTAGATAAATCACTTCGATCTTCCTTGTTTAAAGCCGTTTTATAAAAAATTTCATTTGTTGGAATTGTTACATTTGTTATTTGCTTTTATTGATCAACTTTTTGCTTCGAGTTTTCTTTTTTATATATATATATTTTTTCGTAAAACGTTTACACACAAAAAACATGCAGTAACTGTTAATAATATTTAAAAATTGTTCTAAAAATACCATAGCGTAAAAGTAAAATATTTATAGTATACATATAATCGTATGCCCCCATTCGGAATCCATCAGGGACATGGTGAATATATTCTCTCGTTTGACAAACAATTGCATTTAGTAAATACCAATTTGCGACACATTGCGCACATCACATCACAAGATCAAGATCATCTCATACAAAAGAGAACAACTTTATGCCTACATTTAGTTAATATCCAATCCAAATCAAATCCAATTCATGCCAATGCGGGTGCCCTGTTAGTGATTCATCATCTATTCGAAGTGCTGATAAGTGCTTGGGTTGACAAACAGCGCCCGCTGCTGCGGTGTCATATTGAGATTTCCACGGTGCTTATTGTTGTAGGCCCAGATGACACCGGTGGATATCAGGGCAATGGTCAACCAACCCATGAAGAATAGCTGCACCCACATGTGATCGCCATTGCTGTTATCCACAATTATGCCGGCCAAAATGGTGATGACGGCTAGGCCGAGATTCTGTACCGACTGGCAGAAGCCGTAGGCAGTGCCCAGCTGATACTCGGGAATGATGAGGGCCACGAGGGGCCACAAACTGGCAGCTAACATGGAATAGGATAGACCCATAATGACCATGCCCACGTAGGGAGTTAGTTGAGTAAATGTCAGCAAGGCATGCGCTCCAATGGTGGTCAGAGTGGCTGTAAACACCCAGGTGACATTGCGTCCCACCTTATCGATTATGAAGCCAAAGATGGGCGACGAAATGGCTGCTATGAGATACACCAAAGAATCCACCGTGTTGGCCTGTGCTTCGGTATAATGGAATCGATCCACAAAGAACTTCTGACCCAAGGCAATGAACGGAAAGATGGCCACATAATAGGCCACACATATGATGGAGACCATCCAGAACGTTGGCTTAAAGGTAAAGATGTCCGTCAATTTGGGTATCTGACCCGAAGGATTGTTGTTACGCTGCAGTATACGCTCCGCCCGCTTGTCCATCCAACCCAGAATAAGGGCGCACACCAGCGACATGACACAGGTCAAAGTGGCCAACAGCAGAACCACACCCAGTGCGCGATGACCCTGATAGAAATTGCTCACATAGTCGTAGATGGGTTGCATCACCCAGAAGTTCACAGTGCTGCCAAAACGGGCCACCGACAACTGCAGGCCGAAGACCATGTTTAGTTCCTTGCCCTTAAACCACAACACGGCGTAACTGTTCTGGGCCACGGCCAGGGATTCAGCTCCAATGCCAAAGATGAAGCGTCCCAAAATCATCAACCAAAAGGCGTTTAAAATACCGCCACTGGCAAACAGCAGTTGTCCCACGAGAAGTACCAGCATATAGATGATCGTGCCGAGTCTTATGCCAAACAGACGATCAATCAGGAAGCCACCAAGGAAGCACAACACCACATTGGGCCAAGAGTAGATCGAGTAGATAAGTGTAAACTGCGTGGAACTTAAGTCCAAATCACGCTTAAAATCGCTCTGCAAAGCTCCAGGATTATCGTAACAGAAGTAAGAGCCAAAACCGAGCAGACACATGAAGATCAAGGCCAGAAAGCGGTGACAGGTGCTGGAGGGCATACAACAGCCCCCGGGCAGGGCCAACTCATTATCCTGGCGTCCTCGCTGCGTTTGGATGTGCTGCTCCTCTCCCTCCTCGGTGCGACCAGTCACCTCCTCATGGTCCACAATCCGTTGTTCGTCCTCCCGAGCCATGACTAAGCAGCTCGATGGCTAAATTCGCAGTGACCAGTGGAGAGTGTTGGACGTCTATGGGGCGTATGATAATTTTTATCGGATTGTTTTTTGTTGTTGTTTCGTTTGCTTATTCTGCAAAATTGCTGTTGTATCGGGTTTGACTTGTTTGTGTGTGTGTCCACTTTACTCTTTCGCTTTGTCTGTTGTTATTTTGTAGCTTATCTCTACTGCGTTTTGTTTACTGTACTCGGAATTGTAGCCTTTGTCTAACGGCTGTTTGTAGTTGTTGTGACCTGCATGAATTATAGTTGTAGTTGTGAGTTCACTTGTCCAGCGCTTATCAATATTTTCCACTCTACTTACTAAACTGATCGTATGTATGTTTTTATTATGCAAAAGAAACCAACTGCAAAGTGTGAGTGTGACGTGTGCACCCGCACTTTATTGGTATTCGAATCAAACTAAATTGATTTCACTTCGCTCGCTTCTGCTGCTAATTAAAAAATTACGCATATGTAGTGACACTAGAGATGAGAGACTTTCCTTTTACCTGTTCACGAGTACTTAATAGTAACGAGCCCCTGCACAGTGGTCGGTGCCATAGGCCAAAAATATAAAATGAATATTTGAATTTTGACTCCAAATATTCCTCATCTATTTATCAATAGTACAAAGTTTAAAAAGCAATTATTTGTTTTGGTTTGCTTTACACGATTGGTAAATAGCTCGAAAAGAGAAAGCTTGGTTTAAATTAACACAAAACACGTTAAAATTTGTTTAATACTCAAACAAATACTAAAGTTAAGGGTATTGATATCTTGTTTTTTTAAATTTGGATGCTATATATGTTCACAATGATAAATTTGCTTTCATTGCTATTTTCCGTACTCAACAGCGTAAAACATTAATTTTCAGTAAAGGTAAAAGTTGTTGTGACCTCGTGTGAAATCTTGTTTTCTAAGCTTTTCAAGTAAGTTTCTGGGCAGTGAGTTTTTCTGACCTGAGTTTCAAAAAACTAAGCTGAGCAACTTAGTTCAGCATTTAAACATGTTGAGAAGCTTAGTTGACTCAGTTGCAAAGCCAAGGTTCATTGAGCGTTCTTGCTCGTTTAATTGAGCTACACCTGGTTGTCTGGTTTATTTGGTTTCTCTTTGGATTTTGGAACCATTTGATTTTGTTCACAAGTTGCACAAAACTCCTTACTCTGACTCTGCCGTGGTCTATTTATACAAAGACTCGTATGCTTCTAAATGTAAATTTATTTCTCAATCTGATGTAAAAACTAAATCCGTTCGCAATCACACAAAATGAAATTAAACCGCTCGAGGCTGACCTCGGTTGATTTCGTGAAATCAATACTTTCCTTACTTTTTCTGGGCACACTGACATTTTGTAAGAAAATGTGAGCAGCTATGCACGAAGTCCTGCAACCGAACTTCGATCATATATGCTTTTTATATGAGATTAAAATTGTCTGGACTGGAAGTATGAAAACCGGCCAGATCGGACAACTATAGCATATAGCTGCCGTAGAAAACATTTTTGTTTTGAATGGAATCGGCATCAGACCTCGTATTTATGCGTTTTCTATGCTTTTTCATGATTTTACTAAGTTTGCTCAAAACCGGAAGACTGTAAAATACAGCTGCCATAGAAAAGTTAGGTTAGAAAATAGTAGGCGTCCTAAAAAATTTGTAAGACCTTCAAGGGTATATAAACTTACCATTTTTTCTTGTAAAACTAAATAAAATATATTTGATTACTTGGTTCCATTCAATTTTATAATGTAGACGCTTAGGAGTGGGTTGCGGGAGATAAAAGTCGTTAAAGGTGCCTTTTTTGTTATAAATAGAATATTATTACACTATTATATAGCAATAAAAAAAATTTCAAGTCGATATTTCGATTGGAGGTATTTTTGCCATCTTATCCATACATGAACGACCACTGTGCACAGTCGTGACAGAGAGTGGCAGGTGTAAGAGCAACCTTTAGGGCTTTCAATTGCGTGGTTTCACTTTTAAAAAATGAATGCATTGATTTTGATGTTAAAATTTTCTATAATTGCATAAATAAGTTAATTTAATTGCATTTTTTTTTTTTTTAATTTATCGTATTTTTGTAACCTGGCAACCCTAGTCACTCTATGCTCCGTGCATTTGCATGTTATTCTGTTTATTTCTGACGAATTGAAAATGTATTTAATTATATAACAAGCACGGCATAACAAGTAATGGATTCCATTGATACCAAGAGGCGGAAACCCAGACGCACCCAAGGTACACCTTCCTATACGTACCGCAATCGTTTCGCCTATGCTCTGCTAGCAGCGGGCACTGTGATTTTTGGCATTTGGAGGTAAATGGGACCATTTCATCATAATCTTAACTTAAATATACACCACCCGACAGCCTGACCCCCATGCAAAGCTTCACCAACGAGAAACTGTGCAAGTTCTTGTTAACCCCGTCGGAACAGGAACTGGATCGTAAGGCGCTGTTTGATTTTGCGGCGCCACGTACCTCGCGGCAAATAAGGGAAGCCCTGGAGGAGAGTGAGAAGCAGAGAACCGACTTTTAACAAAATGGATAGACGGACTCGCAAGGCCAACTTTGAGAAACTCCAAGAGGCGGCGGGCAACAAGCAGCGGTAATCTTCAATCCCATGTAATTCCAGTTGGTTAATAAAGGTCCAATTAAATGTGGTTTCTTTCTTCTTTCTTTTTAAAGTACCACGCGAAGCAATGCTGCTCTATCGCTCTCCACTTTCTTTGACACAATTGACAAGGGCAAGGCAATCAATGAGGCATCTGGAGAGGACAAAAAATTAACGAATAATCACATATTTGAACCCCCCGGGCCCAAGCCCAAGAGGGCACCCAAGCTGACAAATGGAGCACCACGCTCTCACAAGAAACAAAAGCAGCAGCCACGGATTAGTGACTTTCTGCGCAATGAGCAAATCTTTTCCGAGGTGGCCGCTCAGCACTGCATGGCGGATAACTTTAGTCCCGATGATATTGAAATGGCGCTGGCGCTGTCCAAATCAGAGGCCGAGAAACATGGACGATTGCGATTAACTGAAAAAGATGACGAGGAGGAGGAAGTGGTTAATCTGGTTGAGGCAGATAGCCCGGCAGAATCTTCAGAAAAAATACGGCGAAAGTTGCAGAAATACGGTTTTCGCACTGGAACAAAGGAGGGTAGGTTTACCCAGAGTTGGCTTCTAGAGATTTGTTAACTAAACTTGGTTTTTAATTTCAGACTACAATCCTCTCACTTTTGCCGCCATGCCTGGTCTAAATGGCAGACGAGGCAAGCGCTGCAAATGGGCCAATAAATTTACTCCACTCACCCTACGCAATCCCGAGGTGCAGCTGAATAAGTTGGAAACCAAAGTAGCCAAGCTTTTGGCCCAGGGTTTAGTTCGTACCAAAGAGTTAACCAAACAAGAGCTGTATCTGCCACCCCACCAACTGATCAGTCCTCGCCTCCAGCAGCTAAGAGCCAAACCTGAAGCATCGATCATCCAAGAACCTACCGAGTCCCCGCTACTCGATGTAGCAACATATTATGTTAAAGATTTAATAGAAGTTAGCTACACACCAGCTAATCATTTGCTCAAAGATTGGGCTGCCATCCAGGGACGAGATTTTTCTCCCAAGCGGCTGACAGCACAACGTCGCAGGCGATTGGAGCAATTGGAAAATGTATACGCCGAATTGGAAAAACATTTTGGAAATGAACAACAAGAGGAAGATAAGTTGGAGCACATGATCGAAGATGTAGAGCCCAAGTTGTGTGAAAGTCCTTTGAAAGAACCACCTGATAAACGTGCCAAAATGTCCGAAAAGGAAAATACGCAACCCAAAGCAGAAACAAGCTCAGCTACTTTAAGTTTGCCCACGCTAAAAACACGCTGCATTTCTCCCGATCTCTTTGCGGACTCCGATGATGAAATGGAGGAAACGGCTCACACTACGCCTTTGATTTGTAGTGAAACAACTGAAGTTAAAAACTTCTCACTAAAGGTCTATAGGAATTTTTCCATTAATGAGGAGGCCACACCCATAACCAGCTATGAGGTATACTCTAGTTCCAGTGATGAAGGTAGGAACAATTGATGGAGAAATGTTATATCAAAGTACTTAAGTATTTCTTGGACTTGGAAGCCCATCTCGAACTCCAATGATTTCGGCATGACTCCAAACATTAACCTAGTCTAAAATTTAGAAGAAAAGAGAAAAAGAGTAAGAGAAAAAACTCACCTAGCTAAGATTAAATTAAGGTGAAGAAGTTTTATAGAAAATTGAGAATATTGTCCAGTAGAGGGCGAAAAATCAATTATCAACTTTTATGAGAAGAATGCAGGTAAATTAGGAGATCGGCGGGCAAATGCGGTAGACTTACAGGAGTTCAAGTTGTAAAAAAAGTGCAATATCTCCTAAGGATCAATTCGGCCTATCCTCTTTGTAGAGGGTCGAATTAAAATTAGTTTAGGAAAACGAAACTAATAAGTATCATTGGCTAGAGAGAAGCGATCCACGTTTTAAAACTCATCTGAGGACTGAACCGAACCGATCCATTTTTCTTTGTGGTTTTCGGCTCGGTTCAGCATTTCTGAAAGTAAGCCGGTTCGGTTCGCGGTTCTGTTCACAAGCTGAAAAAAACGGTTCGGTTCGGTTCAGAACCCGTTTGCATCCCTGTTTTTTTTGACCTCTTAAAAAAAAAAAATATTTGAAAACGCAGAGTTTTTTCAATTCTGTTTTTGTATTGTGTTACAAACAGATTAAAGTAAACAAAAAAGAATGGAGGGAATCTAACTTCGGCTCGGCAGAAGTTTATATACTTGAGCTTCAACTCAAGTATATATTCAGAACGCCTACTAAGATTGTTTTTTAAAGCTAACTTTTCTATGGCAGCTGTACTATACAGTCTTCCGGTTTCAAACAAACTAAGTGAAATCATGAAAAAGCATAGAAAACGTATAAATACGAAGTCTGATGCCGATTCCATTCAAAACAAAAAAGTTTTTCTCACTAAAACTAGTTTTTCGACTGATCGTTTCTATGACAGCTACACTAGTCGGCACAAATTGCCGAATTTGAAATTATCGAATCCTGGTATGAAAGTAAAACATTAGTAGTCCACAATCAAGTATTTTGGCTTTAGAACTCTGGCTTTAGAAACTCCATATCTCTAATGCAGCCACGCCCAGCTCTTATTTGATTGGCGTTTGCGCGTGCAAGCAAACTGACCAACAAGGATGTATTGGTGCTTTTCTTTGTGAGTATTGGCCGTATGCTACTTTTGGGCATGTCTGCTCTAATGGATTAACTTTAAACTTGACATGAAAATGCAGAAAATGTCTTATTTGGCCAATGTCCAAGGACCTAATATTCTAAAAATGGATATTTTAAAAAATTGGATTTGCTTATGATAACTTAATTACTTCTATCTCTTAAAAATGTGATTGATCATTTCAGAAAATATAAGTTCGTGATCGATTTGCAAAGTTTGACCGATTTGTAATAAAATTTTATAATTTTGTGATCTTTTTTGACAAAAGTGCGACAATTGAAAATGAAAAATCGATTTTGGTCCCTTTTTTTTGGTAGTTTGGTGTAAAATATTACAAAAATTTTAAAAATTACGATTGAGGTTCAGACCAATAAATTGACAATTCTGCGTCGATTTCACTTAGTTTCATCAAAATCGGTTCAGTGTAAATTAGAGGTAGGAAAAAATACATTCAAATTTTTGCATTGGTGTGTGTGAGAGCAGCGCAAAAATTGCTCTCAATTTTAGTATCAACGACTGCGTCGCTGAGCAGCAAATCAAGCAACGCAGCTGCACTTGTACAGCTTATACTGTGTCTGTGGGAGCAGCGCAGCTTTGAGATTTTTCGTATGCACACGAGATAGGAATATGCCTGCCCCTCGTGTAAATGGAGATATCATGGCCGCCATTTCGGAAAATGTGGTTTCGAGATAAATGCGTTTATAGTTTGCAGATTCAAATTGGGTAACCTTGGGTCATTCAAAGGGCTATATCTTCTAAGGTATTTCGAGTTTAAAAAAAATCCGTTTTGGGCAATATTCTCAAATATCCAGGCTATAAAAAAATAAAAAAAAACAATTAAAAAAAAATTTCACAACATGGAGAACCCTCCTTAACTTTTTTTGTTACTTTCATGCCACTGAATCTGTATATTTTTGATCACATCTGGGAAATCATTGTAAAACAATTTTTTTTCTTTCAGTAAAGACTGTTATCGACGCTATGCCAGAGAAGATTTCCGTTAAAGGTGTGTACAATATCTGAATATTTTGTTCAATTGTAAGATTTAGTTTTGCTTTTCATTATCGTATATGGGTTCATAGTTTATTTGTAGGGGAAGTGGGGTGTTCTGAGCCACCCGAATATTCGCCCAAAAAAAATAAATTACAGCTGTTGGTATATGTCAATTTTCTCTCTTGTTTTTACCTAACTTTTGACCAGCAACCGATTAGTCATCACGTGCTTTAGGTTTGTGAACCAGAACTCGTTTTTTTCAAGTTTTAAAAATTTTATTTTTTGCTTGTGAATATTACTCTAAATTTTTTTTCGGACCCCCAAAAGTAAGTAAGAAAGAAATATCTCTAATAGCCTCTTAAATCGAAATATGAATTTTTAAAAAAAAAATTTTGGCTTAGGTTATCTGGCGTTACGTAAAAAAAGTGAAATTTTAAACGGGTGGCTCATTACACCCCACAAATTTTCGAAATGTCAAATCATCACTTATTTTTAAAATGATATGAAAAAACAAAAACTTTGTTCCAAACAATAATAATGAACAAAACATGGTTCTTTTAGCTAAAATCCAAAATTTACAGAACGAAAAAATATGGATTTTTGACGAAGTTATGTTCGAAAAACAAAACTATAAGGCCTGTTCCGGTTTTCACTTTCACTAAATTTGCTCGAATTCGATTTGGTTACCTGTTCCGGTTTTCACAATTCGATAGATATACTCGATTTGAATTCACATTGCTTGGAGCCGATGAATTCAAAAGTAAATACGATTTTGTAAGCAAAATTAAAGTTAATTTTGTACCGTTGTTTAATGTATTTGGATACTTTTTGCAATTTTAAATTTCCTTAAAAATAATTTTTAATAAAAAAGTTAATAATTTTTATAAATTGCTTTAATTTTGCAATGTTTCATCCAAAACGAATTCACATATTTTGTTGAAGCTGTTCTGGTTTTCACTTGTTTATGAAAATGGGAAAATGTTCATAAAATGCCCTTAAAAATAGAAACGACATTTTAAACACCTACATTCATCTACTATCAACTATTTTGTGTGAATATTTATTGGATTGTTTTGATTCACCAGTTGATTAAGGTGAAAGTTTATTCGGAAACAAAGATTACTAATGTCTTCTTCAAAAAAGAACTAATGACACTTTAAAATGTTTCCTTTCTTTCAGTACATTCCCCAGAAAGCCTAATAGATCTTACCGAAGAAGATGATGAGAAGCCCGAATACAGTCCAACAAATTCTTGTCAAGAGCCAGATATATTCACAGAATTTCCTGGCATGGAATCGGATTCGGATATGGATAATATGAACTGCACTTTAGCCCAGGATAATCAAAATTCTCAAGCACCACGTTGTTCCATTTCGGAGGAGTTGTATAGGAAATATGCTCCCAAACCCGATTCTATTTTGGATTTCGGATCATCGAATAATTCCCTTAAATTTAGCCCAAAGAGTGTCAGTAATGCTTCATCCCTTAACTTAAGTCAATGGAACAACTCGGGAAGCTCGTTTCATAAAAGTTTCAGCTTTCAGGCAGAGCAAAGTTTTAAGACTCCTCTAAGCCGCAAGAGCAACTCTTTTATGGAACGCAGTCACTCCGATGTTAGCATAGATTTGACCCAGCCAGAGCCAAGTCCATTAACACTAAGTCACTCCGATGTAAGCCTAGACTTAACCCAAACCGGCGATGATGAAAATGAGGGCATACTTCTTTCCGATGATGAAATCAATTACTCCATTTGGAAAGCCAATAAATCAACAATGATCCATGAAAAAGACTTAAGCGGAGATAGTTCCGATAGTAGTTATACTCTGTCTGCTGAAACCAAAAAAAGAACCAAGATACCACACTTTAAGACTGCTGAGGATTTGGATAACTATTTGGCTAGCAATTCAAAATCATTGTCACCCAATAAAAGTGTTTTGAGCAAAGAACGTGCTGAATTTGGCATTTTAGATGCCGCGCTCTCAGAACCCTTTACACTCTCCCAACTGCAGAGTCCGACAAAAGATATAGACTGGTCAGATGCTTCTTTTCTGGATGCTCCCGCCAAACCATTGATACGCAAAAGTAGCCACAAATTCAATGAGTTTTTTGGCCAAATTACAGAATCTGCCAATTCACAGGAAGATGAATTTGATGAGTTTGATCGTTTGATTTTTCAAGACCATAAAGATTCTCCAGCCAAAGCTGATGCTATGCCGCAAGGACTAGATCGTCTGCTACGGGGTGAGATCCAAATGAAAGCCTTGCCATCTCCGGAAAAAACTGCAACTTTAGCCGAGAAAGTGGAGATCAATGGAAATGTGTACCATGTGCAAGAGTGTCATACTCCCAAGCCGGATTATACCAAACTAACCGAAGCAGAGCTGCTCCAGAAGTTGTACAATTTTGGCATTAAGCCGCTGAAACGCAAGCAGGCTGTAAAAATGTTGGAATTTATCTACAATCAAACCCATCCGATTATGCAGCTACCAAAGGAAGTTCAAGCAGAGAAGCAGCCTTTATCCCGCTCCAAATCCACTCCAATTCCTCATAAACGGCAGCTGCATCATTCAGCTAGCAACGATTGCCTTACTCCGACCGACAAGACATCTAAGTTACATCTGAGAGATGCCTCTGGAGCCGAACTTTTACGCTTTTCACAATCTCAGCCACCCAGTCTGTGTGATGATTTTGAGTTTTATGTTTTGCAAACGAATGTGACCAAGAAGACGACACAGCCGCTACTTCCATTGCACATAGCCTGGCATAATCTGCTGTGTGCCAATCCCAAATTGCATGAGAGTGTGCTTATGTTCGAGCCCATTGATTTGCAGGAAATATATTTGTATTTAAAACAGATGGGTCACCGTTATGATCCAAAGGAATTGAAATCTTTCTTCGATCGACGTTGTATCATATTCCGATATGAGTTAACTGCACCCGGCAAGCAAGCGGAGCGACATATGAGAAAAAACCGCAAGCCAAAATCAAGAAACAAAATTTAGGTGTACTTTTGTATGATTATTATGAGAATGTTTGTAGCGTAAGTTTGTATTAATTCATTCCGAGTGCATTTATTCTAGTTTAAGTTATAAGAGATCATCACATATTGTTATTATTTTCTATTGGAACCATTGCTCTGAACATTATGCACCAATTAAGTTTATACCTTGAAATCCCAATTTGTTATTGCATCAATAAATTATACTTAACTTCATTGAAGCATTTGAAAATGATTGGCTCTCAGGGAAAATGCCTAGGAAACCTTGTTTTGGATGTTGATGGTGTAGATGTTTCCAGTTTACAACAATTTGTTTAAGAAACTTTATCAAATTTAGTTAAAGTAGTAAATTACTCCCCACGGATCAGAAGGAGTTCTATATAATCTTTATGATTTCATTTTTATACCTTTTTGGTTGTATTAACTATATTGTAACTGTGTTTAATAAGTAGACGTTGTTGCAAATAAAATAAACATTCTTGCTTCGAGTCCATGAAACATTTTATATTCGGATTCACGCAGCAAGTTCAGAAATATCAAAACGTGTTCTCATTTTATTTTTTGTTAATTCAGAAAACATAAACGTAAATTGAAACTTACTTCAAGATTTTAATCTTTAATGGAAGTTAAGTCTTGATATGTTTTCTATATAAGTGAATCATTAGCATGAATAATTAGCGAAATAATGCCTATTAATTCGGATAGAAACCTGAGCGTTATATGCTATCATTACAAACCCTTAGTACCGCTGAAATAACAATAATAAATTAGGGCTTATTCATAAGAAATTTCACTTCATGAGTGATTTTAGGTATTGTGTCGTGCCTAATGAAGCGGTGACATGAAAAAACGCAAACGGACAAAAGGTTCACATCAAAATTAATCGCAGTAAGCATCGAAATTAAACTCAAAAATGTTATGGACCTTATCATGATACAACTATACAGGTACGTCGGATATGTCCACATTATTTCAGTCTTTTGCTGTCATTCCATGTGAAAGGTTGTCACACTCTTCTCTCCCCGATTGCCGGCGGCAAATTTAGGGGAGGGTTTTTGTTTGCACAACTCACTAAACTCAACACAAGTACGTAATATTGAAAATAGTTTTTTTTCACATACACTTAATTTGTGTGCGTGCCCAGCAAACCAAACGCTCGCAAATGATATCGCATTCGAGTGACAAAACTCTCGCATTCGGGGATATTACTTGCGAGTCATTTAAAATATTTGCTGTGATACGTTTTTGATTGAAAATACAATCAAAAAAAAATAGGGGAAAGTTAACTTCGGCTCGGCCGACCTTGCAACTTCCATTGAAAACAAAAAAGTTTTTCTAACTAAGACTACTTTTTGAACTTTACTTTTCTATGGGATCTATACTATATAGATGTCTGATTTCGACCAAATTTGGTGAAATCATGGAAAAGCATAATACACTGTTAATTACGAGATTTGGAGGTGATCCCATTTAAAACAAAAAAGCTATTCTCACTAGAACTTCTTTTTCGACCGTTCATTCATACTGCAGCTATATCCTATAGTCATTCGATTTCTACCAATCTTTGTAGAATTGTGTAACAGTATATAAAATAAGTGTATGCCAATGATAAGGACGTTTTCTTTAAAAACAAAAAAAATTTTCTCACTAGAACTAATTTTTCGACCGATCGTCCCTATGGCAGCTATATGCTATAGTCATCCGATTTCGACCAAACTTAGTGAAATCATGGGAGAGGATAGTAAACTAAGAAATACGTACTTTGGAGGCGTTTCCATTAAAACCAAAAAAGTTTTTCTCACTAAGACTAGTTTTTCGATCGATCATTCCTATGACAGCTATATGCTATAGTCATCCGATCCGGCCGGTTCCGACAAATGTGCAGCGTATTTGTACAAAAAGACTTCGTGCTAAATTTAGTGAGGATAGCTTTAAAACTGACGGAGGAGATAGCATAGAAACAGACAGACAGACGGACAAGGCTAAATGAACTCAGCTCGTCATGCTGATCAAGAATATATATACTTTATGTGATCGGAGATGCTTTCTTCAATGCGTTACAAACATCCGCACAATTTTATAATACCCTCTGCAAGGGTATAAAAATCGAATTTATGCTTAGAGCTGATCTATTTTCATCCTTTTTGTGATCCGATCCAGATTCAGCTCGGACTCCCAAAAAAACCTATACCATCTGACTCCAGAGCGGCTTGCAGGCCTCATTTTATGTTTTTTTGAAGGATTAATACTGGAGCCAGAACCGTTAACCGAAAACAAACCTTTTCAAATCACGTACCGGAACAGGAACCGATACAATTTTCCGGTAAGGTTTCAGTTATTATACCCTTGCAGAGGGTATTATAAAATTGTCCGGATGTTTGTAACACATAGAAGGAAGCATCTCCGACCACATAAAGTATATATCTTCTTGATAACCATGAGCTAAGTTGATTTAGTCCTGTCTGTCCTTTTGTTTTTATGCTTTCTCATCCGTCCGAAGTCTTTTAGCACATATACGCTGCACATTTATCGGAACCGGCCTTATGGGATGACTATAGCATATAGCTGTCATAGGAACGATCGGTCGGAAAACAAGTTTTAGTGAGAAAAACTTTTTGTTTCCCATGGAAACGCCTCCAAACTTTGTATTTTGAAGTTTGCTTTACTTTCCCATGAGTCCACTAAGTTTGGTCGTAATCGGACATCAATATAGTATAGCTCCCTTTAAAAAGAAATGTCCGAAAAGCAGTCTTAGTTAGAAAAACTTTTTGTTTTCAATGGAGGCTGCAAGGGTATACGAAATTTCGGCCGAGCGGAAGTTAACTCTCCCCTCTTCTCCTCCCAGTTACTCTTGTCCATTCATTTGATTTACTCTAATTAAGAACTTAATATCCAGATCAGAGTTCTCTTTAGGTGAAATAGCTGTTGAATGCTTCAGATCAAGGCTAATTTGGCACTGTTAAATTTATTGGAGGTCCATCACGGACATTTTCTAATGAAATTTTCCATTTTCTTGAAAGAGATCAGAGTTCTCTTTAGGGGAAATAGCTGTTGAATGCTTCAGATCAAGGCTAATTTGGCACTGTTAAATTTATTGGAGGTCCATTACGGACATTTTCTAATGAAATTTTCCATTTTCTTGCTGTCAATGTAGAATTTTACTGAAGATATTAATTGCATAATTTTGGTGAATCCTCTAATACCCTAAATGGTCAATGTTGTTCAAAGACAGTTGCATGTACAAAAATGGCCAAAATCCGTGAACCAAAGCTTCGTTGGTGAAATTGAAAACGCAATTTGATCTATTTTTTCGTCTTCTTTATGACCTTCGTGGGCGAATCTTAAAATGGATTTTTGGGTGACAAGTACCATCTCTTATAGACACATGCAATAGCCAATTATGCCATCATAAATTTAATTTTTGATAAAACTGCACCGTGCGAATTTAGGTTTGAATCCTTCTGAAGGTACCTTAACCATTTGTACAATAAACGCGATTTCTTCATTGTACGTTCCCAATGACCCCTTCCGTGTTTGCTGAATTTTGGAGATTTTTATCTTGAAGCATTGGCAATTTAGTTGAAATTGTTGTCGCTTTGTGTTGCTAATACTTTTGTATTTGTACCCATAGAACGTGAACCTAGGCTACAATTGAAAAACTGGGCATGAGATGATGCTCATAGAAGTCCTTTTTTGGTGTCATACTGTGTAACAGCTTAACTTAGCCATTTAATTTAAGGTCGTTGAACACTTGATTTCGGTAAATATATAATTCATTCATATTAATTTCAATTGGCAAAATACATTAAACAAAAAATAAACGCAGAACACAAAAACAAAAAAAATTTCAAACACTACAATATAAATTTTGGACTTAATTGATAATAGCTTGCTGGACCAAAAAATAAACGAGTGTTTAAAACTCCAAACTTCTTCTCTCTTGGGTCAACCTTAACATACGCAAATGCGCGATAGTATCTCAAATTTCTGTTGAACACTCAACAGATTGGAACCACCGGGAACTTAGCCATTTAATTTAAGGTCGTTGAATACTTGATTTCGGTAAATATATAATTCATTCATATTAATTTCAATTGGCAAAATACATTAAACAAAAAATAAACGCAGAACACAAAAACAAAAAAAATTTCAAACACTACAATATAAATTTTGGACTTAATTGATAATAGCTTGCTGGACCAAAAAAAAAAACGAGTGTTTAAAACTCCAAACTTCTTCTCTCTTGGGTCAACCTTAACATACGCATTTTATGATCGGCCACGCAAATGCGCGATAGTATCTCAAATTTCTGTTGAACACTCAACAGATTGGAACCACCGGGACCAGAGCAAAAATTAAATGCAGTCATGGACGTAAAGTTGATGGTCTTCAAGAGTTTTTGTATATATTCCTCCTTTTTCTCCTGCTCCCGTTTTTGTTTCTCCTCCTGTTCGAGTTTGTCTTTGATCTCCTTGGCTTGTTCCTCAGCACTTAAGGTCGTTTCCTTATCCACTTCATTTTGATTTTCATCTTTCTCGTTTTGTATATCTGTTTGGGACTCATCGATATCCTTGGTTTCCAGTTTGGTGGCCTCTGGCTGCTGCTTCTTCTCCTCCTCCTTGACTCTTTTAACTTGGAATTGCTGGACTTCTTCATCCTCTTCATATTCGGAATGACTGCAGTTTTCATCACAAGCGTCGTCCTCTGGCGTTGAAGGACGCGAATCCTCAATCAGGCCCTGCATTTTGCAATATTTTTCTATGACATCGAAGCGCTGCTTGTCGCCCACATGATTGGCCAGTCCCTCAATGAATTTAAGAAACATTTCCGAGCTTAGATCGAAAACGGCACCACGGCTGATATACTTGTCGGGATCAGAGCGGAATTTCTGTAATAAAAAACTACATGAGTAGAAGTCCCAATGCCATTCACCCCACTACTTACGCATTGCAGCATGGAAATTAGTTCACGATCATCAATCTGATAGGCATACTCAAACAGATCTATGGTCATATCCGGATCCAGCCCGTTGGCCAAACGTCTCCTAATCATGCCCAGGCAATTGGTGGTCATAAACGAGACCATGAACTTCTTGCTCAGGTAAATCAAGGTCTGCAGTGTCACCAGATCATAAGTGTCCAGCCGGCGATTATCATGCCAATACAGATACTCGATAAACTTTTTAAAATCATTGCCAGAGACATCGTCCAGGACAATGTTTTCTGGAATTTTCGACTCTTCAAAGTCACCCTCAAACATCCGCTCAAAAACGGGCGAGACACTGTAGGTAAATATTTTTGATATGACAAAAGCTAAGATGATTCTATCTGGAGCTCACCTCATTAAAACAAACTTATGACACTTCAGGACGATCTTCTTCCCTTCGTCATCGTAGACCACAAAGCTACAATCCGACAGGTGCCCGGTGTTGAGCAAATGCGCCATACGTTCGCGTGGTCTGTAAAATGACCTTGCCAACTCATTTCATATTAAATAGGTTATAGTAATTACCTAAGATCCTGCCAGTTTGTGATGGTTGCCTCCATTTTGCAGTAATTAGAAATTAGATGAATGTACGCGCGACAAACCAAAAGGTAGCAGAGGGCGGAAGCAGCAGCGGCGTCGATAAATAGAGTTGTCAGGGTATGCTAAAAAACTAAACTGTATATTGTAGCGAGCAGTAGTAGAGCTACTTATGTATGTATTTATTATTATTTTTTGTATTTGTGTGTATTTATAAATATCTTAACAATGCCTTGGACTACTATGATTATAATATTTATATTTGTTTGTAAAAAACTATTGTGTGATTAAAATGAATGCAATGGAAGAAGTTGCAAGAATTCAAGCCAAACATAGGCTAATACCCTTGTTACACTGGCACATTCTCTGGATTTCTGTATTCTTCCAAATAAGAAATAAATGCCCATTCGTGTGATCATTCGTGACAGATGATCGAGTCACTGTTACATCATTCCGTTGAGAGGTTAGATTTTCTATCGATATGTTGTCGAATTTAAAAGTTTCACCTATAGAATCAGCTGCTGTGTTTTAGCACAGTACACAGTGGTCGATGCCATAGCATAGTGGGAAATTTTTAGATTTTTTTGGCATAAACTCTAAATGTTATCCGGCCCTGTTCCGTATTCCGAGTCGGTTTTAGCCTGTTCTTCATATTCATTTCTTAAAACAAAAATTAAAAAATAAACAATTATTTAACTAAAAAATAATTTTAGAAATGTATTTTAACAATAATTCCGTTCTTCTAAAAGTATGCTACACATTTTAATCCATGGAAATGAAAATAACTTAGCTCTCACAATTTAGCTTCATGGGCAAAATTCCGAAGTTTTAAAAAAGAAAAGTATACTTTTCGGCTGACTTAAAAAACTGGCTCGAAGCCAAATGGGAAAACATTTTTAAAAGTGATTTTATTAAATCCAAAGCAAAACCGCGCTAAAGCGCATACCTCCAGCTATGTACAGTAATCAAAGAAAATAATTAGTCTGTTGCAGGAATACCCAGTGCACGTGGGCACTCATAATTCAAAGTTGCCAAATCTAAAAAAAACCCACAAAATTTAAGATTTTTTCCATTTTTTATGAAAACGAATAGAATTGGAAATTTTTTTATTGAATTCTATTCCGTGGTCGAAAATATACAACCAAACTCTAGAAGCTGTTTCTTTCCTAGTTTCGACTATTAATTTGCCATTTTTTTGAGCAATTTCAAGAAAAGTCAACTTTGAGCTGCTACCTTTCAAAAATCAATTTGTAAAAATAGACCAAATTTTGGCATAAAATAGCTATAAGTATTCTTTATCATTTCCGACAATCGTTTTTTCCAGTTTCCCAAACAAAAAAGGTGGGACTTTTGGCCAAAATTTCGGCCTGCTGGCCCAGTGTGCAATGTATACGGGTGTGTCCCAGAAATCTCTGGAGATTTTCGTATAAACCAAGAGATTTTTGATTTAACCAGGAGGACTTTATATGTTAAGTGGCAAGAATAATGTCGGCTACTAGATTTTAGGAAAGGAAAACCGTACGCATCAAATCTGCTTTGCCTTGAGCAGTCGGTTTCAAATCTCTCAACTTTTGTCATCTAATCTAGTAACCTAGCATTTTAAAGACACTTCACATATTAAGGCAAGCAGTTTTAATTCGCAATGCAACCGCTTATACACAAATCTCTAGAGATTTCTGGGACACATCCGATAAAGATAATTCCAAAAATAATACTTAACTATTTTGAATGTTATTAATTATTGCCTGCCAGATTGGCACAATTGACCACTGTGCAAGGTTTGCATTGGTCGGTAAAAGAACCCATTGACACTTTAGAACTACACAAAGAGCTGGCCAAGTTTTTAGGGTAAGATGGATTCATGTCAATTTATTTTCTATTATATCAATTATTGAATTAATTAAATCCTTCTGCTGAACACGGCCATTGAGGGCTGCAACACTTTTCTATCGAGTCTATCGATTGCTTTTTCGATAGAAGCGGGTTTGGTTTGAACGAAGTAGCAGCAGGTGGTCTTGGCGTCGCTTTTGTGTTGGCTGTGTGAAACAGGAAGAAAATAATTAAATTCATTTAATTAACTACTCCACGCAGCAGAAATGTACACACCCAGGCAAAAAGGATTAGGCCGGGGCCTGACTGCCTCTCCGCACACCCCCCTAAGCTTCAGTCGGGAGCTGCGTCAGGTGCTGCAGGAACGAAATCTGCTCACGGCCAAATCGAGGAAGAAGGGTAAACAATTCCAATGCAAATGTGAGCTGTACTTTAATCTGTATTTGATGTAGTATGCTCCATGCTGGACAGCAACTCGAGCAGTCCCATTGGCAGTTCACCCAATCCGGACGCGGGCAAGCGTTTGGGGTTCCGCTTACAGGCCATACAGGAGATTATTAGCTCGGAGAAATCTTACCTGGATCAATTGGAGCTACTGATGAACCACTTTGTGCGACCGCTCAAGGAGCAGGCCATCATAGATGGGCCCAATCATACGGCTCTGTTTGGTCAGATCGAGATGATACACAATTTGAATGGCGAGTTTCTAAGAGAGCTGCAGGCCAATATGGAGAATGTGGCACAGGCCTTTCTCAAAATGGCACCGTTCTTTAAATTGTATTCGGTGTATGCCTTCGACTATCGCGGAGCTCTGTTTATACTGCAGGATTTGATAAGCAAGAATCCGGTTTTCCGTAAATTTTTGGAGCAAACCGAAAGTCTGCCGGAGGTGCAGCGTAAGCTAAACTCACTCATGATCGTACCCATACAAAGGGTGCCCAGATATAAGCTGTTGTTGGAGCAGGTTTTGCTTTATACCAGTCCAGCGGATGCGGACTATAAGCAGCTTAAGGGTAAGTGTGGTGGGAGGCAGCAAGCGTGAGTAAACTGGTTTTCTGTTTCTTACAGAATCGGTCAAGGAGATAGAGGCCACAGCCTCGCACATTAATGCCTGCGTGGAAGAGCAGGAGATTACCCAGTATTTGATACACTTGCAGAATTCTTTGGTCAATCGCACACCCAACATAGTAAAGCCCTCCCGGCGGGTCATCAAGGAGGGTGTACTGCAAAAAATTACCCACAAGGGCACGGAAATTAAACGCTATTGTGTACTCATGTCGGATATCTTTATGTACTGCAAATTGGTCAAGGAGCGGACGCCCAACACGCAGGTGGAGAACTCCCTGGAATGCTGCTGCATTTTTCCACTGAAGAAGTGCAAAGTGTATGAAATGCTGCCGGGTAACTTTAAGCTAACGTGTCAGAGCGAAGGCATCATTTTTGGCAGCGGAGATGTACAATTGTCACGCACCTGGGTGGGATTCATAAGGGATGCCATCGATTTGCATGTGCAGTGCCGCAAGACCCTGCGCAAAGACTCGAGCAAAAGGACGCCCATACGCAAGAAGGATATGAAGAAATTTGGAGCAGATTATGTGCTCAGTCCACAGAAGCGTAAAGGGGTGAGTGACAGCAAGCAGAGCTGTAATGGAATCATTACTTCCCGTTTTTTTTTATTACTTTTCATTACGATAATTTCGATTATTTGAGCATTCAAACTAGTAAATAATTTCAGTTTATACCTCGAATAATTCAACATTTAAAGCACAAATTCTCAATAATCCCCTATAACAGTTAAAATTACTCAAGTAATTGTAAAAGTAATTGTTTTTAATTATCTGAAAAATTGTAATGGTAATGGTAATTGTAGTTTACAGCTCTCGCAGCATAACAATTAATGCTTCTACATTTTCCCCCTTTTTCCAGGAATATGAAACAGTTTTTCGTAACAAGAATCGCAGCACAGATTCCGAAGAGGAGGCCGAGCAGCCACAGCAAAGTGTTTGCTTTCCACGCAAGCGCAAAATGCCCAGAGCTACCATTACCACCACCAACAGCAGGCAGGTAAAGCGTCCAGCGCCTCCTCCTCCTCCTACTGTACAGCTGCGACGTCCACAGGAGTCCGGACTAGGCGATTCTGCTTCCCTCAAGGAGAATCGCATTTCCAAGCTCTATGATAAAGTGGCCAATGTGCGTGGCATACTCAAACGCTCCCACGTGCCAGCAGCCACCACCACTAACCCCGATACGGATCCCACTTATGGTTTTGCAAGCCGCTACTCCGATTCCAAATCCTATTTTCGCGCACACAATGTGGACAATACCATTCCCACGGCTGCTAAGCGTGAGGATCTGTTCGATGCGGACCTGGGTGATGGCAATTTCCGTGATGTTTTGTTTCCGTTACGCTCCAGCGGTGGTAGCCAGAAAAGTAGCAGCAACGTAGCTGGAGGAGGCTGGTCTACACCAGCCCAGACTCTGGAGTTGCTCTGCTCGCCGCCTCAAAAGAAGCGGGTCAAGTTTGACGACACTCTGGATGCTGTTACCCCAGTCAAACCATTTGTATTTCCTGGCGCTGCCCCAACTAAGCCCAGTACATTGCGTGAGCGTATCTATGAGTTTTTTGCTAATCTTTTCTAGATTTAGAATATCAAACATATCATTTATATCACTTTATTCATTTATGCCCTTAATAAAAGCTCCATTTACATCACTTAAGCTGCCTCAGCTCGCACAACTTGAGCATAAACTCCTCAACAGCCTGTTCGCTAATCTCCTCCTGCCATTTGCCTTGGCGCTTGAAATGCGAGCCTATAATCACAGCCTGTGCGTCCTGGTAGTAATCACCTATATTATCCCTGGTCACACCCGAACCTATCAACAGTGGTACCTTCACCTGACCACCCGTTAGCTGTTGCAGATCTTGAGGGCTGGCCGCCTGCCCGGTGGCTGTGCCTGTGATTACAATGCCATCGGTGAGAAAGAATTCGGCTGCATGAGCCGTCTCCAAGAGGCTTACATCCGCTGTAATGGCATGGGAGCTGTGCTTCTTCTTTAGATCGGTAAATATCAAAACATCTTCCGCATCGATGAGCTTACGATAGCGCAGCAAATCGCCCGCACAGGCATCTGTGTAACCCTCATCGGCCACATGACCAAAGACAAATCCCTCCGATCGTATGAACTGCAATTGACTGGCCTTGGCAATGGCCAGAGCTTGCTTATTGCCACACGCCAGAACTTGCACACCGCAAGGTGTTGCCTTGGGCAAAACTTGACGCACTGCCTGACCCAAGCGTGTCATGCACGCCACAATTT
Source organism: Lordiphosa collinella (assembly GCA_018904265.1). Taxonomy (NCBI): domain Eukaryota; kingdom Metazoa; phylum Arthropoda; class Insecta; order Diptera; family Drosophilidae; genus Lordiphosa; species Lordiphosa collinella. The sequence goes on from JAEIFV010000522.1 coordinate 112,458, forward strand.
CGGGACCCAACAGACGCTCCGGTATGTAGGGAATATCATGCATATTCTCGATGAGCACCGCATCCTAGAATAAAGCAAGATCATTGGAATCGAAATATGTAAGCTACATATATGAAGCACCCACCAGTTGATGCCTTTTATAAAGCTGTGCCTCGTGAATGGCCTTCTCTATCGTCTGTGCCCAGTTGCCCTGATAAAGCGGAGTTCCTGTTCCTTGTTAGTTTCATTTATAAATTGATTCTTCTCGTTGTTTGCCCTCACCTGGCAGCGCATCCACGTGTATCATGCCAATCACCTTGCATTTTTGTTGGCCAAAAAGCTGCAGAAATCTTTGCATTTTTTAAAATATTGTTTTATTTGTTTTAATTATAATTTTTTTTGGGCTTAGTGTTAGTTTTAATTATAGTATTAAAACGTGCGACAAAGATTTGCCAGGGCTGCAAGCCCTTAACAATTTTTCGGACTTCCGCACAGTGGGCGATATCGCTAATCTAGCGCATCGAAATTAAAATATAAGGAAAAATTAGCAAGTTTGTAATTTATATGTAATAGTAACCCTTAAAGGAACATCACTAAAAATATTTGTTATTAATTTTTCATATACTTTTGTTTAATTAAAAAAATTTTTTTCATTTATTTTATTTTACGAATTTATTTTTGTGTTTTTTTTTGTTGTTTACAAATAGAGGGTGATTTTTTAAGAGCTACAGGAAAGTTTTTCAAAAAAAAAAACACATAAAATTCAGTAAAATGAATGAAATCTTTATTTGAATCGATAGTACGCCCATATAATATAATGTTTGAAGATTATTTCATGCAAATGTTGCTTCAATGTTGTCTTCCATTGCGTCAATTGTGATTTTTTCTGGATGCATTGGTAGCTCTTGCAATGCTTCTGGCTGATATTCACTCCAAAATCGACAATTCTGCTTATTTACGTACCCATTGAGCTAAAAATGAGCTTTGTCGCTGAAGACAATTTTTCTGTAAAAAAGTGGATCTTCGGCCAACTTTCCAAGAGCCCATTCACCAAAAATTCTACGTTGCGGTAGGTCGTTCGGCTTCAATTCTTGCACCAGCTGTATTTTGAAAGGCTTCACACCTAAATCCTTCCGCGAAATTTTCCACGTTATTGAGTAACAGAGGCCCAATTGCTGCGAACGGCGACGAATCGATAGTTAATGGTCATCATTAACAATGGCCGATACAGCTGCGATATTTTCTTCAGTTCGCACTCTACGTAAGCGTGTTGGTGGTTTAATGTCCAACAATGTAAATTTGGTGCGAAGTTTAGTCACAATAGCCAGAATAGCTTCAGTGGGTCGATTAAACTGACCATAAAATGGAAGAAGCGCGCGATGAACTTTCTTAACAGAGCATGCATTTTGATAATAAAATTCAATAATTTGCAAGCGTTGTTCGTTTGTAAGACGATTCATGGTCAAATTATAGACCAAACTGAAGATGTTTGACAGTGAAACAAAACACGAAACGTGCGTGAGCTGTTTACACCAGTGTTGCCAAAACGATAGTAGCTAAAAAATCACCATTTACAAAGCTGGCGCCAACAGCAGAGAGGAGTGGCCGGGTGTAAAGTTTATTCAAAGAAAAAACTTTTCATTAGATTTTTCGAGGCGGGATCGAACCCACGACCTCTTGCACAGCGGTCGCGCACACTAGCCGCTGAGCCACCCGGCCTGGTGTAAGCCCAGCATATTTCTTCTTTCCGGCTGTTTCATTTTCGATCGCTTCGCTTGAACATGTGGCTTATCTTTAAAATATCTCGCTTGGCCCGTGGTTTGCAAAAAGTAAACAATTTCACTCCGAATTCAGAACAGGAATATACATATAACCGAGTCAGAACTGAGAATATTCTGAATATTTAAGAGTTTTCTTTTCAATTATTCTTAATTATATGTTCCATCGATAGTACAGACTTTTTTATATGTATAGACGACCTTGATATTATTACCTGCAATGTAAAAATTCAATCAATTGTTAATAAAGCAAATAGTTGTTGCATTTATGTGTGTTTGGTGACCTGTTTTTGATATTAATCGAAGTGTTTGTTAGCCGTCTCAAGATCAATGATTGATTATAGTACAAAAATCAATATTCATTATTGAACTTTTTGCATTTTTGCATTTTTGCATTTATTTACAATTTGTAATAAAATTTCGTTTTAGTAATTACGTGCTTAATCAATTAAAATTTTTTGAAATAAATGTGGTCGTTTTGCCCCATTTCCACCGCTCCAGTTCGATGCCAATCTCGATCGATAGATCGATATGACATTGAAATCGATAACTATTATAATAGAGCGGTTCTTTTTGAGGGTTAAGTGCACAAACAATAACAGTAACGATTACTCAATTTATTTCTCTTCAGGTAAGGTGTACATTTTTTTAAACGCATTTACGACATAAGAACGGGTAAGATCCAAATGACAACTTTTAGAAGATAAAGTTTTTCTAACAGACTGTATTCACCATTAATAGATACCGTTTCATAAAACGAAAACATAACAAAGAAGGTTATGCGCATTACATCAGTAGACTTTGCATGCCATCAATGCTATAAACGCTTGGGAATTGCAAACGTCAAGTTGCAAATCGAAGTGAAATAATCATTTTTTTTTCCAATTTTCACTTTTCATCATAAATCTGTGACAACATTTGTGATCCGCAAGCAACAACCTTCTTAAAGGAATTTTTGCCACAACAAAATCGGGTCAATTAAAGTGCCTGAAGGTCGAGGTCGCATGGCCTCACGCTTGTGCTAATAAATTTTGCGCCAAGCCTCAACCTTTATCTTTCTTAGACAGCTTGCCTGGCCCAGTTCCATTCATCTCGCCCCTTCATCCTGAACCTGTCTGCCTTTGGCATTTTACACGCTGTACCCTGTCTACATATTTGGAGGGGCTTTCCATTTACCAATTTACAGGCCCGTCTGCTGCGTGCTGTGTCGCCCCTCCCAACCGATGATGATCGATGCGTTGACGAAAATTATGACCGCTGATAGCACCACACGCACGTAGCGCTTGTCCCGGGCTTGCATGGAAATTGGTAATTTGCATTCAATTTATTGACTAATTGCATTTACACTAACTAATGAAAACGCTCAAATGCCAAATAAAATGGCAAATTTATCAAATTCTCTCACGTGGCGCGCCGGTACAAGCAAAAAGCAAATTCAACTTTTGAAATGCAAATTTACCAAAGAGTTGGCTGGACTCAACCACAAGAACAACTGGAGGCGAATAGAATTAGGTGCGAAATGTAATTTACGCGGAGATTAGACTTAAGTTTTTTGGCAACTTGCCGAGACTGGAAAAAGTTGCAGTCTGTCGCTTTGCTTGTCAAATGAATGTCAACAAGTTTTTGCGGTCAGAGAGGAACTTGAGGTTGGCTCTAAAGTTAAGCCGTTATGTAGACTGGCGGAAACTTTTCAATTAAAGGCAAAGGAAAAAGTTCTTACCATCTTTTTGTAGCAGGTAAAAAGCACCAATTGGGCCAAATTGGAATTTGAACAAGTGTAAATTCAGGGAAGTCTTTTTTAGACGTTGGAAAAACCAAAAACTGAAAATTGGCTTTGTGAGCGTTGTTTATTATCGGGGGTGTCCTGGAAATCTAAAGAGATTTTGGATTCGGTTGGTTTGCAAATCGCTAGAGAAATCCATCGGTGACCCAGAACTTCGAGAGATTTCGTTTTCTTCGAAAGTCTAGTTCGAAAGGTGTGTGTTGTCTCGCGATGCGTGGCCAGAGGCTTTTCACCAGAAAAGTAAACACCGACTTCGAGCTTCCCCACAATCCGCTGCCCAACACAAAGACTTGACTGTGGTTTTCCAATATGTGCTGATTTTGCGAGCTGAAATCTTTATTTTCATTTCTTAGTTATCTATACTACATAATTTGTTGGTTATATCTTTCATTTGTGCTTTCCTCGCCTCTGCCTTTTATGCACTTCTACACCGCTTGACAACAATTTCTTTACTGAGGCCAGACTTAGCAACGGTTTGGCGGCTGGCCGCATGCAAGCAAAGCAACAAAACTACAAGAAATGCTTAACGGTTGATCTTCGAAACAGACAGGGGCGCAGTTACACAGGTCGAGGGCTTTGACATTTAGGCGCGGGGCTACTATTAAGGTTAGCGACGCAACAGTGCGTGTATAAGATTATGGTCCTTCTAAAAAATCAGAGATATATTGCGTGGGTTCGTGAAGTCGCTATTGGTTGGTTAGTGAATTGGCTGATTTGTGTATTAGTTGGTTTGCCCAAATCTCCCAACAAAATACGAGAGGTTTAAAGCCAACCGAAAGATATCGGTTTAAAAATTTTCACACGCGTTTGTTTGGCTCTAGTCGACAAACACTCAAAGACTTATGTAGACTTTATAACAAAAATATGGATATCCAGTCCAGTTCTTTTTTTTTCTTTTCTTGTTTCATATTTTATTAAGATACACCCAAATACCAAGCATGCGTCTTATAAAATATTTAATTCAAACTAAGACCAAAAACTTTGCCCCATACCCACTTATAAGTCGATAATTTTTATATCTTTGCTTTTTGTTTCTTGCAGTGAATTAAAGCAACTTGGCTTAATAAGTTCGAAATTAAAAGCATTTATGTGGAGACCGAAAGCAAAACTTTACCCGGCCGTTCAATAATAAGAAGTTTTTAGCAGCATAAGCACTTTCATTAAATTTTGAAGGCACTTTCCGTTAGTTGGTCCATTGTTCAAAGTTATGGCCAGCTAATTACAAACTCATGGGCAAGGAGAGCAGGGGTAGTAAATGAAAAGAAAGCCTCGATTGTCTATTGGTCGGCCAAGAGGATATCCTGTACATTTTGTTTCTGTTTGCCGGGCGCACATAATTGGCACAATGTGTGGCACAACGAGTGGGTGGTGATGTGGTGGATCTCTCATAATAGCAAGCGCAAACACGGAAACAACTTGTTGCAGCTACATACAAATAGCAACAACCACTATAAAATATGTACATATGTCTACAACAAAGAAGCGACAAGAGAAGTGGACGCAGAGAGACTAAGTAAGGATGTTAGGCAAACACACACACACATAATAAATAATTTATAATGTTTACAGGGCAGGTGCAAAAATTCCATTCTCTTAGCTTGCTCTGCGCCAGAGGTGTTCATCTATGCGGGTGTAAAAATGTGTGTCCGGTCTGGGCCCATGTCAACAATTTCAACATGTTACAAAGGGTAAAATTGTAACATAAAAATAAGTTTACCTTAAAATAAATAAGAATTCTGGGTCTCAAATGAATTCATTTTAAAGGATATAAATACAAAATTTTTGAAGTTTTGAGGGTGCTTTTGTAATTACAGACTGTTTTGAGAACATCTGGATGGCATGCTGTATCCCGGTCATATAATGTGACAGCATTCTTTGAATGTTATGATGATCATTAGACCTCGGATTTTGCATATTTGCTATTTTTTTTAAAGGATTAAGATAGGTGACTCCTGATGTCGCCAAAGCTTGTTAAATTAAAAAAATAGAGGAAAGTTAACTTCGGCTCGGCCGAAGTTTTGTATACCCTTGCAGCTTCCATTGAAAACAAAAAAGTTTTTCTAACTAAGACTACTTTTTGGACCTTACTTTTCTATGGGATCTATACTATATAGTTGTCTGATTTCGACCAACTTTGGTGAAATCATGGAAAAGCATAATACATTGTTAATTACGAAATTTGGAGGCGGTCCCATTTAAACAAATAAAGTTTTCCTCACTAGAACTTCTTTTTCGACCGATCATTCATACTGCAGCTATATGCTATAGTCATCCGATTTTGATAAAACTTTGTAGAAATGTGTTAAATTATATAAAATAAGAATATGAAAAAGTTTTCCTCACTCGAACTAGTTTTTTGACCGATCGTTCCTATGGGAGCTATATGCTATAGTCATCCGATTTCGACCAAACTTTGTAGAATTGTGTAAAAGTATATAAAATAAGTGTATGCCAATGATAAGGACGTTTTCATTAAAAACAAAAAAGTTTTCCTCACTAGAACTAGTTTTTCGACCGATGGTTCCTATGGCAGCTATATGCTATAGTCATCCGATTTCGACCAAACTTAGTGAAATCTTGGGAAAGGATAGTAAACTAAGAAATACGTACTTTGGAGGCGTTTCCATTAAAAACCAAAAAGTTTTTCTCACTAAGACTAGTTTTTCGACCAATCGTTCCTATGACAGCTATATGCTATAGTCATCCGATCTGACCGGTTCCGACAAATGTGCAGCGTATTTGTACCAAAAGACTTCGGACGAAGTTTGGTGAGGATAGCTTTAAAACTGACGTAGGAGATAGCATAGAAACAGACGAACAGACGGACGGACAGGGCTAAATGAACTCAGTTCGTCATGCTGATCAAGAATATATATACTTTATGTGGTAGGAGATGCTTCCTTCAATGCGTTACAAACATCCGCACAATTTTTTAATACCCTCTGCAAGGGTATAAAAATTAAGAAAGTCGGTCAATCCCGATTATAATATACTCTGTACCTGTGAAGTGCTGCCCATCACCGTTGCGACCGGTGCTGCCCATAATTGTTTGTTTCCCTTATAACTCGACTATCGTTCATCCGATTACTAAAAATGTCCAGAAGGTACGAACCTTTTACTTATAAAACTGTGGGTGATATAACGTTTTTTCCAATTTGCGGGGGCAGAAGGGGGCGTGGGAAATATTGAACATAAACTTGATCTGCCTGCAAGTGTAAGAAACATATGTCCCATACATGTTAAATCTCTATCTCTTACCATCTCTGAGATCTGTTTGTTTAAACGAACGGACGGACAAACGGACATGGTTATATCCAATCTCCTGTTGACGCTGATCAAGAATTGATATATTTTATAGGGTCGGAGATGCTTCCTTCTGCCTGTTATAAACTTTTGCACAAACTTAATATACTCTGTGTACCTTTGGTACAGAGTATAAAATAACTTCCCAAACAGATTAATAGAAAAGCTGGGACGATGTTCTTAATTCCAGCAAGGATAGATAATTAGGCTGACTTCAAGCCATAAACTGACGACCTGAACTTTTTTAGATTTCAAATGGATATTTCTCGCTACTTTTCTGCTGGAATCCTTTTCAATTTTTTTACCCTGTTCCCATTGAAAATGAGAAAAGGGGATCAGGAAATTGTGCAAAAGTATGTGACAGGTAGAAGGAAGCATTTGCGACCCTATAAAGTATATATATTCTTGATCAGCATCAACAGCCGAGTCGATTTAGCCCTGTCCGTCTGTCCGTCTGTATGTCCGTATGAACGCGTCGATCTCAGAGACTATAAGAGCTAGAGCCACAAATTTTTGCATGTTGATAGGTGCATGATTCAAATCAAGTTTGTTTCAGATTTGGAAAATTCCTCCCCCTCCCCTCTTTAAGCGCAAAAAACTGTCAGAGCCACAATTTTTAAGATAGACCTTCCAAACTTTATATATATCAAGTAAGGCCCAATATCTATCTGCTCTGAAGATCACTAAGATCGAACAAAAAACACCGAAGTTATATACGAATCAATTTTGCTTGTGGGAGAGAGGGGGGTCTTGCGTTGTCAGCTATCGCGCGCGGCCTCATGTGTATGTAAAGAAAAAACACACGAAATCAAGGGAACAGGGTATTTTGTAGTCGGGGCACTCGACTGCAGCACCCTTACTTGTTCTCAATGGCTAAGATAAAGACTTGGGAACTCCAAAGTTAATCGTATAGAGTTTAATTCTGTTTAGAGGTGGAAAACTATCGATGGCACTATCGTCACTATCGATGATTTAACACTATCGTGATGCCATCGATGGTAGCCCAACACTATCGATAGTTTTCGATGGTTTTCTAAAGCTTTAAACATTACTAAAAATTCACATATTGTAATTGTAGCCCAAAGCGTGTGCTTAACTTTTTAAATGTATGCTAACATTACATACAATTACGAAATTTCAAACTATTTTGAAGGCTTAGGAAATTTACTTTCCATTAAATGGACGGTCGAAAAAAGGATAATTCGCAAATTTTTGTTAAATATGTTTACCCTCGGTTACATAATTTTCGGTCCCGACCATTTGGCAGTCAGTAAATATGTAAGACCGCTTTCCGTTTTCGAGAAATGGCGAAGAAGCTAGCTTCTTGGTTCAGAAGACAAGTAACTCTAGAAAATAGTGTAAGTTCTCAGGTTTGGTTTATTGATTTGAATACCGCATTTCCGAAAGTGATTGATTCATCTTGCCTCAAAACCCCAAATTGGGTCTGTTCATAGGATAGTATAACTAGCTCGTAATTCAACTAAATTAGTTGTGAGCTAAGAAAAACTTATGCTTTCATGTTTAGAGAAAATCGCAATCAAAGTTTCAAGTAAATGCCTTCCTCGTTAACTTTTATCCCGATTGCCTTAAAAACTATGGAAAAATATTCTAAACATATTGTATTGCTAAAAAAAGTGAGTTTTAGTCATTACAAATCCCTACCAATTTAAATATTAATTTAAATAATTTAAGACTTGACAGTTTTGTATTTTTAGGCCAAATTGAATACAACATCGTACTATCGAAAACTATCGATAGTTATCGATGGTTTGGAAAAAACTATCGCTGACTATCGATGGTGACAACTATCGATAGTTTTCCACCTCTAATTCTGTTTATCGATCAGAAAGAGCCATGTTTTGAGTCGGGACTTAAACAGTGAATCAATTTACATAAAGTATTCAAGAAGCTATTGCTTGAAGCAAAGTAGCTTAGAGGGGCTTGGGAATCCACTAAGACCCTTCCTACAAACTTAGACGGGATTTACACAGTGAAAAAACCAAGAAATTTTTCAAAAAGCTCTTGCTGGTAGAAAAGAAATGTAGAGGAGCGAGCGACAGCTCTTTCCTACAAACGAAAGCATTTTCAAAAATTTCTTGAAGTTTGCTTCACCGTGTTAATCCGGATTTATAGAGCTAGTCTGTGATTCCCAAAGTGCGCCCGTTCTTGCAACATTTTTCTTCGTTAAGTAATCGACTTCTTAGAAACCTTTGCCTTCTAATTCTAAACTTTAATGGCGTTCATTATCAAAACAATCGACAACAATCACTTTTCACATATTGAAAATTACACAAAGCACAATTGTTTCAAGCTCAACTGTTACATACAATACACACATTCACACACACATGCACCTGTGTAACTGGCACAATTGGCAAACAGCAAAACAAAACAATGCCAAACAAACAAAAACAACAAAACAATACGGGAAATGGTAAAGAAGAAAAAAGGAACGGAACAGGAGTGATAATTGAAATGCTGTCGCGAGCAGCGCAAAATCGAGCGACAGCTACGTTGCCGTTTCCGCCTAAGTATTGGCAATCAGACATGGGCACGGGCCACCTATCTCGACCATTCTATCCCATGGCCAAAACGTATCAAACTCAAGGACAATGCGAGCCGCAGTTTTTGAAATAATGTAACAGCAAAATAGAAAGAGAGGGAGAGAGTTGGAACAGGCGATAAGGTTTAAGCTTTTACTTTTTGTGTGGGCTGCTGGTGCTAGTCCTTCTTTGAAGGCAGCTTTTAAATTCTGATACGTCCTTCATAAAAAATGATTTTTCCATAGAAGTTCTCAGAACCAAATTCAAAGCGGTTTTAAAGGGAAAGAACCGGTTTTCTAAATCAAATCGTAGCCAGCTAATAAACCGGCGTCTTTTTGAAAATACTGAACCGAACAGAAAAGACCACAGCAAAAGATTCTGTTTATGAGATTGTTAAAAATCCTACACCACAGTTTTCTTAGAAAAAGCTTAACATTTTTTGCCTATTTAAGAAGATCATACAACACAATTCAATTTGCATTGAACTCGACAGGATTAGGCAAGAAATATGTTATCTCTTTTCTGCATAATGATATTCTAATTGATGAATCATCAAAACATTTGCTTCTTTCAACCCTGTATATTGGGTATGGTATACCATACATACCGCACCAAAACGAAACCTGTTGAAGGATTGTAAAATGGCTTCACACAGCCCCAAAGGGCCAAAGCCGAGTCTCTCAATATTTCTTGGCTTGTGCGCTTCTAATTTTCGCACAAGAGAAAGGGACCTACAGTTTAACACCGAAACCAAACGGCAGTTTGAGCTGGCGCCAACAGCAGAGAGGGGTGACCGGGTGTAAAGTTTATTCAAAGAAAAACTTTTTCATTAGATGTTTCGAGGCTCGAGGATCGAACTCACGACCGGTCGTGCACACTAGCCGCTGAAGGATTGCGGTTTGTAAAAATGTATTTTTTTTTTGTAATTCGCGTTACATTCGTCTACTTTACTAACTATTGGAATTGTAATAAGGTAGAATGAATATTGAAAAATATAACATCTGGAGTGCTCTCAGTATGCAATCCCTAATAAATACACCCGTTTTAGCTAATTTCGGACATAAATACACTTTTTTTAAGCGACCCACAAAAATTGACAAAAGGCTCGCGGGCGTTATGACACCGGGCGTTATTACATGCGCCCTCGAATTTGGATTCAATAATTCACACCAAATAAATTAAGTTGTCAATAGAAAACCAGTTACACCCGGAAACCCACAAACAACCCAGCGGCGCAGAGCTGAATGAGGTTGGTCCACAACTTGCATTACAGCAGGCGCCCACGTAATGGGACATTACGTGCGATGCCAGCGATGTTTTTCCATAGCCCCCAGGGGCCGAGCGCAATCGGCTATTTACACGCACACGAGCCGACCGCATGCCGTAATCGGGCATATGAGCGTAAGCAGAGCTCTCTTTGCCTTCATTCGCTGCTCAGCCGTCGTTGAGGGCAGTTCAAAGCTGGACTGTGTCGCTTTGATATCGCACACCAATACACTCTCACTTTTTGGCCTCACTCTTCTTAAACATCGCTGTTGTATACACACTTGTAAATAGAAATTTTGTATAACTAAAATACAAGAAGTTTTTGTGCATAGTTTGTTGCCAGTTTGTCACCTTTTTGAATTTTTGTATATTGTATATGTATATTTTTGCAATTTTAGCAACTTTTTGACTTAAAGTTCAGGTAACACTGAACACGGTACAATAACAATACCAGTGTTCCCAAAATTTAAGGTACAAAAGTGGCGAAAATTGCAAAAAAAAAATGGTGACAAATTGGTATTATTGATTAAGGGCATCACGATATTGAGGAAATGTTTTCACTGAATCTTGGATTACCTGTTTCAATTTATGTGCTGAACAGAGCACAAAATGGGCTTTTTCTTCAATTTCAAAGTGCCTTGCCCGTCATAGTTGCCGCCCCTTTCAATATGCTATAACAGTGTGGTCCATCTAGTGTTTGGAATTTGAACTATTCCTAATTTGACTTTAAAAACTTCAAATGACATACGGAATGCTACTAATATTAAGTAAAAACTTTGACACTTACGAAATGGGTCGCTATTTAAAATTGCAGCGGTTGCTGAAAATGTACCTGAACAACCATCGACGTCAACTCGCGCTACCACGCAGTGTTAAGTGATTGGTTCTCGGGGAAATTGAAGCGGAAGACTTGGCCCGTAGCGGCGCTACCGGTATCTACTGGGCATAGAGAAACTCTTAAAGGCAGCGCTGCCTCACACAGACAGTATAAGCTCGTCGCAGAGCAAAGAGAATAAGGTTTTGTGCCACAGAGAGACAGACATACTGATGATGCGCACAAATACCAATCCCAAAATGTTATTGTGTGTTTGCCGTCCACTGGTGTAAGTGAAGCAGCATGACGATGTCAAAATTCCAAGTAAAATGTGTCTTTCCCTTTCGCACCTACGATTATACTTGACTTGCTGGCTATCGAGTTATCGATTACCGACCATCGTTAGGAGCTTTTTAACATAAAAAGGATAAGCCAAAAAAAAATATTGAATTGATCTTTTTTCTTCGTCCAATGGAGCTAAATAAAGTCATAAGGATATTCAAAAATGTCAAATCAAAACGGATATTTTCAATATCCTTTCTACCATCTTTTTTGTTTCTGTGTGGAAAATCCGAATTATTTGGTTTTTGTTTGTGTAGTTTTCATCCATACAAATTTTTCATGCTTTTTCCTTCAGGTCGGATTTTCCAACATAGGAAAACCACATCACAAAATGTTTCGCATACTGTCCTTACAAAACTAGTTTCAAATCAATCGGATGAAAATCGATTTTTGGATGAAGAATTTTCCGGCCATTTTCTTTGTCGCCCGATTGCCCGAAATCTAGAAAATACGTGTCGAATTATTTCGCGTAGTTTGCTTTCAAACCGAGTTTCAAGTAAGTCTGGTAAAAATAATAATTTTCCCCATACGAACTTTTCTGGGATTTTTCATCCACTTCGGAGAAAAATTTTTAAAATGCTCTTTCTTGAACAAACGGATATCAGAGTTGGTAAAGGGTAGAGGCTTGACATGTATAGGACATAGACTTCTTACCGCCCGTGCAATTTGGAAAACAGGGCTATCTTGAAATTACAATGCTTGCGAAAGAATATAAAGTAATTTTGATTTGTTTTGCCCTCATCGAAAAGCGATATTCACGATAGTACAATATACTTTTTTAATTTTTAATTTTAACCAACGAAATTGCATTTGAATTTCCCAATTTGACCATTTAAAGACATTTTTTTTAGGAATTAAACATTGATTTTTGAACTACTATGAAATCATTCTGTTAAACTATGTATTTCTTAGCTTTAAATTAAGGGTAACCAAATCGTTCTACGATTTTTTGAGCGCAGATATAAGAAAATTAATTAATGTATTTGTGGCAAAGTCGTCACATTGTTCGGAACTACTCTCGATAATAGGATCTGTAATGGTCGCCTAATTTTGATTGTGTTCTGTTTTGGTCACTGTTTCGGTCACTGTTTTGGTCACTGTTTCGGTCACTGTTTTGGTCACTGTTTCTGTCACTGTTTTGGTCCCTGTTTTGCCTGCTGTTTTGGTCACTGTTTCGGTCACTGTTTCGATCACTGTTTTGGTCAGTGTTTTGGTCACTACTTTGGTCACTGAATTAGTCACTGTTTTGGTCACTGTTTCGGTCACTGTTTGGCTATTGTTTTGGTCACTGTTTTTGTCACCACAACCCACCCACTCACAACCTGCTGCCATGGCTGTCTTGCAAAGTCAAAAGCGTAGCCAAAAGAATTTGTCGCAAAGACAATCGTTTTCTGGATTTGGCCCCCACTCGACCGTCCGTAAAAAAACTTCGCTCTGAAAACCTCATATCTCCCACATTTTTATAGATAGACGGTTCGTACCTTCTTGACATATTTAGTAATCAGGATTGTTTAACGATTCGCTGAAAGGATGGGTGAAGATAGGACGAACGATAGTCTAGTTATGAGCAAACAAAAATTCGCTGCTGTAGTAAAATACATATTAAGCATGCACTTTTGTTGTTACTAAGTATATTGCAGTTGGGCATGACTGACTTTCTCACTTGGATTTTTATGACTCAGCATTAAATTGGTATTGAAATCGATGAATTGTGGATTATGAGATGGTTCCGTCGTGCCAAAGTGTGAAATGAATGTTGATTTTACTTGAAAGACCATTCCGGGAATTCCGTTTTGAATCGATGAGCTTATTGCTCTTAAAGTAATCAAAAATCGATAGTCATCTTGCGCTTGCTCATTTGATAAATCTTTTTATCTTGTCGTTTATTGTTATGAAGAATTATCCATTTATTACAAAATTTTGTAAACTAACTATTCTTTTATACTCAAAAATTGAACTTACTTTATTCCCATTATCTCTGTAAGGACAATAGCCTGCTGCTGCTGTCTGTCTGTCATATTCCCATACCCATTAACTTTGGCAGCTGCTACTTTATGGCTCTATCTTTAACGACCCAAGTCAAGTTTAGACAATCGCACAGCAGCAGGTGCTTACTTGGCACTTCTTTTGTTATTCTCTGCCAGCGTCTACCTGTATGCTCTCTATTCAGATCCTTAACCCGGCTACTAATTGATTTACGTGACAAAACTTTTCAGACTTTGAAAGTAGCGTAAAAAATGTAACTTTTGTTTTGGCGGTTCGCCAAAATTAATGAATAATAAATAAAGCCATCTAATGCAGACCCAAAAACAATTTAAAATTGCACACCACATGGTGCACTAACTATTTTGCTGCAGGTGCTTAATCCCGTTAAATAAATTACTCAATTCGCGTTGTCAGTTGACAGTCGGATTGGGTGGAGACAAGAACAGACAAATTTCCACAAAACTTTAATTAAAACTACGACAGCGACAAAACAGACCACAACAAGCAAGTAAGTGACTGAAGAAGACGAAGGTATCGGTGACCTCAGGTGTAAGTGCGGTCACACCCTTGAAACCGAAAACACAACGTAGACAACGACAAATTATTTGTAACGCTGATCGGGGAGCGCCATCTGCCTAGACATGGCAATGGTTGGCTGGCTATCGCGTTGCTTTAATTGCCAGCCACAGCTCAAATAGTCCACTTCAAAGCGAAATCACAAAATGCGCACAAAAGTATGCTTGAAATTGAGTTAAAAAGTGCAGAGATAAATAGAGTGTCAGAGGGTCAGACATTCTATGTACTTCTTAACCTATTTCTCTTCCCTTAAATGGATTGTGTAGCTCGTTATAAAATGTACGTAAACAGAGTAGCATCCTCTTTAAGGTCTTAAACTTGCATCTAAAAGTTTGGTACAATTTTGCAAAGGCTTACTTAGAATGTTGTTTATATATAAGCTATGAATTATTTCAAGGATAGTAATGCATAAACCCGACATCAAAGGCAACCTATTTGTATGGGTGTGTCCCCGTTTCGCCCAAAACTGTATTAGTAACAGAGATTTTTCTCTATTCGCTGTTGTCCAGCTCTTCTTATCGTTTTCGTTTTCAATTTCAACTTTGGCTTTCGCTTGACTTTTCTGATTTTCTGTTTGCGTGTTTATATGCTCATCATTAGGCAACTTGCCACTGCCACCACCACATGGTGCGATTAGTTTTTCCCAGTAAATTTTAAGGCATAATTAGTAAGACAGCTTCCTGACATTTCTCTGTCAGCTGCACTATGGCATTTATTTTGCTATGCCATTTCATTTGCATTCCATTCTGAAAGCTCGCACACAGCTTCTGCCCCGGGTCCAGGCTTATCTGGGGCTTAAGCTGCAGCTCCCATGGCAATGGCACCTGCTTGGCTTTTGTTTCTGCCTGCAGCGTAATAAAGCAGAAAATGCACTTAGAAATGTGCGCCTGCTGGCTATCGCCGACCTGGCTTTAGCCAAGGGTGTAATCCAAGTTGCTGCTTGGGTATTTATGCAATTTGCTTGCTTAAATTACGTGGCGCTGACTAGTGGCTTATCATTTTAATCATGTTCCCAATATAAAGTACTTTTGTCCAGGGTTTCAAACCGTAACAAGAACCAAATACCGAAAAGAGCTGTTTAAATCTTAGATATATAACCAGGATCGGAACCAATATTATGCAATTTTTGTGTACCGAAATCCGAGAACCGATAGTTTTGGAGACCAAAAAAGAACCTAAACATTGTACCAATAGACTGAACTGAGCAAGCACTTAGTAAAGTGCAAATAAGTGAGGAAGGCGGCTTTGACACGGCCTTGAAAATTGATGTGCCCCCTTACTTGCCACGCCTGTAGATTGAGAACCTTAAGAAGATTAAAAATAAGGGAATCCCTTTCAGCTTTTATTGAAAACAAAAAGTTTTTCTAGACTACTTGACCACTTTTCTAAGGGATCTATACTTATAGTGTCTGATTCGACCACACTTGTGGAATCAAGGAAAAGATAACACTGTTTTACGAATTTGAAGGGATCCCATTTAAAACAAAGATCACTAGAACCTTTTCAACCGATCACTCACACTGTAGCTATTGATAAGTCATCCGTTTTGATTAAAATTTTAGAAATTTTAGAGTATATAAAATAGAGTAGCCAGAAGGACGTTTTCATTAAAAACAAAAGTTTTCCTCACTCGACACACCCTCCTGGCAACGCATAGCTCCGTTTCGACCAAACTTTGTAGAATTGTGTAAAAAATTTAAAAGTGTAGCCAAAGATAATGACGTTTTCATTAAAAACAAAAAGTTTTCTCACTAGCACTAGTACTTCGACCGAACGTTCATAGACAGCTATAGCTCGTCATCCGTCGTTCTGACAAATGTGCAGCGTATTTGTACCAAAAGACTTCTCAAGTTTGGTGAGGATACTTTAAACTGACGGAGGAGTAGCATAAAAACAGACAAACGGACTAATGAACTCAGCTCGTCTTTCTGATCAGAAATATATACTTTATGTTGTCGGGATGCTTCCTTCAAGCGTTCAAACATCCTCATTTTATAATACCCCTGCAGTTTGAATGATCGGTCGAAAAAGAAGTCTATAGAAAAACTTTAGTTTTAAATGGGATCGCCTCCAAATTTCGTAATTAATAGGAATTATCTTCCAAGATTTCCGACCGGGTTTGGTGAGTTATTAAAAACTTGTAACACAAGGGTAAACAAAACTTATCGTCATCGTTATCGTTATCTTAACCATTGTCTCTATCGTTATCGTTATTGATTTCGTTATCGATACCGTAATCGCTATCGTTATTGAATTCTTTATCGTTATCGAAACCGTTATCGCTATCATTCTAAATATCGTTATAGATATCGCTTTCGTTATTGTTATTGATACCGTTATCGGTACCGTTATTGTTATCGATACCGTTATCACTATCGTTATTGATTTCGTTATCGTTACCGATATCGCTATTGCTATTGCTATCGCTATCGCTGTCGCTATCGCTGTCGCTATCGCTATCGCTATCCAATTATTTCGCATACTTCGCTCCGGGGCACAGAAAATCCGCATATCGTCGTCGTGAAGCCAATCGTCCACGTGTCACTGTTTGGCGCGGATTTTGATCTCGAGGCATCATTGGTCCATTTTTCTTTGAAAATGAAGAAGGAGCCACCGTGACCGTGAATGTTGAGCGCTACCGCGCAATGTTATGTGATTGATTCTTCGAAGAAATTGAAGCGGGAGACTTGGAAAATATTTGGTTTCAGCGCCCTATCTTCGAAAATCGAATAATCAGCAAATATGGAGTTGTCAACTGGCTGCCAAGAAGCTGTGATCTGACACCGTTAGACTATTATCTTTGGGGAGCGGTCAAGGACAAATGTTATGCAAACAATCCTAAAACAATTGATGAGTTTAGGAACGAGATTCGAGTTGCTATTGCTGACATACGTGCCGAAACAATTGAAAATGTTCTCAAATATTGGGTGGATCGAATGGTCAGCCGTGGTAGTCATTTGACCGAAATTGTTTTTCATAAATAAATGACATGAACCAACCTTTCCAATAAATGTTCAACCTTTGAAAAATATCGAGCCGCTTTTTTTTAAAGCAAAATTAAATTCAAATTGTTTAATGAACCACCCTGTACTTTGCTTACAAACCGAGTTTCAAGTCAATCGGATGAAAAAAAAATTTCCCGAACCTACTGTCGAATTTTCAAACATCATTTTATTTTATTTCACTTACTGTCTCCACAAATTTCAAGTCAATCGGATGAAAAATAGATTTTTGCATATTGATTTTCCGAAATTCCGTATTCTAAGCTTACAAACGGAATTTCAAGTCAATCGGATGAAAAATAAAATTTTCCCCATACAAACTTTTCCGATGCTTTAACGGCTTTTCCGGGTGGAATTTTCCAAAACGCACTTTCACCACATAAGGAAACTCCTGTTTAAATTTCAGCCCTATAGCTCTTACCGTTTAGCCTGTGCGATGATTGCCAATCAGTGAATCAGTCAGTCAGTCAGTGAGGACAAACTATTTTATATTTATAGAGATAGATACAATTTAGTAACGAGTTCGCTGGCTCGAGGACGTGAAGTTGCGTTTGTTCATAACTATAAACAACTTATGCATTGACAAACCTTTACAGCTGTTTCATGGATATCCAATCCAATCATCAGAAGGCGTTTCGCTAAATGACTCCTGATTGTTGAGCCAACTCCATGCAATCAGAACTTAAAACAGTTGGGAACTGCAAAGCGCAATGAAACCAAAATTGGACTCACATGCAGAAAGCTAACCTTAATGGCTGTCGTTGCATAGCTCCGAGCTAAGGTTTCTAAGTGAGAAAGCTTGAAGCTTTCTAGAGAGCTTAGAACTGCCCGTTAAATTTGAATGTCAAACATTCAAATAGCTTGTGTTACATGAAACTTTTGTTAGTTTGTTAGCCTTCTCTCATACAACAAATATTAGCTTTGAGAATGCCGAGACCTCCTTTTTTCCATTAAGTCATTTTCAAGTCTGCTTTAATGCACATATCATTTTATAACTAGAGTTGATCAAATTTATATGATTTCTTATAAAATTTCCCTTGAAAAGTATTTTATATTTATTTTGAACTATTACAGCCCCAAAGGGCCAAAGCCACGCTTCTCTCAATCTCTTGGCTTGTGTGCTTCTAATTTTCGCACAAGTGTGACAATGGGTCACAATTTACAAGTCGTTCCTTTCGACGCTTCTGCAAACAGGCTGGTATGGAGTTGCAACACACTGCCCCCTACAACCCGCAGCAAAATCCCACAGAACGTGCCAACCGCACCATAAAAACGATGATCTCACAGTTTCTCGATGGGCAGCAAAGGACGTGGGACGAACTTCTGCCAGAGATCACGTTGGCCATCAATAGCAGCGTTTCTGACACCACCGGCTTTAGTCCTGCGTTTTTAGTGCAAGGACGAGAACCAATGCTACCTGGGGCTTTATATGATGAAGTTACGCCGGGACTGGGAAAACAACCTAACACACTAGAGAAGCAAGCAAAGCAGATGAGGGAAGTCTTCGAAGTAGCACGCACAATCATTCAGAGAGCCACTGAAACCCAAAGACGCTACTATAATCTCAGGCGACTCGAATGGAGACCCACCATCGGATCCTTGGTGCTGCTTAGGCAACACCATTTGTCTAACGCTGCCTTGGGCTTCGCAGCCAAACCTGCCCCAAAATAACAAGGTCCCTTTAAAATAATTAAATTTCTTTCCCCGAATATAGTACGAGTCCAGAGCCTAGAAGGAAGTCAGCGACGCACTGATGGCTTGTCCGACCTGAAAGACTTTCAAGCGGATGAGTTAGCAGCGGAAGAGGAACCCCCGTACCAATCCCAGAGCCAAAGAACAGCCAGGCAGCTCGACCAGACGACACCAGCGAGGACCAGCCCGAGAGGACCCTAACCAGACAACGATCCTAACAGGCAAGAGGGGTGTGGGGATTGCCGAATACCTACGTGTCGGCGGGGGCCACTTGCTGGTTGGTGCGCCTTCCCAATGTCCCAGCTCCCTTCGGGGAAAGCTCATGGTTGGTTTCCCTTACAGCCCCAAATCTTATTCATGAAAACCCATTTGTTAACGTTATAAGTTTTTTTTTGTATTTTGTAATAGGTAGGTCATAAAAACCATAGCCCATACATTGTAGCCCTAGCCATGTCAAACCCCAAGGACCCACGCAGACGCCCACCGTCTAGCAAAACAGAGCGCAGACTTGCGAACATCGTCACCATAATGGACCAGATCATCGCCATCAGGGAGCGCGAGCATCCACCCGCCGTTCTTAATCTTCCAACAACGACATCTCCGACTCGCGAGGTCTACGAGGTACCGGATGAGGTACCTCCGGGCGCTCAATGCTGGCGGATGGCCACAACTGTGTACAGGGTTGCCCATATTCGACGGACCCATCTGGCAACGCCATAACTTTTGACAGAGATGTCAGATCGCTTAATGACATACCGCGTTTGAAGCGTCAGTCCAAGCAGATTTTTACCATGGAACAATACACGCCACGCGAGCGCTCTGAAATAGTTGAAATTTACATTCAACAGAACAAGTCAATTGTGAAAACTCAACGTGCTTTCAAAAAATTAAAAAATGTGAAAAGTGCGCCTTCTAAGAACACCATTAAGCGTTTATACGAAAAATTTTCGACTGGTGAAGCTTTTTCTAATCCGAAGAGGCCAAATAAAAGTCGACCAAGGCGATCGGCCGAGAATATCGCTGCCGTACGAGCCAGTGTTGAGAGGTCCCCAAGAACATCCCAAAAACGCCGTTCTCAGCAGTTGGGCATGGCTCGGTCCACTTTACAACGGATTATTCGCGTTGATTTGCATTTGTTCCCGTACAAAATTCAATTGACGCAAAGATTGTTGCCTGCGGACAAGCCTCGTCGATTGGAATGGGCCCAAAGAGTCATCGAAATGGCCGAAGATGACGAGCAATTTTGGAACAAAATTATCATGTCCGATGAATCCCATTTCACATTGAATGGGACCGTAAATAAGCAAAATTGCCGTATTTACGCTACTGAAAATCCTCAGGAGATTCAAGAAGTGCCTCTTCATGACGAAAAAGTCACAGTTTGGTGCGGCGTTAGTGCGAAAACGGTCATTGGGCCGTTTTTCTTCCAAAATGAAAATGGCCATGCTGTTACCATCAACCAGGAGCGTTATCGCGACATGATGACCAATTTTGTGATGCCAATTATTCGTCGAAAGCGTATGAGGCAGTTCTGGTTTCAACAAGCCGGCGCTCCACCGCACACAAGTCGCATAACAATCGATTTTCTGAAGAAATTGTTTCCGGGCCGTTTGATGTCGAAAAGTGGTGATTTGGACTGGCCACCGCGTTCGCCCGATTTGACGCCGCCTGGCTTCTTCTTGTGGGGATATTTGAAGTCAAAGGTTTACGTTAACAAGCCAAGGACCGTAGAAGAGCTCAAGGACAACATTCGTGAAGAAATAGCCGCTATTCCGGCCGAAATGTTGGCGAAATCGATGGAAAATGCTGCAAAAAAGGGCACAATACGCCATCAACGCCAGAGGCGGCCATTTGAGAGATATCATATTCAAAAATTTATGTAAACAAATCTACTTGGAACAAATTAAATGATTAAGATTGCCAACCGCCAAATTTTTATTTTTTTCTTTGATTTTTTTAAAAAAACATGGGTCCGTCGAATATGGGCAACCCGGTACAAATGTTTCTGCAAAGTGGCCTGGACGGACTGAGTCTTACCCCAGCCTAAAATACTACTTTACACAAGAGAAAGGGACCTACTGTTTAACGCCGAGTCCGAACGGCAGTTTGAGGTTAGTTACTACAAAGCTGGCGCCGTGTGTGTAAGTTTATTCAAAGAAAAAACTTTTCATTAGATGTTCCGAGACGGGATCGAACCCATGACCTCTTGCTCAGCGATCGCACACACTAGCCGTTTATTTACATTACAACATATGAATTCGTCTGGTATTTGTACCAGCCACTTCAGTTAGGGGCTCTAATTTTGTTTCAAATTCAATAAAATACTTTTTCAAATTGAATTAAAAGATTAAGGATCAAATTAATACCCAAAATACGAATTTGACAATATTATTATCAAATTGTTATCAATATAATATTTTTTTGATACCAAAAAACTGATACTGGCTTAAATTTAGGTGATTAAATACTAAAATGATAAAGAAATTTCTTGGACTTTTATGATACATTTTCTTTGTTTTCCAGAGGTGAAACGAGAATGAACATCTTTGCAATAGATTCCCAGATATTTAAGCTAGCTCAGCCCATTTTGAACAGTGTTTTGGCCAATAGTGTAGCCAGTGCCAAACCTTTACCTGATAACCGGCTGAGAAACTTGCCAAAAGCATGGCGAAACGAAAAATGATTCTTCAGCAAACATAAAATTTGCCTCCCGGACAGAATGTGAGTGCCCGTGTGTAAGTGCAGCCAATCAAAGTTCAAAAGTTCACATCATTGACAGCAAACAACTTTGGCTGGGCACGGGCCCAACTCAAATTAAGAAAAGATAGCGAGACGCCAGAAACTTTTATCATTTTCACAGTCCAAGAGAGAGTAACGAGAATAGTTAGTTACGGACCACTTTGATGCTAGCCACCCGCCTCACCTCCTTGACTTGACTTGACGATGTTGGTTGTTGATGCTGCCGCCGCTGCTTATTTAAGCTGCTTAAAACTTGATACCAAGTATTTCGAGTGGAATGCATGCAGATGCAGCTTGGGGAAATCAATCACAGTTCACTGACAACATACGACAAAATGCAGAAATGTATTCCCCATCATCCAAGCCGCAAAAAGTCTAAAGCCAATCAAGCGCAAGGTATGACTGCAAATCTGTGGGCACGGCAAATGCCTTTAATGCCTGGCATGCTGTATCCTTCAGCTAAATTGCTGAGCGCCGTGTACGTGGAGGCATGAAATTGGGTCATCCAGTCCAGGAGGCGGGGTAGAGTGAAAAATACTGCGTAGCTTGGGTGCAGGTGGATGTGTGGCAGGCAGGAAGGAAGTCTGTGCGCTAAGCGCCGTCGCTTGATGGAGCTCATCACAAAAGTGTAGCATAATTTTTCGGGGCGCGATAGTGCAGAAAACAAAACAAATCGACGCGAAGGCAGCAACAAGCAAGAGAGCGAGAGAGAGAGAGTGAAAGGAGAGCACGAGGCTAGAGAGAGTAAAAGCTTTTCGTGACAGCTTTTCGAGTTTTTGTCTGACTGCATAACCTTCATCTTGAACTTCATGGGCAGCCAGAGAGCATTCAAATGACATGTGGGTGGCTGAGAGTTCTATGTTTCGTTTTTGGGCCAAGTCTGCCTCTGCTTACCTAGTTTTACAATAAAAACAAATGCAACAGGATGGCGTTCATTCATGAACACACACTCACCCCCAAGCCACTACAAAAATGTAGTAACGGGATAGACTGCGAAAGAGTGTGAGAGTGTAGGACTAGAATGCGATGTTTTCTTTGTTTGAAAGCTACCAAATAATGTTAATGAAAATGGCTGAAAAGAATAGTGCGCAAGTGAATAGTAATTAAATATATAAAGCAAACATTTTCTAACTTTTAAAAGAGCATTGAAACATGAAGTTAGGAAATCCACCAAGACCAAAAAATAAAAAGTACTTAAAAAACCTTTTTTCGATCATATTTTTTAATATAAAACTGTTCAACCTGACTGACTTGTGACCGTCGCACAGGACAAACCATAAGAGAAAGAAAGCTGAATTTGTTTACAGTAGTTTTATCTTAGGCTGAAAGTGAGTACTAAGAAACGGCTTTGCAAAAAATTCTGTCGGGAAATGTGGAAAATTCAAAGAAAACTGTTGTATGGAACTTTTTTGATTTTCATCCGATCAGGTTCATATTTATTTTCAGAGATCTATATGAAAATGGAACTATGACTGCATACTTATTTTCCGGAAAATTTATCCCCCTTGGTGGAAATTGGGTGGTAAAGGTTGTATGGGTTAAATCTTAGTTCCCAGCGATAAGCTCCAAATTCTTTTTCAAAGTTACTCATAAAAAATATGATCGGCGTGACTTTTCACTTTCGGAAAATCTCACCCTCAAAGTCGGAAAATGGGTCGGTCGAAACTGTTGTATGCAACTTTTTTGTTTATCATCGGATTAAGTATTCAAAAAGAATTTTAATAAATTTTCTGTCAATTCGAATTTCCCGCAATATTTCTAGCGAAAAGCTTTTGCCCATTGAAAAACATCGCCAGCTCTCACTCTTCGTTGGCCTTCCAATAACTGCACGCTCTCTTCGGGCTCTCTCTCTCTTTCTCACGCACACCACAGCACATTCTTATCAAACGACGAAACGACAAGCTGGAAATTCAAGCAGCCAGTCAGGACTCACATTTAAGGATAACAACAGGAGCAGAAGCAGCAGTAGCAGCAGCAGTCCGCAATAGCACTTAAAAGGTGAAACACGAAACTGGAGCAATTCAGTTCGCAGTTGGCAGGCATCGCTGAAGGTGGTTAAAGCAACCAACCAACCAACCGACAACCTCGAGAAGCAGAAGCCAAAGGTATATCAAAGCAACAAAGAGCAGTTGGACCCTCCTCCCAACCCTAAAGAACACTGTGTAAACCAAATCGGGATTGTGACTCGAACTGAATGTGTTTAAAGTGCGCGTCGCGTTTATTCAGGACCAGGACTAGAACTAAATGAAATGAAACGAAACAAAACAACAGTTGCAGAGCGGGAAAACAATTAAAAGCAAATTGCTTGTGGGGTCGGGACCAAGGACCAAATTCTTTAGTGTAGACTTGGCCAGTTTATGTCACGCTGCATTTGCACATAATTGCAAACTGTTGCGCGGTCTGCAATTTAATTTTTTATTGCTTGGCAATAAAATAAAAACCCATTTGCCAGAGTCTCTCAACTGTTGCATACACTAGACAAAAACACACACACACTCACATCCTTTAACGATCTTCGCCTTGGTCAGGCCCCATTAAATATGCTTTTGAATGTTTTTTTTTGGTTCAAGTTGAAAACGAAAAGTGCACAACCCCCAAAAAGTATGCTAAAGTAAATAAAACAAAAAAGTCTAACGGAAAAGAGAAATGAAATAAAATATACAGCAGAACTTTCAATTCACGCCCAGTGCAATTTGCATTAAAATTCGAGTTGAGTTATTCCGAGTGCCAGTTTATGCAGCTATAAAAAAGTCCCACCAACCACACACAGGTGAGTCCAGTTTCTAGTTCCTTAGTTATATAAATCAACATTGGCAGAGCCATAAATCCCATAAATTATTTGCTATCTGAAATGGCATTCACCTGTCTCATTAACAATGCTCAACACAATTAATTCACATCCCTGTTTATTTAGTGATAGTTTTAAATAATTAAACTTGTCCCTCATTACGAATTCAAAGTGGATTTTTGATAGTCAAATAAATCTTATAAGCCTTTTGAATTATGGTGCATAACTGTTGATGCTTGGAATGGAAATGGAGTTGGAAAAAAATAAATTTGGGTTTTATGCTTTGACATTGAAAAAGGCATACAAAATTTAGGGACAGTTGAACCGTCAATTTATATCTGAATTTTTTATTTATAGCTCACTTTATGTGCAACAATGCTACTATCAACTACCATCTATAAGTAGACTAGAATCAAATTTGAGCAAGATGTTTCATTAAGTTTGTATATAAAAGCAGACAGCCTAGTTTATATCAACTATTTTGAGAATCGAAAAGCAGTGAAAAAATCAACACCGAAATCTGAAAAGGCTTGATAAGGTCCTTTATCGAAGGTTAGGATGTGCTTTGGTAAACTTAATTAGTTGAAAGCACCAACACAAGTATCGCTAAAGGTTAGAGTCGCTCAAGTAGGGTCGTTTAAGAGACGTTATTGGATTTAAGGGTACTGTATACCTTCAGCAAATTTTTTTCTTCAATTTTTTATTGCCTTAAATTATGAGTCATGGTGATAAAAACATCACCTGAAAATTTCAAGTCAAAAAAATATATGGTTTTATTTTGTGAATTTTTTTGGGGCAGGTAGGTAAAAAATTTTTATTTGGGAAAAAATTATCTTCCATGGTTTTTGCAAATCAACTGTTGTTTCCGGAAAAACCCATTAAAAAACAAGAAAAAGTTAGTAAATATTAATTTTGTCATTTAAAATGTGAAAATTTTGCAAAATCAAACTTGTTATTCCTTTGAAAACAGTTGTCGAAACTTTAAACTCGAATATCTCGAAATCATTTTTTCGAAAACATTTCACACGATAAGAAGAGTAACTATTGACCGATTTGTGTGTGTTGTGGTAGGAAAATTTCTGTGAATTTTGAGTGTTTTATGTGGGTTACCGATTTACAAATTATTTCTTTTAAATTACTCCCAAAATTCACCATTATGGTGTGAACTAGGATATTTGGGATAAGTCAATAAATAACGGAGTTAGGACCGATATTTATCGAACGATCCCAAATATCCTAGTTCACACCATTACCACATCAGTTTTTAACAAACACTTGTTTTCATTTTTAATTTCGCATAATCCGTTCTCAACAAACCATGTGAAAAGTGGGCCTATGTTTTAAATTTTTGGCCGACTTTAAACAGGACTACTAGAACAACCACAGCAACAACAACAACAAAAAATATGGGAAAGTTAACTTCAGCTCGGCCGAAGTTTTGTATACCCTTGCAGCTACCATTGAAAACAAAAAAGAATTGTAAGCTAAGACTACTTTTTGGACATTACTTTTCTATGGAATCTATACTATAAAGATGTCTGATTTCGACCAAACTTGGTGAAATCATGGAAAAGCATAATACACTGTTAATTACGAAATTTGGAGGCGATCCCATTTAAAACAAAAAAGTTTTACTCACTAGAACTTCTTTTTCGACCGATCATTCGTACTGCAGCTATATGCTATAGTCATCCGATTTTGATAAAACTTTGTAGAAATGTGTCCAAAGTATATAAAATAAGTGTATGCCAATAAAAAGGACGTTTTCATTAAAAACAAAAAAGTTTTCCACACTCGAACTAGTTTTTCGACCGATCGTTCCTATGGGAGCTATATGCTATAGTCATCCGATTTCGACCAAACTTTGTAGAATTGTGTAAAAGTATATAAAATAAGTGTATGCCAATGATAAGGACGTTTTCATTAAAAACAAAAAAGTTTTTCTCACTAGAACTAGTTTTTTGACCGATCGTTCCTATTGCAGCTATATGCTATAGTCATCCGATCCGGCCGGTTCCGACAAATGTGCAGCCTATATGTACCAAAAGACTTCGTGCAAAGTGTTGTGAGGATAGCTTTAAAACTGACGGAGGTGATAGCATAGAAACAGACAGACGGACTAAATGAACTCAGCTCGTCTTTCTGATCAAGAATATATATACTTTATGTGGTCGGAGATGCTTCCTTCAATGCGTTACAAACATCCGCACAATTTTATAATACCCTCTGCAAGGGTATACAAATTTTTATACGACCACATAAAGTATATATATTCTTGATCAGCATGACGAGCTGAGTTGATTTAGCCCCGTCCGTCTGTCCGTCTGTCTGTTTCTATGCCATCTCCTCCGTCAGTTTTAAAGCTATCCTCACCAAACTTTGCACGAAGTCTTCTGGTACATATACGCTGCACATTTGTCGGAACCGGCCGGATCGGATGACTATAGCATATAACTGCCATAGGAACGATCGGTCGAAAAACTAGTTTTAGTGAGAAAAACTTTTTTTGTTTTTAATGGAAACGCCTCCAAAGTACGTATTTCTTAGTTTACTATCCTTTCCCATGATTTCACTAAGTTTGGTCGAAATCGGATGACTATAGCATATAGCTGCCATAGGAACGATCGGTCGAAAAACTAGTTCGAGTGAGAAAAACTTTTTTGTTTTTAATGAAAACGTCCTTATCATTGGCATACACTTATTTTATATATTTTTACACAATTCTGCAAAGTTTGGTCGAAATCAGATGACTATAACATATAGCTCCCATAGGAACGATCGGTCGAAAAACTAGTTTTTGTGAGAAAAACTTTTTTATTTTTAATGAAAACGTCCTTTTTATTGGCATATTCTTGTTTTATATGCATTAACATCTTTCTACAAAGTTTTATTAAAATCGGAAAACTATAGCATATAGCTGCAGTATGAATGATCGGTCGAAAAAGAAGTTCTAGTGAGAAAAACTTTTTAGTTTTAAATGGGATCGCCTCCAAATTTCGTAATTAACAGTGTATTATGCTTTTCCAAGATTTCACCAAGTTTGGTCGAAATCAGACATCTATATAGTATAGATCCCATAGAAAAGTAAGGTCCAAAAAGTAGACTTAGTTAGAAAAATTTTTTTTGTTTTCAATGGAAGCTGCAAGGGTATAAACTTCGGTCGAGCCGAAGTTAACTTTCCCCTATTTTTCTGTTTTCAATTGAAACGCCTCCAAGCTGCGAATTTCTTAGTTTACTATGCTTTTCCATGATTTCACCAAACTTGGTCGAAATCGGACATCTATATAGTATAGCTGTCATAGAAAAGTATAATCTGAAAAGTAGTCTTAGGTAGAAAAACTTTTTTGTTTTCCATGGAAATGTTCTCAAAATTTGCATGTATTTGTTTTATTTGCTCCCACACGATTCTACAAAGTATGGTCAAGATCGGATGACTATAGCATATAGCTGCCATAGGAACAATCGGTCGAAAAACTAGTTCTTGTGAGAAAATTTTTGTTCTTTTTAATGGAAACGGCTCTTATGTAGGCACATATTTAGTTTATATACTTTTACACAATTCTACAAAGTTTCGTCAAAATCGGATGACTATAGCATATAGCTGCAGTATGAATGATCGGTCGAAAAGAAGTTCTAGTGAGAAAAAGTTTTTACTTTTAATTGGGTTCGCCTCCAAATTGAGTAACTAACAGTTTGTTATGCTTTTCCATTATTGCCCTAAGTTTGGTCGAAATCGGACATCTATATAGTATAGCTCCCATAGAAAAGTAAGAGCCGAAAAGTAGTCTTATTTAGAAAAATAAACTGCAAGGGTATAAAAAAACTTCGGCCGAGCAGAAGTTAACTTTCCTGTATTATTTTTTATTGAATTCTGTTCCGTAGTCGAAAATATACAACCAATCTCTAGAAGCTGTTTCTTTCCTAGTTTCGACTATTAATTTTCCATTTTTTGGAGCAATTTCAAGAAAAATCCACTTTGAATTGCTACCATTCAAAAATCAATTTGTAAAAATGGAACAAATTTTGGCATAAAATAGCTATAAGTATTCTTAATCATTTCCGACAATCGTTTAATCCAGTTTCCCAAAGAAAAAAGTGGGACTTTTGGTCAAAATTTCGGCCTGCTGGCCCAGTGTGCAAAGGGCCAAAGCCGAGCTTCTCTTAATCTCTTGGCTTGTGCGCTTCTAACCTACAGCTTAACGCCGAATCCGAACGGCAGTTTGAGTAGCTTTTCATGGCTAATTACTACAAAGCTGGCGCCAACAGCAGAGAGGGGTGACCGGGTGTAAAGTTTTATTCAAAGAAAAAACTTTTCATTAGATGTTCCGAGGCGGGATCGAACCCACGACCTCTTGCACAGCGGTCGCGCACACTAGCCGCTGAGCGACCCGGTCAGGTAAGGTACTTAAGACAATTCGATTCGGTCATAATTCAGGCTTACTCGTACTTAAAATTTTAATCCTACTTAATCCTTATTTATTGTTGAGTAAATGCTTAAACAGTCTAAATTTTCCTGAGCGAAAAGCAAGCCAAGATATGAGAATAAATATGAAGTCTGTGTTTTTCACCATTTTACATCATTGTTCAGTACTCCTAATTTCTTCGACCCATCAATAAGGTAGACCACATCGGAAGCATCTTTGTATGTTGGCTTAAAAGTGTACACACACACTCGCACTCACACACCCATCCACAGATTCGGCATATTCAACAATCAATTTTTGAGTCAATATTTACAATATATTTGCACACACAATTGAAGGAATCAACAAATAAAGTCAAACAAATCCCAGTGGCATATTTTCTTTAATGATGAAAAACAAATATCAGTGCGCATTTTGCTGATGCCCCGGGCAACTTTAATGACCGCCGCCGCCTTATCAGTAAATATCAGGACATAAAGCAAACGCAAAACTATTATTGCCACCTAAGTACGAAACAGAAAATATTATTATATGTATTTTATATATGTATGTGTGTATAGTGTAGGTGGGGAGAAGTCCAGGGTGCAATTTGTTGCCTGCTGCTATCATTCACACTTTTATGAGCGTCTGTGAACGGCGCAGCTGTTGATGATGGTAAAAATATAATAACAAATGTGGCATGTGCATATGTATGTACATATGTAAGTTGTATGTACATAGGTAAGCATATGCTGTCTGCTGATTAACAACATTCCAATTGAATTAAGTAAAAATTACATGAATGTGTAAGTAATGTTTTCACGCTACATATTGCCTCCATGACAATGGCAAACACATACATACATAGACCAAAAAGGACGGTAAACAATTAAAAGCAAAGAAAAGTAGCGTAAATAACCATAAAGGTACAAAAGGTGCGGGCTCCCTCCCCAATGGGGGGGCGGCGTGCCATAGCTTTCATGTCAACTTTGTTAATTAAATGAAGCACTTAACATCGGGACATATTTTGTGCCAAGTCACCGCAAGCTCTTTAAGGCCACTCCACTCGTTTACCGGTATATTCAGTTTTTGTGCCCGTACCATTTTAATGACTTTTGTCCAGCTCAGTTTCTATCGTGAATTCCATTTTGTTTCCGCTCTACGCTGACCCTTGACGGACTCCCTTCAATTGGACTACTTCAAAGCATTTCGCGTGGACATTTCATTAAAACCTTTTACAAGTGCTTCGGACTTTTCATAAAAGTTACAAGCTGTCTTTTAATTTCGAATAAAAAATGTGGATGGGAAAATATAATAATTTGTGTTTTATTGTAGTTGGAACCCCATTTGTTGTTTCGGCTGTTGGCTTATTGTCTTGGCATGTGGCGAAGCATCAACTTTTGTTTCTCTATTGTGGTTACTGTGGTCAGCTGAAGGGGCGTCAAAAGCACACACAACAGCTGAAGGAAACTTTGTGAAATAGTTGCAAAATTGTTGTAGGTAAAGACTTAACGTTGAAAAACTAGACAGATGAACACGAAACTGACTTTGAAAATGCTCCATTATGTCAGGTTTATTTTGGTTATTTGAGCTTAAAGCAGGTAACGAGGTAAACAAGTTTTAAAAGTAGATAAATGTATCAGTTAGGCGAATAATAAATTGATTAGTTTATACTCCAATTAGAATAGAGGTCTGGTTAGTTGAAGATCCAGTTTTTTTTTCAGTAAAAGGGATGTCCAAATTAAACTTAATTTAGAGACGGGCGAGAGGTGAAAAAGAGCTCATGGTTTCCGTATCCAATAGAGAGATCAAGGATCATAGCTTTATATCTACGATTCGAGAACTTTCTGTCTAACTAACTTGCACTTAGCTTGGGCTTCGTGTGGGGGGGGGGTTAAAAAAAAAAACCAAAAAAAAAAAAAAAAAAAAACAGTGTTCTTTTTTTTTTTTTTTTTTTTTTTTTTTTTTTTTTTTTTTTTTTTATTTTTAAAAAAAAAAATTTTTTTTTTTTTTTTTGTAAAATTTATTTTTTTTTTTAAAAAAATAAAATTATTTTTTTTTTTTATTTTTTTTTTTTATAAAAAAAAAAAAAAAAAAAAAAAAAAAATATTTTTTTTTTTTTTTAAAAGAAAGAAAAAAAAAAAAAAAAAAATATATATATAAAAAAAATAAAAAATTTAATTTACACTCAGAAAAAAATCGCCGTATATTTAAGAAATTCGCCATTGTTTTGGCGCCAAGAAAGATCGCCATTATTTTTAAGATTATTTTTTCTTTGAAACTATGGTGGTTTTTTCTTGAAATTAAAAAAAAATTTCTTCAAAGTAGAAAATTTTTTCTTAATATTATGGCGAAATTTTACTTAAAATTAGGAATTCCATTTCTTAATATTAGCAAAATATTTCTAAAAACTAGAAATAAAATTTCTAAATCTTAGAAAAAATATTTCTAAATTTAAGGAAGAATTACTAAAATTAAGAAATACCTTTTGATATTTTTCTAAAATTTAATATCTTTTTCTAAAATTTAGAATATATTTTTGCTGCTCTGCTTGCTCCGCCGCACCCACACAAACCAAGAAGCCCACCCCCCACCTCCCCTCCTACTTTTGCTGTGATAATTTTTTAAATACAATTTTTTATTTTTTTATTTTTTACTTACCCTTACTGGGATTCGAACTCAGGACTTCGGCACTCTAACCACGAACGACGGACATCTTAACGCTCACCGATACAATAGTGTCGCGCGAGACGGTGGCGAAATGACTGTAAAGAATGCAATCAAGACCGGTGGTAGAATGGCAAGACATTTGCCGGGCAGCCGCCAGGTCGTGGGTTCGAATCCTATTCAAGGCATTGACATAAAAATTATTTTTATTTTTTCTTTTTTTTTTCTTTTGTTTTTTAGTTTTGTTGTTTTTAAAATTTTCTATATTTTTCCGATATTTTTTACAATACACTGAGGTCTCAAATACATTTTTTCATCAAACGCGAAGCTCGTTACTGCAAGCATCTTTCCTAAAATTTAGGAAATTATTTTCTTGTTTTTAGGTAAAGACGAGTGCATCGTTTTTTCTTATTTTTTGGTAAAGACGAGTGCATCGGTTTTTTTTGCCTACTTTTAGGTAAAGACGAGTGCATCGTTTTTTCTTATTTTAAGGAAATTTTTTCTCAATTTTAGGGCTTTTTATTTTAATGGTTAGTTTTTTTAAAATTCAGGTCAAAATTTCACCAATTTAGGAAAATTTTCTTAAATTAAGGGCAAAACCATTTTATGGCTAGATTTTCTTAAGTCTAAGATAAAAATTTTCTGAGTGTAACTTTTTCAACAAACTCTCCATTGCTCTGTCACTGTCAATGCACCAAAATCAAATGAAATCGACGCCTGCAAAACGAACATGCAGCAGCAGCTTTGCTTCGGTTTCTTTGAGAACTACCGTTATGTTAGAGCAAAGAACGAAAATGATTTGCCGTCCGCGCCAAGAGATACACGCCCAACGGTGACGTTGAGGAGAGAAGAGAGCGATGAGCCGATTTTCTAGTTTTCAGAAAGGACTTTTCTCAAAAATAGAAATCTTTCTAATTAATATGGCGCCCATTTATTAAGAAAGAAGCTGCAAATTTTTTAGAAAGAGACTTTCTTAAAATTGGGCATTTAATAGGCAACAAAATTTTGAAGAAAATCATTTCTACAAAATAGAAATAAATTTTCTAAAATATATAAAAATTTTCTCATTTTAAAGGCGACTCAAACCAAGAAAAAAAATTTTCCGCAATTTAGAAAAATTTTCTATTTTTTAAGAAAAAAATTTCTTAATATGAGAAACTTTTTCTGATTTTAAGAAAAACAAAATTTTTATGGCGAATTTCTAAAATATACGGCGATTTTTTTTTCTGAGTGTAAGACTTTCCTCTTGGGTTATTTAAAAAAAAAAACAAGATAGATAGTCAGTAAAGCCCTATAACATACTCTGTACCTGTGAAGTTCTGCCCATCACCGTATCGACCGAATATCTTTCATCCGATCTTTAAAATTCCATCAGCGGATCGATAAAGAATTGCGAATACTAAATACGTCCAGAAGGTTCAAACCTTCTATCTATAAAACTGTGGGAGATATGACTTTTTCGATATTGAGGGGGCGGGACTGGGCGTGGCCAAAATTGAAAATAAACTTGATCTGCCTGCAAGTATAAGAAACATATGTTTCATACATGTCAAACCTCTATCTCTTACCATCTCTGAGATCTGTTTGTTCATACGGACAGACAGACAGACGCAGACGGACACTTTTGCACAAACTTAATATACTCTGTGTACCTCTGGTACAGAGTATAAAAATTATAAAAAATCCAAATCAAATGGAACATTAGGTTTGGTTAGATTGCGATGGCTGAGAGTGACAAGTCGCATTGCGATGCCATACGTGTTCCCTATTAACCCTTTTTTGTTAACGAGGAGTTATTGAACCATTGTGTGGACAGAATGGACTTTAGTAGAGCTGGGATCTCTAGTTCGGATATCTCCGAGAGGTTGAGTAGGAGAGGTTGACCTAGTGTCCTAAGTCTCCTTCTACTTAGGGCGGGGCAATGGCAGAAGATGTGTTGTGCTGTTTCCTCCTCTTCTTCGTACCTGCCGCTTCTGCAGAAATCATGGTGAGTGACCCCTAGGCGTGCAGCGTGTCTGCCGATAAGACATTGACCTGTTAAGGTTTCCTACCAGAAGCGATATGTGTTCCCTTCTGTGGCACGCTTTAGGTTTAGTTTTGGCCCCGTAAGCCTCAATACGGTAGAGGAGGAAAGGTTTTTCCACCTATCCGCAGCGTGACGACGTGTTTCAGTTTTTGTGTGGTGCTTAAATGTTGCCATAGGCATCCCTATCGGGCTCTTCTCTGAAAGGATGGTGGTACCTATTCCTTCTAGTTTGTCCGCAAATTGTCTTTGTTTGCTTGATACTCGCTCTTGTTATACTTATTTCTCCCTGCAGAGAAACTGTCAACTAGTAACAAAAAAAAACTTTCCTGCACCTAGTTGAATAGCAACTAGAATTTAACTGGTGGCAAAACAGCTAGATTCGGGTGAGTTGGGCAACTGCGCAGCGGCAGACGGCAAAGCTTTTGGTGTTTATTTTCAAACATATCATTGACCTGCGCAGTTGCATCCTCAAAAGTTAAAATGTAGTGCGAGTAGTGTGAATTGTGGTTTTGTAAAGATTTATGAAATATCAAATGAATAAATGTAAAGAATATACAGGTACATACAGTATAGGTTGCATATTAGACCCAGTCATAAGCCTAGACAAAGACCAACAGGTTCTAAACTGATTGGAAATGGATGCTGCCGGGGACAATTGACTTTTCCTATGACATGCCTGTGTAAAATGATTTGAATACGAAGTGCTACCAGTTGCGAGTTTTCAGAGACTGGTATACTTCTGGTATTAAACTAGACACTTTCTCTGCAGGGTATTTATACATCTGCGCAGTCGCTCTGTCAAGCTCACTCGCAGCAGCGCAGTCGCCAGCAACGATTTGGTTGCATTAGAACATTTGTAAAGTGCAGGCATACGAGAACTCAATTAAAGAACATTGTTAAATTATTTGCACTCCGTGTTAATTTCATTTGGTTTGGTTTTAACTTGCCCAATGGGGAGGCTAACCAGTCTCCCCACAGGCGGCTTGAAATGTCTGAGTATATGAAGACGTTTTTTTCTTTGATTGGTAGTGTGCTAAGGTAGGCGTCTGCTTCCTGGATGGCCACCACCTCCGCTTGGTACACGCTACAGATAAGACAGAAAAATTCGGTCAAGCCCACATAACATATCGTGAAGCTGCATATGGGGCGACGGTGCTACCTAAGTTTGTTTTCTTTATTTCTCCCCCGGGCGGGGGGGACTCGGCTGTTGATGCTGATCAAGAATATATATACTTTTTAGGATCGCAAATGCTTCCTTCTATCTGTTACATACTTTTGCACAACTTCATGATCCCCCTTTTCCCATTTTTAATGGGAACAGGGTATAAAAATATGGAGTGTGCGTCTGGCTTCTGGACTCGAGCATCGGTAATAGACGTTGTTCCTTTTATTGTTGTTGTTGAACTGCTCCCAAAGTCAATTTTCGTGCCCACCGCTGATTTAATGCCTTAGGCCTGAGACTAAAAGTCAAACAGACCTGTGTTCAAAAATGTAAAATATGATTTCTGTTTATAATAAAAGTGTCCCATTAATACTTCGGCAGATAAACCAAAAGATAACAACTCATGGTCTCATGAGAGGTGAGGGATTAAATATTAAGTAGGTGGTGCTTGAAGGAAATCCGAACATTGGCTGTCATAAGATTTGAAATATTAAAATATTGGAAAAAACTTAATATTTCCCAAAGTTTTATAGATGGATGGTTCGTACCTTTTGGATATATTTAGTAATCAAGATTATTTATCGTTCCGCCTAAGGAATGGAAAATATCGGATGAACGATAGTCGATTTATAATGAAAACAACAAATTTTGTTTGCAGCACCGGCCGCAACGGCGATGGGCAGCACTTTAGACACCTCAACCTATGCTTGTATAGTTTCAAATATCGTAGCAAGTCTTTTCTAACCATTTTAAATTGAAAATTTTATAAAAAATTTTGGCCGCCTTAATCGGCCAAATACCTCTCAGTGCACCGCACTGAAAGTTCAAATAAGAAAAGATCAGGGTTTCCGAGACAATAATACCCAGGGCTAGGACATGACAAAAGGGTCGAGACAGCCGACAGCGTCAAACAAAGGCGAATAAATTTCTCAGTAATACGTATTTATGGACCGGGTGTGGTACAACGGGTAGTGTGTTTGCCTTCTGTGCAAGAGATCGTGGGTTTGATCCTGCATCGGGACATCTAATGAATAAACTTACACACTCGGTCACCTTCACCAGTTGTTGGCGCAAGCTGTGAAGTAACTAGCCATGAAAGAGCTTCTCAAGCTTACCCGTGCGAATTTGACGAGTCAACAACAGCGACGGGGCAGCGTATTTATACAAAAATCGTCACCTTATTAGCCACGATCCGGCACGCTCACATAAGTAGTTAGCTTTGCCGAAAGGGGAGGTAAAAAACGAAAAACTTACGTCGATTGGCTTAGGAAATAAATCGTCCTAACAAGCTTGTTGTTTCGCGCAAAGCGATTCTCTCACGAATAGGTTTCACGCATAATGAAATTGCAACTACGACTTCGTATGTGACTCTCATCTCTCTCTTTCCTATTCTCTTGCGAAAATGAAGGCAAAAACAATACGTATGCGTTGTTGACTTTATTGTGCGTCAGACAGCCACAAGCACACACACACAGCAATTGAGGTTGTTGTTGCTTTAACAAATGTTCTTAATTTCTAGCTAGAAATTCTTACGCATGTTGAGTAGGGAAAGTCAACTACCTTTTTGTAGTCGACAGAACATTTTACTAATGGGAAGATTTTGAAACAGTAGAATTGACAGCATACTCGAATTTCGAATTTCAACGAATTCTAGATGTCAACGCTAGTTGTTAAAATATTTCCTGGCTTACTTGTCGTATGAGTAATTTTTTCCGTTTACCCTGTTCGACGCACGAGACTTGAGTCTAGTGGCCCACATGTTGTTTATTTGTTTTGTCAAATTCACAGTCTAAACCTGATGAAATGCAGACCTAGCAGATTACTGACTTTCATTACTCATCGCTCCTTTAAGAACTTAGAGAAAATTATATTGCTTGATAAAACATTTATAAACTATGCATCAAACATAACTTTTGAGAGAGCTGAGCTCTACATTTCCCATTTGGTTTCACCCTAATCTACATATTGTGTTTCAAAATTATGGGGTCAAAGATGTTTCGTCCCGTATGTTAGCAATATCTGCACAAAATTACCATACAATTACTCTCTGCAAGGGTATAAGTACATATGTATAATGAATGGCCCAAGCTTAGTGGGTGAAGTGCTACAAGTTGTTCCTTTACCTTGAACATTTGCTCCTAAAAGTACGCAATGCTTCTTTGCATTTCAAATGTCTAGCCTTTTAGTGTTTGGCTTGTACCTTTTTAAGCAAGCACTTACTCCTTAAGCCCTTTCTTCAATTTTTTTGCGCACAATTACGCAGCAACAACAACTTGAACAACAATAAAAAAGCGTTGCCCGTAATCAGGAAGACGTAAAAATTTCTACAAGCAGGTAAGAAAAATATTTGAAATTGCTTTTTGCCTTTGCTTGCCATAACCTTTTCCTTTCTTCTTCCACCCCGTTGACTGCTTTGCCATTGCTTTGGCATTCCATCTGTCCTAATGGCATAAATTTTAGGCAACCGTGGCCACTGCTACATGCTATGCCCCCAGTTCGTTGTCTTGACATTTCTGTTTGCGTCTCTTGATAAGGTTAATTGCCCGCTTTTTTTGTTGTTTTGCTGAAAAAATTTCAGTTATTTACGTTATTGTCAGCCTTTTAGCTGGCGCACATATCGAATTTTGATTTGATGGCACATAACAAAAACATTTTCGGCCTAACAGCAGGCGGCCTGACAGTTACAGTGTTACATTTGACAGAGGATAGCCAGGCTATGCGGGATGCGAGCGGCTTGGTGGGGGGTTGAAATGAATGAAACTTATTGCTGCATATGAATTGAATGCTCGCCCATGTCAGGCTATAGCCATGGCAACCTTTTATGTATATAAATATTCAATACCATAAGGGCTTATATTGAATTGGACGCGTCAACAACATCAGAATATCAGAGCCCAAAGCAAAGGGAAATGCTCATATTACTAATTTGCCTACTTTTTTTATGGAAATACATATAAATGTGCGCAAAATAAGTGGCAATTGTCTAATTACGAATGCCACAAATTCCTAAATTCATACAGAATTGGTTTTAATAACTGCTGAACAAGGAAATATAAATATAATAGGGAGCATGAAAGGCCTAAACCGAACCTCCCTGGTATACAAATTATCAGCCTCCAATCCAATATTTCAATCAAAATTGAAACTCTATTGGTTTTCCCAAAAAAATATTTTCCGGTCAACACACAAATATTGTCAAACCACACAAATCGTCTGGGGATTCGGCTGGGTAAGTGTCGTTAAAACACATGGGACAGTTGCCTTTTAAGCTTTCAAAATCTGCCTACCGTTTAGTGTTGGGTTTTTCATGAGTGAGTAAACCAAATTGAGTAGTTCACTAAACTGAACCAGTGAATATGTTCTTCCTTAATTGTTCATTTTTGTTCAGTCAGAGTTGTTTGGTTGTTCTCTTGTTCAGTTGTTCTTGTTCACTCGCTCTTGTTCTGTGAGTTGTTCTTGTTCAGTCAGAGTTGTTCATTTGTTCTTGTTCACTCACTCTTGTTCTGTGAGTTGTTCACTAAGAGTTGTTCACTTGCTCTTGTTTAGCCACTCTTGTTCTGTGAGTTCTTCATTGAGATTTGTTCATTCGTCTACAATTTTCCGTTGTTCTAGAGATTTTTTTAAATTTCACTTTTTTCCGGACCGTTTGATATACACCATCTGTCTTTATTACCTGTCTTCCGAAAATAATAATTCCAACCAAAATTTTTCTGAGTTTTTGGTTTTTTTAGAGTTTTTTTTTTTACAAAACCTTGTGTTCTTTCTGCAGTTTAATGGTGTTCGATGTTTAGCAAATTGCTGCAGTCGTTTGCAGATCTAAACCAGGCCTGCCGCTCCACCTTTTTATTGCGTCGTTCCCAGCTCTCTGGGATACAATGTGTAAAGCAAATGGCTGGCGTCGACTGCTCGCCTGCTTTGGCGTTTCTGCAGATTTCAACCTTACTTGCCACTCAAGAACAGTAAGTGGATTTAGTTGAACATAATCGGTCGTTAGAGCCAGTTGAAAGCAGTGACAGTGCAATGTTTGTTGTCAATCAGTCAATTAAGCTCCATATTATATGTTTCAGAAAAAATAAAAATAGGGGAAAGTTAACTTCGGCTCGGGCGAAGTTTTGTATACCCTTGCAGCTTCCATTGAAAACAAAAAGTTTTCAAACTAAGACTACTTTTTTGACCTTACTTTTCTATGGGGGCTTACTTATAGATGTCTGATTTCTACCAAACTTGGTAAAATCATGGAAAAGCATAATACACTGTCAATTACGAAATTTGGAGGCGATCCCATTTAAAACAAAACAGTTTTTCACACTAGAACTTCTTTTTCGACCGATTATTCATACTGCAGCTATATGCTATAGTCATCCGATTTCGACCAAACTTTGTAGAATTGTGTAAAAGTAAAAAAATTAAGTGTATGCCAATGATAAGGACGTTTTCATTAAAAACAAAACAGTTTTTTTACTTGAACTAATTTTTCGCCCGATCGTTCCTATGCCAGCTATATGCTATAGTCATCCCATTTTGACAAAACTTTGTAGAATTGTGTAAACGTATATAAAATAAATGTACTGAAATCATGGGAAAGAATAGTAAACTAAGAAATACGAATTTTGGAGGCGTTTTCATTAAAAACAAAAAAGTTTTTCTCTTTAAGACTAGTTTTTCGACCGATCGTTCCTATGGCAGCTATATGCTATAGTCATCCGATCCAGCCGGTTCCGACAAATGTGCAGCCTATGTATATGTACCAAAAGACTTCATGCAAAGTTTGGTGAGGGAAGCTTTAAAACTGACGGAGGAGATAGCATAGAAACAGACAGACGGACGGACGGGACAGACGGACAAGGCTAAATCAACTCAGCTCATCAAGCTGATCAAGAATACGAGGTGTTTTCAAAAAGTATCGCGAATTTCGTGTTTTTTTAAAATTATTTATTTATTCATTAATATCTATTTTGTCCCCTTCAAAGTAATCCCCATGAGATATTATACACTTGTGCCAACGGTTTTTCCAATCTTCGAAGCACTTCAAAATCAAAAAATATCTTGTTCAGCTCCTCCTTCGATGCCGTCTTTATCTCGTCAAGCGTAGCGTAACGTCGTCCTTTTATGGGCCTCTTCATTTTAGGGAACAAGAAAAAAGTCACAGGGGGCCAGATCTGGGGAATACGGTGGCTGCGGCATCATTAGTGTGCTGTTTTTAGCCAAAAAGTCGCGCACAAGCAACGATGTGTGAGCAGGGGCGTTATCGTGGTGCAAAAGCCAATTTTTGTTCTTCCACAAATCCGGGCGTTTCTGGCGGATTGCTTCGCGCAAATTGTGGCAAGAACTCATGATGCACCACGCCCCTGCAATCGAAGAAAACTGTCAGCAAAACTTTCACATTCGACGGAACTTGGCGCGCTTTTTTCGGTCTTGGTTCGTGCGGCAGCTTCCATTGAGATGATTGAGCTTTGGTTTCCACGTCATAACCATAAACCCACGATTCGTCACCAGTTATGACCCTCTGGAGCAAATTTGGGTCGTCGCGGACAGAGTTTAACATCGCATTAGCAATGTTCATACGATGCTGTTTTTGGTCGCAATTGAGCAATTTTGGTACGAATTTCGCGGCGACCCGTCTTATGCCCAAACCATTGATAAAAATCGAATGGCACGAGCCAATCGATATGTTCAGGTCCTCAGCAACTTTCACCACATCATTAATTTTTTCGTCTGTTGTTGAAGTGCTCGGGCGTTCGGCACGCTCTTCGTCGTTCACATCTTCTCGGCCTTCTGAGAACATTTTGTACCACCGATAAACGTTGATTCGGTCCAAGGTAGCTTCTCCGTATGCCACAGTCAACATTCGGAATGCATCCGCGCTCTTTATTCTCGTTTTTCACACAAAATTTGATACAGGTTCTTGGATCCGTTTTTTGAATAGGTAAAAATCGAAGACGATCCAAAACAGGCGCAAGCAAAGCAGCTGTCCACAATTAAGTGAACATTCAAAATGGCCGAGTTTGTCGCATAAGTGAGAGACATGAGTATTAACATAATGCCACAAAAAATTGAAATTCGAATATACGTAACCCGCGAAAATTCAAAATTCGCGATACTTTTTGAACACACCTCGTATATATACTTCATGTGGTCGGAGATGCTTCCTTCAATGCGTTAAAAACATCCGCACATTTTATAATACCCTTTGCAAGGGTATAAATACAATGTATTACAATGGTTTTATTCTTTCAAACCATGTACAAATCAACCATATCAAAATCTAAACTTTTATAAAAAGTGAAAGTAAGTACATACACTCAGAAAAAAATGGCTGACTGCGTTCTAAATGAAACGTGATTGAATTTAACACGCTTTGTAATTATGATTCGTTATTAGGTTTGCTTAAATTGAGTACGAAACATACTGAAATCGAAAAAAGAGTGCTATTATTATTGAAATGAGAACAAATGTTCTTGAATCAAAAACATTTTGTACTTAAGTAAATTCAAGTACAAAATATGTTATATTAAGTACAAAATTTGCTTATAATGCTAGCTTCGAAAAAGTGTGCAACGTGAAATGAAAATTATTTTTAAACTAGTCAGTTCTTAAAATTCCCAACTGATTCTAACTCTTTTGCTATGGAGTGATGATACTTTTCTTGACCTACAATAGTTCTACCAAAGAGATTTCATTACGGCCCTTGGTTATTTCCAGCCTTCTTTGGTTCAATGCAGTGAACTCGTTTTGGGAGAACTTGAGAATGGGCTCAAACCAACTGCTTGAAATTCTCATTTTTCTTTCTATAATGTTTTTGTGCTAACATTATAAATTACTGGAACTTGAGAAAGAATATTTTGTATTTATTTTCAGAGCTAGCCGGGGTTGACTAAGCCATTACAACTAAAGTGTCAGAAATATTTTTAAAATAATTCGTAATTTACTTAATAACCCGATCAGTATCAAGTATTTTTGATTGAAAATCAAAATAATTTAAAACTTACGTACTATCTAATATAATCCCGAAATTTTCTAGTTACTTTGCGATCGACCAAACGTACTTTGGGATTGAAAAATTGTAAAAATAGAACGAAAATAGTTCGAAA
The DNA here is from genome assembly GCA_018904265.1 of Lordiphosa collinella. NCBI lineage: Eukaryota > Metazoa > Arthropoda > Insecta > Diptera > Drosophilidae > Lordiphosa > Lordiphosa collinella. The sequence continues at coordinate 154,398 of JAEIFV010000522.1, forward strand.
AGTCGAGGGACATCCAATGAATTATTTTGTAGCGATTATAGACTAAACCAAAGGCCAAAAAAAAGCAAGAAAGAAGAGCTCTGTCATCAAGACAATGCACATAGTACAATTCCATGGCCAAAATGCAAGAATTCTCCCCCGCTATACGCGACTATGTCTCGAAAAAAATGCTATAATGAATAAGTAAGTAAAAAATGGGGGCGAACCAGATAACAACAAAATGTGTGGAAATGCTAGAAACACTTCTACCATTCTCAAAAGAAACTAGGTTGAAAAATAATTGGAAATTTTGGTAAAAAGTTGAGCTGTTTTGGAAAAAAGGACACCCCCTAGTTTTATAGTTTTTTTCAAATAAAAATAATCGATAGTCACACTTACACCCCTTAACTTTCTTCAGAATATGTAAATATACTATGATGGAAAAGGTTTAAGGTTCATGCATTTCAAATTTTTCTCTGTAAATGCAAGAATTATTTCGCAGGCCAAACCATCGATGTGCTCAGGCCAGAATGTACATTTTGCCCAAAATGCAAAATGCAGTTGTACTGAGGATAGCACATTAATTATTCAAAGTGGTCTTTCGTTTCTTTTATTTACCATTTTTAAATTCAATTTTCCAGTGCTTGGCAGCTCAACAGGGCAAAACTAAACAGCTGTCGAATGCATTTTCGACCCCCCAAGATTCCTTTCGCAACAATGCACTTGGCATAGTTTTAGGGAGCGCTTTAAGCGTAAATACATTAAGTAGAAAGATTTCATTTGTGGAACTTCAAATAATTGAAATTCCCAAAGCCAAAGCGTTGCATTGCATTCATTGTAAAAGACAAAGCTGTGTTATCATCTCACCATCTCTCGTGGAAAAAGCTTTTCATCTATAAATAGCTTAAGCTTCAACTGTTGCGTCGTAGCAGCAGCACGCAGCCAACAGCGGCAGAGGAACTAAAAATAGCTATGGTAAGCACTGAATGGGAGCATAAAATCCAATAAATGTTTTTGCACGAATACCCCAAATTACTACGCGCTTATTGTCTTAAGCAAATGCACAGGTATGAGTGCTCACACATATAGATTCAACCACTTAAATGTATATAGATTTGTGTACACTGAGGTGAAATATTAAGTATGTATTTTGTATGTGAATCAAGGATAACAAGAACAATTTGACCCATGTATGTCCAAATCAGTACCAATAAATTCTTGAAAGTTTTTCTTGATCTAAATACAAAACTGTATTAATTCCAAGCACGCTCGTACTATGTATAGCCTTGTCTGTCATTTTTCTCTGAGTGTGTAGCTGCTTGGAGGTCTATCAGCTTGTCGCATGATTGATTTATATGTCGTGTATATTATTAATGGCCGGGCCAAGTCAATTGAAACGCCTGCAATAGCTCTTAACATTTCTGAGCTCATCTATTATGGATATTGAGGCAGCACCTTAAGCTTAATTGTGAGTCGCCTGGTTAGCTTCTGTTGATTTATACATTAGAGTTAAGGAGAGAGTGCGACAAAGTAAAACGGAAACAGAGACAAAGTGAAAATTTCCTTTTGTTTTTTTTCAGTTGCTGTTGTTCTTTTTGCACGAGAGATCTTGGGCGCAGCTGACTGTTTTATGGCTCAATCATAATTTTTCACACTGTTAATGCGCAAATGCGTTGTTGCCTGGACTCGCAGGGGAGACAAACACAGACCTACTTAAAAGCAGACACGTGCTCATGTGTTTCTGTGTGTGTGAGAAAAGTTTTTGAAGTGTTAAATGAGATAACGTAAACATTGTTATGCCGCCTGCCCGTCGTCTGCCTGTATGTCTGCTGCTGCTGCTGCTGCTGTTGAAAGGCTCACTAGGACAATGAGTAGCAGTTCTGACAGTCTGACAGCCTTTTTGCATAAAAATTATTAAATATTGCTCTCTGGCTTGTTACGAGTTCTTAGGCAAAATGAAAATAACTGTGGCATACTCTTAGGCGCGGCACTACACCAAGTTTACTCAATTATTATGCTGACATTTTGATTGCGCTTTTGTTTCAAGTGACTTTATGCTCAAGTATCTGCAAATATTTGTGCGCATCCTTTGACATTTGCAGGCGTTAAAATTTCCCAGCAAAAAGTTAATTGAGTTTCAACAAGTGGTAAGAGACAATGATAAAGAATACAAACAAACGCATAAAAAAGGGAGAAAAATGAATGCGAATTGTTTAAAATATGTTGGAAATTTACGGAATGTGCAAGTAATGGAGTCTAAGCAGGAATAAAGCAGATTCGCAATGAAAATAAATGATTATGTAGATTCTAGTTACTTAATTAGCAAGTGCCAACAATTGAGCAAAAATTGATACAGTTGGTAGTCTGTATTTAAAAGCAGAATACGAGAGTTTGAAAGAATTCTCCTTCAATAAATTTACTAGATACTCCTTTTTCGCGTGAAGGAGGCCCAAAAGAATACGCTTCGACCGCAGAATGCACACCACAACACAACAGCCGAACCAGCTCTGGTGACAATTTTCCAAATACTTTTGTATATTGCTTTGTTTCTGAGTTTCAAGCAACAAAACAGGGTTCGAATTGCTGACTAAATATTAGCAATAGTATTAAATTTTGACTAAAAACTAACCTATCATTTAGTCAATATTTATAAATCGACTAAATCCCTAAACTTGACTTGAATCACAAATCATAAAAACTAAAAAGTTAAATAGTTTTCATAAAATATGATTTGATCAACTAGACTAAGAAATATGAACAAAAACTAAAACAAAATTTTAGTCATTAGTCGTTTTGCTACATTTGACTATTGACAATTTAGTCGTTTCAGCTGACTTGACTATCAACTGAGTAGTCGTTTCGTTTCATTTGAAAATTTTAAATTGAAAACAACATTTTATTGGTCAAACTCAATCCATCTTTTATCGATCGGGCAGTTGAAGACTTGTCAATTTTCGAACCTGAAGAATAAAAAAAATAAAACAAATTTACATAATGATTGCCTAACCTAACCTAACTAGTAGTCTTTTCTTTGAATGCCAACTTATTTCACCGATTTCCGTTGTCGTTAGTCAAATGTTTCAAAGCGACTACTCAGTTGATAGTCAAGTCAAGTCAAGTCAAGTCAACTGAAACAACTAAATTGTCAATAGTCAAATGTAGCAAAACGACTAATGACTAAAATTTTGTTTAGTTTTTGTTCATATTTCTTAGCCTAGTTGATCAAATCATATTTTATGAAAACTATTTAACTTTTAGTTTTATGATTTGATTCCGTAGTCGTAGTCAAAAAATCATTTTGTTTTAGTCAATAGTTAAGTCATTTCGAACCCTGCAACAAAATCAGGCAAGGAAAAATTTCTTTAAGTAATTTTTGTATATGGAATTTGACAGATAAAGGAAAAGTCGAACGTTCTTAGTACTCACCCTTAAGTGAAATTATAGAGTCTAATTTAGGTTACGTTAGGTTAATTCAGAGTGTTATTTATATTTCGTACTATTTTACGAAGTTAGCAGGTCCTTACACATGCTTGAATATCAAGCAAAAAGTAGTTTTGATAAGGATTAGATTTTGTGTTAGGCATTTTTAATATATATAAGAGCCAGCTTACGGCTTTCAAGTCACAGCTGCTATTAAAAAAAAAGAGAAAAGTTACCTTCGGCTAGGCCGAAGTTTTGTATACCCTTGCAATTTGTTTTTTTAAATAAGACTACTTTTCGGACCTTACTTTTCTATGGGAGCTATACTATATAGATGTACGATTTCGACCAAACTTAGTGCAATCATGGAAAAGCATAACAAACTGTTAATTTCGAAATTTGGTGGCGATCCCAATTAAAAAAAAAGGTTTTTTTAACTAGAAATTCCTTTTCGACCGATCATTCATACTGTAGCTATATGCTAAAGTCATCTGATTTTGACAAAACCTTGTAAAAGTAATTAAAATAAATATTTACCAATATAGGGGACGTTTCCATTAAAAACCAAAAAGTTTTTTCTCACAAGAGCTAGTTTTACGACCGATCGTTCCGATTGCAGCTATATACTATAGTCATCCGATTTTGACCAAACTGTGGAATCGTGTGGGACCTAAAAAAAAAATATTAAGCGAGTGCTAAGAGCTGTCTATAGCAAACCCAGTGAAAATAAAGCATAAGAAACCTATACATTGTAGAGGGGAGGTAGAGAAAGAGTGTCCATAAAAAGGATTAAAAAGGTTACAATATAAAGTTTCACTAATTTCGAAATTTCAGTTGCTGTAAGCAGAGCTCGCAAAAAACTCTAACACTTTCTACGCGTCGGCCAAAAACAGTTTTGTTTGGCCACAACGACAAACAGGGAGCCAAATACAGTTTCAGTTCTGTTTTTGCTGAATTCTGTTGCGCTCAGAGCAAAGACCTTATTTTCGTTCCTGTTTCTCTCCTGTTTTTCACTTACACTCTGTAGTTGCAAACTTGACTGTGTGTTGCGCTGCTGGTGTCAAGGCACTACCAGGCCTAACAACCTGATGCATCACTGAGCGTCAGTCGCGTCTTTAACGACAGTTAATGCATCACAGCGCTAGCCTAGTACGTGAACTATCACCACACTAACGACTGCGTACCGATCGGTACGTTTTCCGGACATTCCCATACAAAATTCGTTAGGCGAATACTCGTACTTGGCTGGTGGTTGGTCTGGTGGCGAGGGCTCACTACGAAGAGTTAGAGAAGTGCAGTGCAGCTGAACTACAGGGTAACGAGCGTACATACATATACACAAACATACAGCCTATCAAACTCACAAAAAAAACAAAACAAGCGAGAAAGCAAAGCTAACTTCGTTTGTGCCGAAGTTTAAATACACTTGAAACTTTTGGGACCACTGACTTAATTTTGTAACCAATGACTTAATTTAAAAGCTTTATGTCTTGTGTCATCGGGATATTAAGTAAAAAAACTAAAAAAAAAATTTGTATGGCAGCTACAAGAAGTGACCATCCGATTTTCGCGGTTCCGACATATGTGCAGTGTGCAGCTAAAAGATAACTCTGTGCAAAATTTCAGCTCGATAGCTTCAAAACTGAGGGACTAGTTTGCGTAGAAACAGACAGACGGACAAAGCTCAATCGACTCAGCTCGTCATGCTGATCAAGAATATATATACTTTTTGTGGTCAGAGTTGATTCCATAGCTATAGTACACTTTTCAAGTGTATAAAAAACACCTTTCACAGACACTTATTGTGTTTTGCTCATTTGCTGACAGTTGTTTAGTGAGCGCTCGCTCAAAACAGTTACTGTCGAAGGTTGTCGGATGACCGACTCGTGTGTTTTGCTCAACCGAAAACCTGTAACAAAAAACACATGAGGTGCGAGAAAAAGTATTCCGCTTATGCTGCGTTTGTTTCTGTTTTTCACTGAGGCTAGTCGCATTGTAAAAAGTGTTAGCAGTTTTTTGCGAGCTATGGCTGTAAGTGATTTGAAACGATATATTTCGGTTCAGGTTCCGGTTTCGGTATTCATCCCTGGCACTAAACATAAGAATACTAAAATTGGTACAGTTATTTGAGACCCAATTGTACTCGGTGTAGCCGTTCTTAAATCCTAGAATTTTAACATTTTCGACAATATTATGAGCAACGAAGTCTTTTCGGTTTCCTAACCTGTCCATATTGAAGTTTGTCAAAGAATCAGAAAGGTATTGAACATCTATCCTATATACTGATGTATTGCTTGCTAGTCTCTTATGATACTTTTGGTCCTGTAGATACGTTGTGTCTAAGAGACGATTTCTAGTTAGCCTCATTTTTTTTTTTTGGAAACTAAAATTACTAAAGTGTCAGACGCAATAGTTGACTTTCAGTTTATAGTGCATCATCATAAAAAATGAATTCGAAACTCAAAGTTTAGCTAAAAAAAGTTTTTAGAAAAATGCAAACATCAATTTTTCCAAATCTTTTCAAAAGTATTTTGCTTGACTTATTGCTAAGCACTTGATACTATATTTATAGATGCCATCTGCTAAGCTGGCTGCCTGGCTACTATAGATTTGCATATAGCATCCCTCCGCCAACACCCCTAAGGCAAATGTCAATTTCGATTTATTGAATATGGCAAGCAAAAAAGAGAAAAAATTGAAAAAAATGGCGTTAAAATGAAAATTGAAAACGATGCCAGTCAACGGGATGATGGCGGCGTTTGTCATCGTTGTTGCCATCGCGTCGTTTGCCTTTGCCTTGCTGCTTATTAGTTTAAATTGTAAACAGGAAGTGTTGCGGCACCGGATATAAGGGGCTATGCTGGGACTTGAAGTTTTTTGCCATGCGCCTGTCAGTGACAGAAGGTCGAGGCAAGCGAAACTTGTAAGTTGACTTGGCTTATTGCAACTGTCGAGCATTTAGTTAACTCTTGGCGCTTGGCGCTTGATGCTTGTCGCTGTCCTTGTCATTGTCATTCAACCAGTTAGGCTAGTTGCTTGAAAAGCTCAATGGGGTCTTTAATTTGGTTTCCTGCAGCCGGCAGGCTACATGGCTACACACTCCCTTGATTTATTCAACATTTTCTTGCATTTTGCATGAGCTTTATTGTTGTTATTGTTGTTTTTGGTACAGCTTGTGCGTGCATCTTACACTTTGGCCTGGAAGGAATTGCGACAGCGTTACCTAAGACACACAAACGCTTTTATCGGCTTATGGCAGCTCTTAAAGCCAAGCCCACACGGCGTACGCGTAATGCAAACAAGAAAAAAACACACGCAAACAAAGAAATCAACAGAATAACAACAAAAATTAATTAAAAATCCTTAAGCGGGGGTGTGTGTGTGTGTGCGAGTGTAAGATGTGTGGGAAAGAAGCTGCTCCAAATCGCTTAATTATATTAGCAAACATTAAATTTGGCCCTTGGCGGGTGAAAGCTGGAGGGAATGCTGTGTTTCAAGATCCACAGCAATTCGAAATTGTTGCCAAAAGTTTGCTAGGCATTTAATATGGTAAATTAAGTACAAACATTTTTGAAGCAGCAGATGCGCTGCACTTGGAGGAAAGGGCTAATCCTAATGTGGTGAGAATTACAATCGTTGGATCGAACTTGTTATGAAAATGTTACAATAACAATTGAGAAATGGAATCAATTAACACTGGGAGTTTCGAGCCTTCATAGAAAAAATTTCATCAGATAGAATTTTATTTTATATTACAAATGTTTGGGCAAACCTTCGATAAAAATTTGAAATCGAGGATCAAAAAACATTGACTGCTAGCTGAATACCGCCGTTCGTTGCTACTGCCCCTTTATACCTCCTATTCAACCGACTACATAAAGTTGTCCCGGCACATTTAGTCTTGGCCACAATAGATTTTTTTAATGAATTCGTTTCGGACATGCACGATTCCATTCGAAATTAGCTATCGTTTACAGAGGACGCATGTGTAAAAAAATGAATGAAGAATGTTTGTATTCAATTCAAGGCTGCATAATAAACCACATTTTCCGTTTTCTGCTCCTGGGCGTAAGTGAAGAATACGTATGGTTTCCTACTTAGGAAAAAGCCGTGTGAAAATCGATCCATTTCCAGATTTATGCCGCATACTAGCCCACTATTCAAAGGCGGGATCGAACCCCCGACCTCTTGCACAGCGGTCGCGCACACTAGCCGCTGAGCCACCCGGCCACTGTAATGTATTGGTGGCAAGGCAAGGTAATCGCATTCTTCTGAAGCACTTGAAGGTGTTGGAATTGGTTTGGGACTACTCCCACGATCTTTTAGGGACACCTGTTAATTTTTATTGTGTTCTGACCGATACTATTTGACCGGAATGCGCCCCTTTAAAAAACTTGGGCATGATAAAGTCGCTGTTTTAGTCACAATTTTAGTCAGTGTTTCGGTCACTGTTTTAGTAACTGTTTCGCTCAATGCTTGGGTCACTGTTTCTGTCACTGTTTTGTTTCCTGATTAGGTCACTGTTTCGGTTACTATTTTCGTCACTGATCTGGTCTCTGTTTTGGTCACTGCTAATGCACAACCACCAACCACCACATATGGCTGTCTTGCCAAAGCTGCTTACTTTGCAAAGTCAAAAGCGTATCCAGAAAAATCTCTCGCAAAGACAATCGTTTTCTCGATTTGCCCCCCGGTCGACCGTCCGTAAAAGACATTCGCTCTGAAATTTTTTTGTTTTCAATGGAAATGACCTTAAAATTAGCATTTATTTGTTTGGTATGCTTTCACACAATTCTACAAAGTTTTGTGAAGTCGGATGATTATAGGATACAGCTGCTATAGGAACTATCAGTCGAAAAAGAAGTTTTAGTGGGAAAAATTTTTTTTTTTTTTGGTCGGATGGCTTTAGCATTCAGCTGCAGTACGAATGATTGGTCGAAGAAGAAGTTTTGGTGAGAAAAATTTTTTTTGTTTTAAATGAAATCGCCTCCGAATTTCGTACTTGTAAGTTTGTTATGCTTTTCCATGATTCCATTAAGTTTAAGCGCTCGCATCCACAGATACTAACGCTAAAGACACTTTTGAAGCTTGCTCTCGGCAAAACGGTCAGTGAACGACTCCAGAGAAACAGAAACAAAAAAGCGCTCTTTGCTTTAAGCGCAACAGAATTGAGCAAAAACAGAACTGAAAGTGTCTTAAGCTCCCTCTTTTCGTTGTGCCCGTAACCGAAAGTGTCGAGAGTTATTTGCCAGCTTTGGCAACATGTCGAACGGAAGAGGAACGTGAAACTGAATGGGAATCGGTTTGAATAGGAATGATTGAAAATCTTGAATTAAAAAACAGAATGTGATCCTAAAACGCCACCTGTTGAAAATGTTCATACTTTTCTTTTTTCCTAAACCTTTTTCCTAAACCTTACGAACAAACCTGCAAAAGACAGTATCCAATTTTTTCTAGTCGTTTTGAAGTTTTAAGCACACTAATAAACCGCGATCCACTTGAACACTACACTCATAAAAAAAGTCCCAAATTAACCCTTAAAATTAGAAATTCGCCTTTGAAATCCGTCCTAAGGCGACTCACCCTAAAATTTAGAAAAATAATTTCTAAATATTATGGGAAGCTTTTCTTAACCAAAGGGCTACTTTTCTTAGAACTAGAATCTCTTTCTGAAACATAGAAACTATTTTCTTAAAATAAGAAATTTTTTTTCTTATATAGAGACAAGTTTTTCTTAATAATAGAAAGGTATTTTCTTAAAAGCAGAGAAAATTGTTTAAGACCACCGGTTCAGGTCCACCACTGGGTCCAGGTCCAGGTCCACCCCAATGGCCACCTCCGGGTCCACGTCCACCACCGGTTCAGGTCCAGGTCCAAGTCCACCACCGGTTCAGGTCCACCAACGGGTGGGTCCAAATCCACCACCAGGTGACCAGGTGAGGTGGTCCAGATCCACCACCGGGTCCAGATCCAGTTCGCCAACAACCGGTCCAGGTCCAAGTCCACCACTGGTCAAGCTCCGCTTCGTTCGAACAGCACCCCAGTTGCTTTGATTAATTTTTATTAAATAAATAAAAATTTTCAGGGACTGACTGACTGGGATTAGAACCCAAGACCTTTGTCGCGCGCAACGACGGCGGCCGCTTAGACGGTTGGGCTATTTCACAGCGTTGAAGTGGCACGTCTGAATGGGCTACTTATATTTTTGCACTGGAGCAAAAATTTCTGAAATCTAACGCCTTTTTTCTAAAAGCAATGGCTACTATCGCCATATTTTTAAGAAAATTAGTTCCAGAAAATTTTTCTGTTTTTAAGAAATTACAGTAGTCTCTTTAAGGGCTACTATTTTCTAAAATTAAATGTTAATTTTGCCCTATTTTTAAGAAAAGACTTTAGAAAAATGCGCCCTAATTATCAGACAAATCTGGCCTTTTCTTCTTTTTAGAAAAGTTTTTTTTATGGGATATTTTTCTTATTTTCAGAAAACTTTTTCTGTTTATTAGAAAATTTTTCTAAATATCAGGGCAAATTTTAAAATAGGGCGATTTTCTAAAATTCAGCGCGAATTTTTTTCTGAGTGTAGTTTTATACTTCTATCTAGAATTTTTAATAAGACCTCGAACTTGTAGCCTATCGATTTTGATACCTTCGTACTATATTAAGATAACAAAAAAACACTGGTAAATAGATCATATTTTTTTTTATGTATGTATAATTTTTAAGGCACCAAAATCTTTGGTTCATAAAAGGCTTATGTTAAATTTTTTGCACACTTGGTTAGGTTCTCATAGAAAAGTATGTCAAATTTCCGGGTTGAAATCTGTTCTCTGGCCTTACCCGGACTTTGTGAATTTTTTTTAGTATTTCACAGGCTTAGTCGCAAGTCTGTGATCCGGCTAGGAAACGGCTTAAAGCCGGGGTAAACTCAAAATGGTGAGTTGGTCTGGTTGGTCCATAGATTGGACCACTTCAAATCTGGCTTGGAACCAAAGTGCACCGTTTTCCAAGCGGCTAAGGGCCATATCTCAGAAGAAAATAAGGCTTAGAACTTGAAACTTTGTGAGTAGTATGAAAAAAGGTTTAAGAACAAATTGGACCGGTACAACAGTGGTTCAGAGCAATATCTCAGAAATCTCTTAAGCTATAAACTAGTATTAAGCTGCGTTAAATGGTTTAATGAAATTTCACTGAGTCCAAACGGGTTGGTACGCCTGACATGGTCGAATCCGATGACTTCTGCAGTGAACAAGTCTTTCATCCCTTTAATTTTAAATCTATTTGTTTTTGGCGTTGATCGTAACATCTCGCAGCAGATCTTTGACTTCGACTACAAGTACTCTTGGTGATTCGCACCCAAAGCTAGGAGTAATCGTGAGTTTTTGTAGTGAACGAACTTTACTCATGACGGCTCGCATCAGAACTTCGATTTTGTAACAAGGGACTTTGCGACGACTCGCGGCAGAAGCGCTGAGTCAACTTGAGTATGAGTAAGAGCAATATTCGAGTCTGAAAAGCCTTGAGCGCTGAGCGATGGTACTCGTGGCGGCTCGTTGCAGTTCTTTGATGGGAGATATGCTTCTTATACTTGCAGATCAAGTTTTTTTTTAAATTTTTGCCACACCCCCTGCTGGACACTGGTTTACTTCAATTTAATCTTAGATACTTTGGTAACTTAGCAAATAAAGTCTATACCAGTTTCCTTAAGCGCTTCAGGTTCTTTTGTTCACTTGGTAACTGTTTTCTAAATTGCTAAGCACTGCCAAAAATATATATATAACATTTTTCCATCAGTATAAGTACTTTTGTTGTAAAAGAAATTTCTGCTTTAGTTGCTGTTGCTTTAAGTCAGTCAACAATGCCAAAACTCACCAGGCGCCTCCCTTTATGCCTGTGTCTAATTTGGCTCCTCTTGGCTTTTCTTCCGCACAATTCAAGCGCAAAAGGCGACATTTAAGGATCCTGCCTACCCCAGCCCACAGTATATTGTCTTGCCGTAATTGAAGTTGTTATAGCGTGCAGACCTTGGCATATTTGTGCTATTGGGCAGCAACATCAATCATACTTATGCAGTTACATATCAGAAACGACACGTACAGCTACACCTACATCCACTACCACTACACCTCCTTCTCCTCATGTACGTGATTTATGCATATCCCAGACTTGTACAGGATGTGTTCATGAATGTCTATTGGCTTTCTTCGTTGGAATAACCAAATTTTGAACAACATAAAAGTTGCTTTTGTCAGTTGACAAACAATGCGCATAATGCATGAGTCCTGCCCCTTGTTCCTGTGTTCTTCCTCTATCTCTCTGTCTCTCTCTGTCTCTTTGTCTCCGTACATGTTGTGGAATAATGGGAGAGCTTACTTGCGCATTAAGCCGCTTTCAATATAACATTGGCCGAAATACAAGTTTGATTGGAAAAGTCGGCAGGGGAGGCGGGGGTGTAATTTTATTATCATATTCTGTATGTTTTTGTTGCTCTTTGCCTTTATTTTGGCAAATCAATTGCCAGACAAAGGACAAAACGCTGTTAAAAATACGAAAAGCTACAACAATGTGCAATTTTAGTTTACCCTCTGCTATGGGTATTCATAGTTAGTATGTATGTACTGGTCACGTACAGCAGCAGCCGCACTCCATAAAGGTTAAAAACTTTATAACTGACAAAGGCGACAGGCGGACAAATGGCCATTTTTTTTTTTTTTTGGTAGGAACCTGTCTATCCTGCCTAGCGAGAGGCGCTTAGCTGCGGGGCCATACACGAAGACAGTTTAATGTGCCTGGGTTTTGACAACAGAACGCATAAAAATTAAACTGACTGAGACAAACTGAGGTCTGGCCAAAGAGGCAACTGCGAGGAGATGGAGAAATTATGTTTATGCCGTAATGCTATTAAGGTAAATACTGTCTGGGCACTTTGTGGGTAATTTATATAGAAAGGCACATGGAATTCGCTTATCATGCGGATTGTTGTTGTGACAGTTTTATAGCTAAATTCATTTGAGAACAAACATAGCTTCGGAAGTATTGGCTGTTTTGTAGAGCTTTCGTTTTCTTGAATTTGCTGAATTTTGACAAAGTTTTTTTTGGCATACGGTCAAGTCTCACTGAGAAATCAAAGGAAAGACGTAATTCCTTCTACTATGGCATCATTGTAAAAAAAATCAGTATTGCATTGAATTGGAGCAGGAAAATATCCGTTCTAAAAGAATCAAAATCTAGACTTTTTGTTAATTAAAGTATACTAAGCACGCTTTTTCTTATTTCATAACCATTTGATTATGATTTCTGACTTTACCTTGTCTGAGAACTGTGCTCAGAAACTCGGTGACTTAACACAAAAAGCGTCATCTTAGCGCACAAGACTATCAAAGACTCGCGTGACAATGCGACAAATGACAATAAAGGATGCAACAATATGTTAAGCTCTCAGGAAGTAAGTTGCTCCATGCTGTAGATCCATAGCCCCCAGGGGCCGAGCGCAATCGGCTATTTACACGCACACGAGCCGAGCGCATGCCGAAGTCGGGCATATGAGCGTATGCAGCACCTCTTTTGCTCGCATTCGATGCCCAGACGTCGAGCATGGCAGTTTAAGGCTGGGCTGTGTCGTTTTGATATCGCACACCAATACACTCTCACTTTTCGGCCTCGCTCTTCTTGAACGTCGCTGCTGTAGATCATCGGACGGCACGTCCTTGCTCTTTCTGCATTGCTCCCGGGAGTTATTTTTCGGTAGCTGGCGCCACGCAGACGCTTTAAAAATTGCCTCGTCACGCACACAAGACAGACAGCTTCGGAGCGAAAACAACAACAAATCAATTGAGCATCGCAGCCTGGCGTGTCTGGCTGGCTGGTGGATTCGAGCATCGGTAATAGGGGTTGGTTTTTTGTTGTTGTTGTTGTTGTTGGACCCCTGTAGTTCAGCTGCAATGGTGCGGCACTCAAGAACCCCTAGCCCTTCGTAGTGAGCAGTCGCCACCAGACCAACCAATAGCCATGTATTTGCCTTACTATTTTTGTATGGAAATGTCCGGAAAACGTACCGATCGGTACGACCCTGCGTTACTAGTCGTTAGTGCCGTGATGGGTGCGCACTATAGCTGAAGTACTAGACTAGCTCTCTGATGCATTACCTGTCGTTAACGACGCGACTGACGCTCAGTGATGCATCAGGTAGTGCCTTGACACCAGCTGAACTACAGGGACTGCTCTCAAAATACAATATCGTGCCAACCCCTGCTGTAGATGGCTAGACTGTTGCCTTGGATGGCGTGGTTCTGGGGTCGAGAACCCATCGAAGCAAAGAACCTGTACGAACCTGTCACTGGTATTAAATCAAATTGAACAACGTGGAAACCAACTTCATTTTGCGGTCTCAACATTAGCCTTATTTTCACTATGTGTCGTTTCGCTGAAGTGAAAACCACAGTTTTTGTGTGCTCCGAATATATCAACTTTTGTTGAAAGTTTACTTATCTGTGCAGTATTCGTTGACGTAAAGCAAGCGATCGATCGAGTTTGGAATGATCGTTTGCTGTGCAAGATAAGGAGTCTAGTCCCACTAAAGTCTTCGACCTGCTGCGCAGTTCTTACCGACGGGACGTTTTCCGTCCTCCTTGTTGGAGCTGAATCAAGCACGAAACGTATACGTGCAGGAGCGTCCTTGCCCCCACGCTTTACACACTTTCAACCATGGACATGCACACTGGAATTAACATTCCCAGGCCAGACATTCTACAGCAGTACATGTACCGTTTTTGCAGATAGACAAGGCGCTGGAACATTGGAATCTATCAAGCAAAGGGTGCCAATGTCACCTACACGTTAAGAGACAACTGCCTCGGAGTCTACATGGAAGATCAACTTCTAGCTGACAGGCGCTCTACATTTGACGTGCACATAGTTAAGCCAGCATACAAATTCGCTATATAGAAGAGCTGCTCAATTGGGGTGGATGCTGAATAGCAAGGCAATTATTGCACCTGCATTGAGATACGGCCTGCAAGTATTTGGATTTGCAGCTATAACGCACCTAAACAAGATCCGTATCCACCAAGCCAAATTACTGCGCAGACTATCTGGAGTGCCTTGCTACATGTGCACGAGAATGCTATAGGAACTTAAATTCCCTATAAAAGGCCTAACGACCTGATGCATCACTAGTCTAGTACGTGAACTATGGTGTGCACCCATCACCACACTAACGAATGGTAAGCAGGGTCGACCGATCGGTACGTTTTCCGACACTCCCATACAATATTCGTTAGGTAATTACTTGGCTGGTGGTTGGTCTGGTGGCGAGTGCTCACTACGAAGAGTTAGAGAATTCCGCCGACGGGAGCGAACTCAGGGTATTAATAAGCAATCGCTCTGCGTATAGATCATTTGTAATGAAAACGATTCCCTCTAGTTCTTTGCTTTCATGCGAGCTCGATTGTGAGCATGTAATACGCAAATGCGCGCTGGGAACACGCTTCACGTTTCCAAATGTGAGTTTTAAATACCATAGACGTTTTTGAAGTGGTGATCTTAATATCGATCCAAAGGACGGTCAGAAAAATGAGAATCTGAAGGATATATTGGATGAAGACTAGTGCCAAGAAAAACAACTGACAAAAGCATTGGGAGGCATCAAAGCCATGAGAATGATCCAAAAACACAAGGGCACCCCTGGTTTAAACAGTTCGCTATAAAGACATTTAAAAGATGCTGCCATGAAACGAATGAATCACGAATCGAAATTAGGAAGTGGACAGAGTATTTATATTTCCTGAAACGAATCGAAAACGGTAATTGGTAATTATGACTCGGTACCAAAGGTAGAAGCATCTCCGACACTCTTTAGTAAATATATTCTGGATCAGAATCAACAGCCGAGTCAATTTAGCCATGTCCGTCTGTCGGTCCGTCTGTATGAACAAACAGACTCAGAGATGTAAGAGATAAGGTTTGACATTATGGGACATATGTCTTATACTTGCTGGCAGATCAAGTTTATTTTTAATTTGCGACACGCACCCTCCCGCCCCCGCAAATTGGAAAAACGTCATATCTCCCACAATTTAATCCGAATTTACAGTTTTAAAGGAATGGTAAAGATCGCATGAACGATAGACGAATTATAAGGAAAACAAACAATTATGGCACACCCTTTTGATTTTGAGCACTTCACAGGTACAGAGTATATTATAGTCGGGCTTGACCGACTTTCTTTCTTGTTTTTGTTCAAATATCTCTGCTTGAATTAAGAAATAGTACTAAACGATGCATTCTGGGCGTTTCTTAATGCTAAGAGCTTGAGCTATATTACCGATTTACTTAAAATGGTGGGAAGAAAAACAAATAAATAACCAGAATTATATGAGTTATCGAAAGTAGTATTGACGGTAACCTAAAAGCGATAGTTTTGGAACCGATTCCAAACAGGTAACTGAAATTTAAAGAGATAACCGGAACCGATACCGTAACCGGAACTATTTGATTTTAATATCGGTCCCTAAGTCATAAGACGTTTTTTTTTTTTTGAGAATGTATTGCAGAAACAAAAAGTGGTGACCAGCGAAGGACAATACTTTGAAAAATGAATTTGTAACAATTAAGACCTAACAAAAGGTTAACCACGTAGTTGCACCGTCGACATACTTTACACTAACTACAGTAACACCATGTCAAAAACTACTGTGTTAGTGTTACGACGCACTTCATATACGCAGTGGTGTCTGACACCAGCTGAACTACTGGGATGCTACTTGAATGATTGGCATTCAAATTTAACGGGCAGTTATAAGCTCGCTAGAAAGCTTCTAGCTTTCTCACTTAGAAATTTTAGCCCTAGCTTTGCATTGGCACCCATTAAGTTTGGCTTTCTGTAGGTAAGTCCAATTTTGCTTTCATAGCGTTTTGCAGTTCCCAACTGCTTTAAGTTCTGATTGCATGGAATTGGCTCAACGATCAGGAGTCATTTAGCAAAACGCCTTCTGATGATTGGATTGGGCATCCATGAATCAGCTTTAAAGGTATCCATGCTCTTATTGGTGTGTCAATGCACGAGTTGTTTAAAGTTGTAACAAACGCAACTTTTTGACCTCGAGCCAGCTAAACTGGTTATTAATTATTCTTCAAAAACGTTAAAATGGAACAGATTTCCTCACTTTTCATATGTTTTCCTTGCATGTATACAAGCTTAAGCCTCTAGAAATTAAAATCTTAAAATACAGCACTCATAACAATTGAACATTTTGCCTTTGGGTCTGCTCAATAAAAAACCGAAAAACCATGACGCTTGCTCTTGCTCTGGGAAAATCGTTCTTCTTGTTTTGTTTTCAGTTGACTTCTCCTGATTTCTTGTTTTCCATTCAAAACCTTATAACACGTCTCGTTAATCAGTAGATGAGCAAAAGCCGAACGACTCACCCCAAAGGATCTTTTTCTTTTATTTGTTTTGTTGTGTGTGTGGCTTGTGTGAGTCGCAAGACCAAACAGACACCTCACTCACACATACACACACACAAACGCAAATGACTTTTATCTTCTTCGCTCGCGACCATTACTTGCTCGGATAAAAGTCATTGAGCAGAGCAAAATGTTAACAAATCCATTGGTTGTTCGTTGAGCATTGAGCGATTCGATCATGAGCCGATGTGAATGGTTCATCTCTGACTTTTTGCTCAAAGGGTCCGTAAATAATTGTTATTTTTTGACAACGAAAAACGTTCAATTGTTATTTGCTAGCTCTGTTAAAATATTAATATATTCGGGGTTGTCCCAGAAATCTCTAGAGATTTTTGTATAAAGCCTTTGTGAAGTGTTTCCGAAATGATAGACTAGATGACAAAAGTTGAAAGTTTTGAAGCCGACTTCTCAAGGCCTAGTCGTTTTAATGCGTTTGGGTTTTCTTCTCTATAGCCTAGAAGCCTACATTATTTTTGTAACTTTACATATAAAGTCCTCCTAGAGATTTCCAGAACACCGCAGAATTTCTTTTTTTTAACCCTTGTTCAAAGATATTAAAGAGTTGCATTTGACTCCAGGAATCTGCATCGGATGCATTGGGATGCAAGTGCGCGGGGCGTTCAAAAGATTTTGAGATGCTGAATAACTTTTATTTTATGGTTTTCGCCCTATCTATCACTTAAACTAACAAGTTACAGCGTAAAATGAAAGTTTATAGCAGCTATCTAGAAGATGAGAATCAGCTTACAGTTAGTGTATTTCAGATTTAGTCTCTAAATTATAAATCTGCTAACGCATAAACCGAGAATGAAGGAGTCAGCTAAATGGAAGCACGACATTGCCTACCAGCCTGTTGTTAAGCATTTTTTGTTTGATAGACTACATTTTGGCTGTCTCTCTGTTTGTCTAGGCAACCATTTGGGCAATGCTGCTGCTCTGCTGCTGGTGCCGTAGCTGTTGCTATGGGTGCTGCTGCTGCCGCATTTCTAATTGAATTGCTTGCTACGTAAACGCCATTGCCAGCGACTCTGCTAGGAAGAGCAGCAGTCAGCCAGACAGGAACTGGCACAGCGCCCATAATCGAATTAGATAAGTTAATAACTTGATAAAAAGTTACAACATGCTGTGTGATGTTGTTGTTGTTGTAGTTGCTGTTGTCGTGCATTGTTTGTCAGTTGTCGCTGTCAATAAACGCCAAATGAAGTTGCTCAACTTGTCAAGGCCAAAGAACAAAAATAAAAAGAAACACTTTTTTTTTTGGGGGAGCAAACCAAATGACAGTTGAAAACAAACATAAAATTCCCAGTTTTTGCAGTCGGTGCAGATAAAGGCATCAGGTTGAACTCGGTAATGAGTCTACATTGAAACATTAACAAACAAACAAAATGGATGGAAATATGAGATGAACATTTTGCGATAATAATTTTCTATGTTATTGCCTTCGTTATGTTAGGGGCATGGCATAAATTACGAATATTGTCTGCTTATCGATTTTGTGGGTGGCCCCACAATTTATGCATGACATCTGCGGGATGTAAATGGACATATGGCTTTAAGGAACGTGAGCGGCAGAACAAACTTCATTTAAAGTTGATCAAATTTAGTTATGGCTGACACTAATCAGTTCAAAGCTAAGATGATCCAGTTGGCACAATGTAGCACAGTGGGCGCAAAAATAATAAAGTGAGAGCGTAAGTTAAAGTCGATACAGGCCGACTTCGCTATACCCGTTACTCTGTGAAAGAAACATTTAGTACCCTTCACATATATCACTTAACATGGCGCTAACATTTATGTTATATTAACATTATGTTAGCAATAAGATCGATTCGATAAGGATTCTTCTATTACGGTTCTTAAGACATTGACAATATTCGTTCGGGTTCAACAGGTTCAGAGTATTAAGCGGTTTTTTTGGATACAGTTAAATGCTCGTGGCTGATTTGAACTTCTTTCCGTTAGCTTAAACCACTTTGACCAGTGTGCTTTGAACCTAAAGCGAGCGCGCCCTGTAAATGTAAATAACATCAAAATAGACGCCAAAACCAGCTGGTCACAAAAGCACAAAACCTTTTTAGCCCTATGCGAGTGCAAACCTTCATAGCCGTCAAAGCAGGCCACTCAACCATATGGAAACCAATGGCCACTTTGATGGCGTTGACAGGGACCAGCGTGTTGCATTTTAATGAGTTTATTATGGCCATAACAAGGGTGCGAGAAATGGGGGTAACTAAAGTTGGCTGGATGGCAAAGCAAACAATACTTATGTAGTTTGCCGGCTGTGCGATAAATTAAACAGCAAGACGACTGGTCAAAGTGGAAGGAGAGCACAATAATAATAATAATAATGATGTGTGCATAAGTAGATTGCAACCAGTCGACTTCCAGAGGGACCAGCCTGGTCCCCATAGTCTGGGCTGGTATAACGACACTGCACTGAGGGAAAAAATTTACATTTTAACTTAACTGTGGGAGATATGACGTTTTTTCCAATTTGCGGGGGAGGGAGGGGCGTGGCAAAAATGTTAAAATAAACCTTAATATGGGTTTAACGACCTTTTTATTTTGTCAAAGTTAATGTTAAGGCTCAAGTCGAGGCTTTGATTACAGTTCAAAACTCAACCAGAAAATTCAACAGAATACATTTGAACTGAACAGTAGCTGTGGCTGTGTCTTTGTAACATCTCTGAGATCTGTTTGTTTATATGGACAGACGGACTGGCAAGGCTATATAGACTGTTGATGCTGATCAGTAATATATATACTTTATAGGGTCAGAGATGATTCTTTTTGACTGTTACATACTTTTGCACAAGCTTAATATACTCTGTGTACATTCAGTACAGAGTATAATCACCAATCTACTCTTTATTATTTTGTCAAGAATCCAGAAATCTAATGAATTCGCTCACCAGTTTGGTTATTAAAAACAACTGAACACGATTGGAAGGCCGTCTCTACGCGTTGAGCCATCGCACATTCTGGTTGCTACACGTCATAGTTTACTTTTGAATTGAATTAGTGAAACCAAAGTGTTTTTTGAATGAATTCCAACACAATCAAATCAACCATATTTGTCTTACTTTTTTAGTAAGCGTTTTTTCTCTGAGTGTACATTTCACTCTTCACTTCCGGTCACTGCAATATTTTTCGAATTGTAATAAATGAAAGTGAACAGAATGAAAGTGACAGTTTTGTAAATATATTTTTGGAGAGAAGACTAAAAGCTCGAAGCCTCCATCAGGAAGAAGCTAACTAATTTTACATTGATGGATCGAATACGAAAGTAGCAGAAGCAGGAAAGCAGAAAATAGTTCGAGTTTGTAAATGCTGACATTAGAGAGATTGAAATCAGCAGGAGCAGTCGGTATATCTCCAATTTTTCAGATTATTGATACATATATCTAGTCCAGAACACATCGTTATATGATATATGACTAATATCGATATATCCTCTTTTTAAATAAAACTAATTGTGGCCTGTTATCTCTACTCTTAATAGTTGCCATTAAAGCAACAAAGATCTATATTGTTTTTTACATCTAGTAGCCACAGATATAAGTGTCATTTTCCATATAAAGCAGTGAGTATTTGTTGTAAATTCAAAGGTTCACGTGCAAAATTCAAAGGTTCACGTCAAAGAATCATTGCATACCTTTCGGCTGGGCTAGAACTGAAGGTAAAAAGGGCAGCACAAGTTTCTTTTAGCCGCTTCGCTTGGCTGTTGGTGTGGCAGCGGTAGACTCACTGACGATCGCAGGGATGCGTTCGAAACAGTCTGTCTTAGTTATCTTAACATGCTGTAACTATATGTTCAAATATATGATGATTGCTGTCAATCCTTGACCTTGAGACGGCTAACAGCAACTTTGACTGAAATTTTTATTTCATCTTTAGAATGTGTAAAGTTGTTTCTTAGGCTGGGTTAAGACTCAGTCCGTCCAGTCCACTTTGCAGAAATATTTTTAAAGTGCTGAGATCTCTGAGAGTTGAGAATGCGGTGAAAATAGATGGGAGGATTGACCACAATATGTTTTTACCTACACAAAAATTAAGTAAGGGAAGTTCATAAGAAAAATGGTCAAAATAGACACTTGCCTGCGTGCTTGCTTAGCGTGCAAACCTGTGGAGCGCACGTGGGAAGCGTTCTGTCTAGGAATATACCCTATTCACACAAAAAGCTAATAAGATATATTGGAAAAACCGAGTGTATGTTCACACGAAGAAAACTAGAATAACTTTGATAACGCTGAGTGCTGCTTATCGACCCTGCTCACTCGAAGACGTTGAGCTACCTGGTAAAACTGTTTGTATGGTATCTGCCCTGTTCACACGAAAATCACCAAGGTACTTTCGGATAAGCTGAGTGTGGGGTATCTACCCAGTTCACTCGAACAGATACTTAAGATACCTAGGGAATAGCTGAGTGTGGGTATCGAGCCTATTCCCAAAAAGCGATATAGTCACGTGTGGGAGCACTTAGATTTTTATATGTTTTCGATATTTGAGGTAATACAAGGGTTCCCTATACCGCACTCCTACACTTGATCGTGTCTAAAACACTTCTTAAGGCTCGCAGCCCTAACAAGCTTACCCCTTAAATCCACCCAAGCACGTTGCAAATCTTCTGCTCACTCCGTCGCTGGTCAAAGTCAACTTGTCCCAGGGTGGGCACTAAGTATTGTCACGTGGTTATCGCAGTCTGTCTGTGGGTTTGGCCGCTGGTGCCTGCTGCTGGTTGTCTATTCGTCCTCAGATTCCCTCGTAGTTGTCTTTTGAATAATATACTGGTACTCGTCTAAGTTCTCTGCGTGGCCATGCTGGATCTCTGTGTTTTCCGCGTTTCTTGATTGTTTCTAGAACTCGACCCCTCATGTCCGGCCGGTTGGCCTCCCCAAAACTCGAGTCCCCCCCTTCACGTCCGGCCGGTTGACTCGTCAAATCTAAACTCCTCGGCGTCACTCTCTCGGCTCTTTCGTTTTCTCTTATTCCCCGTATTCGGGACAGTGTGCCCGTACTCAGAAGGAACCTAACCTATCTCCGACACCATAAAGTAATTATATTCTTGATCAGCATCAACAGCCGAGTCGATACTATAGAAGAGCTAGAGCAACCAAATTTTGTAAGTAGACTTCTATTGTCTGTACGCAGATCAAGTTTATTTTAAATTTTGGACACGCCCCCTCACGTCCACACAATAAACAAGTAAGGGAGCTGTAGTCGAGTGCCCCGACTACAAAATACCATGTTCCCTTGATTTCGTGTGTTTTCCTTTACATACACACACACACACACACACACACCCACACACCCAAGCGCATGCGCGCATGCGGCACCTCTCTCCCTCAAGCAAAATTGATTCGTATATAACTTCGGTGTTTTTCGTCCGATCTTATTGATCTTTTCAGAATAGACAGATATTGGGCCTTACATGATATATATTAAGTTTCGAGGGTCTAAAAAATTGTGGCTCTGACAGTTTTTTGCGCTTAAAGGGGGAGGGGGAGGAATTTTCCAAATCTGAAACAATCTCGATTTGAATCTGGTAAACACCTACCTACATGCAAAAATTTGCGGCTCTATCTCTTATAGTGTCTGAGATCGACGTGTTCATACGAACAGACGGACAGACAGACAGACAGACAGACGGACAGTCGAACGGACGGACAGACGGACATGACTAAATCGACTCCGCTGTTAATGCTGATCAAAAATATATATACTTTATAGGGTCGCAAGTGCTTCCTTCACCTGTTACATACTTTTGCACAACTTTCCCCTTTTCCCATTTTTAATGGAAACAGGGTATACAAATGCTGAAAAGCTCCAACAATTTTAAAGATAATCAACTCATACTTTGCAGTGTAGTGTATGTCTTATAAAAGTTATAAAAAACGTTGCATTCTTTTTTGGAGTCAAATGCTGTTTGCGAACATAATGTTCTCACATTAATGTTAAAAAGGAGTGAATGATTATTTTAGTATAGTTTGTTGATTTTAATTTAGTTTTTTTTTGAGATATAGTTTGTGAAAGTGTATTTTTTTTAAAGGATTAAAAAAAATAAGTATTATATATAGTGGATAAGGATTGTATAAATGAGTAGTTAATTTTAATTATTTTAAAAAGATTGAAAAGAAAAGTAAATTTGTATATTTTTAAGGAAGGGGATATGGTTGTGAAAGTATGTAAAGGTGAGGAAATTTGAAGAATATATTTTATAATAAAATATTTTTTTTTTTTTTTTTAAATTTTTTGGTATATTTTTTTAGGATTTTAGATAAAATATTTAAAATTTGAAGAAGTGTATGTATGTAAGAAAAAAAAAAAAAAGGGAAGGTATTTTGTAATTTTTTTTTTATGTTTTTATTGTGTTTTATGATTGTGTGTATAAAAAAGTAATAAATACTAAACATATAGAAATGGACCAAAATTTTAAAATAAAAACTTTGTAGAATTAAGTGAAAGCATTGAAAATAAGTAAATGCAAAACAAAATGTTTTTTCTTTTTCCTATATTTTTTCAGACCTATCTTTGTAAAAAAAAAAACAGAAAGGATTCAAAATCTATTTACACGTCTATATTGAACTGTTTAGAAAAGGCACTCAGCAGCTGGAAATTCCAAACTATCCGTCACTCTAACCCTAAGCTCAAAAAATCTTAAAGATTGAAAGGGAAGTTCAGAAATAGGGCGACAACTTGTGTTCATTGTAAATCAAATTCAATTCAAAATTCTTTAAGAAATTTAATCAATTCTGGCAATTCTTTAGATCTTGTAGTTATCAAATTCTCTATATACACACACATATATCATTCCATTGACCATGAATTTGATTTTATGACCCAGACAAAGGACATATGTGCATACAAACATAAATATATTCATCAGTAAAGGCCTTGTGTATAACCCACTTAGTGTCCAACTTGAAAAAAAGTGGGCCAAGTTTTCCTTTTTATTTTTTTTTAATAAACACGCAACACGCAAAACTTTTTTTTAACACGCACACGCACGCATCTATGCGTAGCCTAACACACTTACACACAAATATTTATATGATTACTTAGACGCAAAAAAAGTTTAGAAAATGGCCAAAAGGAAAAAAGGAAAGACCGGCAATTTGGGTGTAGTAAAAAGTGGCCATGTCTTCGCGTTGCCTTATTAAATTAGTGCGCGCACTCAACTAGAACTCAAACGCAGCTGAAACGGAAGTCGGGCATATACAAACTTTTTCAATTTCCTGGCGCGTCACATATGTGTGTGTGTGTGTGTGATTAAGAGTGTACCGCACCACTTTAGTGGCTGCCATTCATTTAAACAGCGTTTACAATGGGCGACAACTAACAACCCATCCGCGCCCCGTTGTTTTCAGGTCAACTTGTACGAGTTGTCTATCCCAAACCACATCTACCTCGGCTTGGCCCCCAAAGCTGGTAGTGTGCTAATATTTGCGGCGGATATCGTGGGCAGTGGGAGGGAAGGGGAGGGCAGCAGCTACCTTGCTTACACATATTTTATCTCATTTATTTCTGGTAATTTACTTTGATTCATCGATTTTGTAACAAACACGTGGAATGGCGAACTGAAGAAAATAACATCATTTTATTGCACAAAATGATGGGTATTGTTACTTTTTTATGTGGTTGGTAATGCATTGGGTGGCATAAAATGTGCGAGTATAAACTGGATCGAGATGAGTTTGGTTGTAAAGCAATCAGTATGTTACAGGACATCTCAAATTCAAGGGTAATTGAAATCAAGATTAGGATTAGAATAGTGCAGCCACTTTTGAATAAAAGGCAGATCGATTCGGTTTTAGGTAAAGCTTTAGAATTTATCCCGTTTCTTTACAGAATTTTGTAAGAACGATTCGCTTTTGGGTGTTCTTACTTCCAGAACAACTCGTTAAATTTCGTAAAAAAAGAGAAATAAATTTCTTGAATCAAGAAAATAAAAATTTTAAGCTAAGTTTGGCATTATTTCGTTCTTAAACAACGCAAGCGTGCAAAAACACGGAAGACAGCCTAAACAGACAGACGCCTTTGTGGATGAGTGTGCCTCTTCTTTGGTCTTCGTCGCATTAGTGTGAAAACCAATGCTTTCTACTTCTAAGCCAGGGGCAGGCACATGGCTATCTCGTGTGCATAGGAAAATCTCAAAGTAGCGCTGCTTCCACACACACAGAATAAGCGAAACAAGCGCTGCTTCGTTGCGTGTTCGGCTTGCGCCGCGAAGCAGTCGTTGCTACTGAAATTGAGAGCAATTTTTGCGCTGCTCTCACACACACCGATGCAAAAATGTGAGTGTATTTCTTGCCTGCCTCTGTTCTAAGGCGATGAGCAAAACGTCTGCATGCAAATTGCATAAAAAACAAGAGTTTTTGTTGTTATAAATGAAACTTTTTTGTTAAGTTTCGAACAACAACGCGATGCCCTGCGTTTTCAGTACTGTTTTTTGACTGTTTTTACGACCTTTATGCTAAATAAACCTAAAGTTTTTAGCCGGCTCGAGGTCATGTTATGCTTACGCATATCTTTAAACAGAGACACACAACAACACAAAGAAGGCTGATAGATCATACAGCTGTTTCATGAGGGACCAACCTCAATCATCAGTGATCAATGCCGGCTTCAAAGTTTTCACAAATATTACGTATGCGACACGTACGCCTCATCACACACAGAAAATCTGCCTGCAAGTTTAAGAAGTTTTTGTCCCATACATGTCGAATCTCTATCTCTTACCATCACTGAGATCTGTGCGTTCGGATACAGACAACACGGACATGGCAAATCGACTCCGTTGATGCTGATAGATATATATCTTTATGGGGTCGAAATGCTTCCTTCTGGCTGTACATACTTTTGCACTAACTAATTATACTCAGTCCTCCTCTGCTATATGTATAAAAACGGACGGTTAAAATTGTTATAGTTTTTTTTTTTATTGTTTTTTAGAAAAAGGTTAAAAATTGTCTCTCTAGAACAGTGGTGCTTAAAATGCCAAAAGCCTATCCCATCGGATAGGAACTCATATTCTGCCGGCGTCGCAGCAGACAAACGCATAGAGAGAGAAAATACGTGTGATCTATAAATAGCCCGCTCGGCGGCTTGCTCTCTCAAGACCAGGCCTGGCAAAATAGAGAGTGCAGAAAACTATATCTGTCCCTCTTTGACACTCAGTGATGATTGACTTCGGCAAGCATTCGTTGTGAATCGGCGAGTGACTTCGGGCCTCAGGGGCCATGACTGGCCAAGCCTGCTCAAGACGCGTGCTTTCGGCTTTTGGTACTCTCACGCGGCATTTGTTCGTTTGCTTGTTGCTTGTTGTTGAGGCTTTTACTTAGTCTTTCTCTGCTACGCACAAAAGCGCAAAGCTTGATTGTGTGAGTTTGGGCACCACTGCTCTAGAAGCAAATACCAAATTAATATAATAATGTTTAAAGCTAAGTACTCAGACAAAATAAATCTATACCTTGCTAAAAAGTCCACTTTTTCCGCTGGGGTCCCTGCTAAGGCTACAATGTGACGGTCATACTGCACTAAGTTTTTTATATGCGGTGTTTTGTTATCAATTATAATAATTAAATTAATAAAAGTAAAAATGCAAGAGTGTTTGTATGATATCCGAAGAGCAGAAGTCATTGGTAGTGCGGCTCAAGCTTAGAAGCCAGCTAAAGGTTTTATCAAGCGTTTAGTTACCTTTTTTTCATATGGACTCGACCCCAGCTAAATCGATATAGCTTGTCTGAGTACATAGCTTTAAAGTTTATTATACGCAAAGCCGTTTACATGCAAAAAACTTACGAATCTTGGTTAAAAGATCCAGATTTATGTTCCGAGATGCCAAGGATTCAGATAAGGCTTATTGCAAATACTGCAAGTGCATTTTAAATTCAAAAATTGACCAGGTCCGTGCCATTCGCACAGGTAAACAAAACAGCGGTTCGGCCACTTTCAACATCTGCAGCTTGTCGTCAGGAGGCGGCACTAACATTGTCTTGTGCCCTTATTTGCACATGAAATTGATGATGAGAATGCCACTCTCGATTTAGTGTTATTTGAATTAATCGAAAATAAAGACATTTATTAAAGCGCAATTGAAGATATTCGATACGTCCAATTTCGATTATACACAAATAAAAGAGGACTGCATCGCTTTGAAAAATGCTTATCGATGTTGGAAAGTCAATATGAAAGCGATGCCACATACATAGTTGTAATTGATATATTGTATGAGCGGCTTAGGGCCGATTTCACATCTTCTACATAGACCTATCTATCATAAGCCTACAAATAACAGAGTAAATTCTGGACTTATCTGTCACATAGCAGCAATCTAGAAGATTTGAAATCAGCCCTTAGAACAATTAAAAAAGAATGATTAACGTATAAAATAAAAAGTTTTAAACAATTTTTTACGGAAATCGCAGTTTTAAAAAGGACAGATCTGTCCGGCAAAAGGAAAAATTTTCAAATTGGTGAACGGAAATTTTTTGCACTTATGTTGCTTTGGAATTTGCAAGCAGTTATGGCATTGCTGGCATGGAGAGACAGTCAAAGAATGCTGCTGCTTTGTGGTGTTGTGCGTTCCTTGGGTCGGCTAAAGCTTGCAACATATTTTGACAATTAATTTTCTATGAAATAAATTTAAACAAAAAAGGAAGAAACAACTGAATTTAAGTTATTGTTTGATTGGAATATGGGCGCCCTTACTTTTGAATCTGTATAGCCCTTGATTCAAGAGAAAACGATCATACTCTTGAACCTGATGAACTCTTGATACAAGAACAAACATTATTGGTTTTTGACAATGCACTTTACTCTTGATTCAAGAATGAGTAGTCTTGGATTTGAGTACGTCTAGCACCTGATTCAAACATTTTTATACTTGAGAATGTTTTGTACTTTCTTGGATCAAGAAAAGGGGATCAAGAATTTATACTTGGATCAATAATTTTGCTATTGCACAAAGAATTTGCCTTCATATCGAACTTCTGACATCAAACATTCTTCATTCTAGTTTAAAATTATTTGTTTTTCTAAAACAATCTTGGAAACAACAAAAATTGAAGGATTTTAACAACCGATCTTAAATAAAGAATTTTGGTAACTAAATCAAGATTTTCCTTTTGGAACAGAAACTCTTGATTCTTGATTCTCAATTTCTTGATTATTCTCTCAGTGCACAAAATAAGTGGTTTCTGATCACGTCAAAAAATAGCATATTTGCCATAATAGTTTGCCTTGGATATGCAAACATTGAACAAGCAGAAGTTAGCTTTCCTCGATTGATGAAGAGTAAAACCAATTCGTGGCATAATGGACTTAATTTTCCACACATACGTATTGTATTTATATAGAATTTCATTTTTTCTTTTGGCCCTGGTCATGCATCAAAATGTTGTGTCGAAATCGGATTGAGTTATTGAGCTAACATTTTCGAGAGCTTCCATTTATCGTTTGCTGTTGCTGCTGCTCGCCGTATTATTATTATTATCGTTGCTGCTGCTTGTTGTTGTTGTTGTTGCTGTTGTTAGCAATTGTACACATAATAATAATAATAATCATATATCTTTATGTTGTGCCAGATAAGAATAAGGGCCTGGTCTTTGGACTCCATAAAGGAGCCATAAAAGTCAAGCAGTGGATTAGGCTTTTAGTTGCAGACCGTGAAAGGATTTAATGTGATTTGTACATATTAATCATACGCCATGTCGCACTTAGAGCAAACACTTGACAGTTATGCTAACAACATTTGAGGGCTGTAAAATCTATTGACGCTTAATTGACAGAACATTGCACACAATGAAATCGAAATTTTCAATAAATAAGCAATTGAAATGCTGGCCGCTCAAGGATATTTTGGATCAATGACAGCAGACAACAAACACACACAGTCGAAGGTAAAACAATCAATGGACAGCAACTAAAATCAACAAAAACAGCACTGAAATCCACATCGGCCCAAAAGGCAATTCATTGACAATTTTCTCTGGGCAGACTAAGCAAGTTTTTGGCACCTGATTTGAGGGCGGACAAGCATCCAATCCGAAGTCTACCCACGCATGTCCCAGTAAGGGCTGATGGCATACATATATATGTATGCAAGCTGGCGTGGTCTTTGTTTATTGTTGGCAATTTGTAGTTTAGCTGCAGAGAACTTCAACTGGTCTTAGGGCTAAAAATATACTGGGCTATTTATAGCCTCAAGTTATGCTTAACATTTAAGACTAATGCCGATTGCCCTTACCAGAAATCAAGAGAAGCTTTGTGTTGACATTTAATCTGCAACAAATTGCTTTTTGGTTGCGCCTACTATTTACTCCTTTGTCCTCCAACAATTGGTCATGTGCGCCACTCCATTCGTCGTCTGCGGCTTATCGTGCGCATTTACATACGGAAAAATGAAATTTTCAAATTATAACAAATTGAATTTCCCCCCCCTTAGCTGAACGAGAAAACACAAGCAGTATGTGAAAAGGGCCCAAGCAGAATCTAAATATTGACATATGCCAGGATTACAGACAAAAAAAAAGGTAGCACACATTTGAGAATTTATGCAAACGAAAGCACTTTATATTCGATTGAAAACAAAGTTTCCGTTTGAATGCGGCATAAGATAAGGGGGGAAATTGATAGATAAAAATACTGCCTCTTATTTTTGACAAATAGAAACAAGAAATTGAAGTTAGGTACGACTGTCCTCGGGCTAGCGGAAGCGAACAAATTATGTATATTAAAATCTAAAAAGTTAATAAATAATATTAGTTGCAAAAGCTTCTCAAACAGCCGTTCGGATTCGGCTTTAAACTGTAGGTCCCTTTCTCTTGTGCGAAAATTAGAAGTGCACAAGCCAAGAAATTGAGGGGAGCTCGGCTTTGCCCCTTTGGGGCTGTGTCAAGCCATAAAATTAGTTGAGTGATCCAAGCACAGACTTTAAAAATTGCTTAATTGGTGACCCTTGACTACGAACTCGCAATTTTCTACAACGATTTGCAAAGCAACGCCACCGAATCAACAACAGTACAAACTGTTGTTGCGGCGCCATTATCCATGGATCGAATACCAATGGCCACAAACGACCAGCTACACCTCGAGACGCTCTTTGTTGGGCACGCTTTCGAGCGATCTACAAGTTCTAAAAACAAGTTGTAAACAACACGGCGCCCAGACCCCCGACCGACATCAACCGGAGGCCAATCGTCTGGTTCAGTCGTGTCTACTACGCTCACGTCTGTGAACCTGAACATCAAAGCCCTCAATGCGAGTAAATAATACCCTCAACGCGAGCCAGCGACAAAGTACTCCACCGAAGCTACACGAAGTTCTCAACCGAGGCAACAGGAAGCCCAGCCTAGCTTTGACCTCAACAAAAGGCAACATCATTCCGGCTTAACCGAACTTGCTTATCGACCCCTACTCGAAGCAACCATCAACCTCGACAAGAGGTAACATCATCCCGACTCCAACGACTGTGCTTATCAACCCCACACAGTAACAATCGACACAACTAAGCAAATACGTACTCGGTACATATGCTCAGTACGATGCATTTTGTATTTTCTACTCAACTCATCTATGGATATTCACTCCCACTACATGGTCATTGGGGAGAGAGTGCTTCGGCAGCTCTGGCCTCACTTATCACGATGATAACGAGCCATATTTCGCGACCATTAATTGTCATCTCGAACAGCATCAGAGTGTGTGTAACTTGCGCCCTGGCTAGCGGCCTCGGGCTGGCCGAAAATACAAGTTATATTAAACTACTTAAGTTAACAATAAATATAGGTTAGTGACTTGAGCCAAGACTTCTCATTCGCTAAGGAACAATTTAAAAATATTATTAACCTGTATATAGGCGTCAGCTGTGAAGGAAGTGGGCAAATCTTGCTAACAACTGAATTCACACAAGCCACGGGAGTGGGAGAAGCTCGAAGTATTATCCAACTCGTTAAATAACTTACCAGCATCTTTACTCAAGCATATCTCATAAAGTAGTATTGCAAAGGCAGCGCACATGATACAATAATTATGAACTAGCACAGCAATATGTGCTGAAAAGACACAAGATAATATATTTTTAGAGCAAACGACACATTTATTTTGCTACGCTTTTGACATTTCAAAGTCTGCAGCTTTGGTCATACTATACAGCCAAATCAGCAGATTGGTTGTAATGGGTGGGTGGTGGATTATTAGTGACCAAACCATGACCGAACAGTGACCAAAACAGTGACCGAAACAGTGACCAAAACAGTGACCAAAACAGAGACCAAAACTGTGACCAAAACAGTGAACAATACAGTGACCAATACAGTGACCGAAACAGTGACCGAAACAGGGACGAAAACAGTGACCAAGACAGTGATCAAAATAGTGGTCAGAACAGTGACCGAACAGTGACTAAAACAGTGACTAATCAGTGACTGAAACAGTGACCGAAAACAGTAATCAAAACACTAACTAAAGCAGTGACTAAAGCGGTGACTAAAACAGTGATCAAACAGTGACCAAAACAGTGATCAAAAAAGTGACTAAAAAAGTGACTAAAACATGGACTAAAACATTGAAGGAAACAGTAACCGAAACAGTGATCGAAAACAGTGAACAAACAGTAACCAAAGCTATGACCAAAACAGTGTCTAAAGCAGTGACCGAAATAGTGACCGACCCAGCCGCCACAGCGCAGTACATCAATGTATTAGAGAAAAGTAAATTCTCGTCAGTATTTAGGACAGGGATCCTCAAGAAGAGAGTCTCTCTGACTCTCGCTAACACTCACTGATGCATTACTTCGGCAAGCATTCGGTGAGAATTGCCGGCCCCCCGGGGCATGGCTGG
The DNA here is from genome assembly GCA_018904265.1 of Lordiphosa collinella. Taxonomy (NCBI): domain Eukaryota; kingdom Metazoa; phylum Arthropoda; class Insecta; order Diptera; family Drosophilidae; genus Lordiphosa; species Lordiphosa collinella. Next base: position 186,099 of record JAEIFV010000522.1, read on the forward strand.
GGAAAACTGATTTAGGGTTGGAATCAAGCTGACGTCAATTTACTCTGTTATTTGTACAAAGCTACATATCTGGAAAATATGCAAAAAAGTGCACTAAAACTATCGCAAAAAGACATGAAAATAAGTAGATGGAAAATGAATTATATCCAGCTCGGTTTTTGGCTATAAAAAATTCTTTAATTTGGCATACAGTTGTTACTCTTCCAAAGAAAGTCTTCCTTTTTCCAAAATCCATAAAGATTGGTAATTTTGTGTTCCAACAAATCGTGCCCACTAACTTTCCAGTCCAGTCCAAAAAAAGATTTTGATTTGCCTTCTAAGGAGATGCCTGTTTCTGTAAGCCCAAACCTAAAACAAACTTGGTATACATTCAACTATTGATAGCTCATGAAGGCAGACAGAAATGGCTCTAGCGACTTTATAGGACTGGACATGTTTCCTACTGAATGTTACACATATCCATTTTATCCATTTTGAATGTTATATTATATCACCACAAATGTTATTGAAAATAGTCATAACATTTCAATAAATCAATCAATTACTTGGCGTTTATTGGATAAGTAACTTGAGCTACAAACTGTAATTTGATTTATTTCCAAACCAATTAAATCAAATAAATCTAAAAGTTTGCGGTAAGAAATTCAATATTCAGTTGCCACACATTGGGGCTATTTGAGTTGTAGTTGCTCTTCCACTGCTGCTGCCATTTTCCAACCTTAAAAAGGGCTTTTGAATTGACAACCTCAAAGTCAAATCAGTGCCACATAGCACGGTAGGTGGTGGCGACTCTGGTGATGGCACAAAGCACAAACGCATGTCAACAATGTTGTTGCATATGTCGGGAACTGGACAACCTAACCGTTTGGCTGCCCACTTCCCATCCAGCTGACAGAGACGGAGACAGAGGGAGAGCGAGGGAGTAAGAAACAGACAATGCAAATGGAAATGTGCAATGCAGCGAGGCACACAAAGTGACGCTCCAAATGACAATACTGTCAAAGTGTCCACAGTCGCTTCGTTTGGTCAATTCTTAGTCCCCTTTTAGCTTTGACTTTCTAAATGCCAGTTCCAGCGGTATTTACACTAAAAGCTTTTGTTAATGGTAGCGTCAATATTTTTTCAAAATAAAATGGAAAAGGGAAATGAAAAAAAAAAACGCCACCACAAACAGAATTCACTGTGTGCATCTGACGAATGAAATCGAATATACAGTATAAAACAAGCAAACAAGAAAAAGAACCACATAATTTCATTTGCCACAAAATGAAATGCTAACCCTTTTCCAGGGCCATACACTTTTTGGCAAGCTTCCTATTCTGGTGTGTGTCCTGACTGTTGCCTTTTTGCTCGCTATCTGCCAGCATTTACACAATATAAATTTTACACGTACAATCATATATGGTATACATATGCCTCTGCCGCTGTGTGCGACTGCTTTGGTATTTCGGACACGTAAAACATCAACGCATAAATACAAAACACGAAACTTGTGAATGGCACTGGAATTGCGAGAAGCGAGAGTCCAAAGTTAAAGCTGTCGAACAAAGCAAAAAAAAAATGGCACAAGTTGAACACGTAGAGCTGGGTGACTGATTGTGCTACAAGACTACAAAGTGCATTCGATTGGAACTAGGTAGCTGACCATTTCACACATAATCCTTTTTATTTTCTGACATCTGCAAAAAGAGCCTTATGAATGTGAATAGTTATTCATTAAAAGTCAGTTTAAAACATCAAGAAAGATTTAATTATAATAAATTTTAAAGAAAGACCTTAGGAGAAAGTTTTAGCATTGGTTTTGATAAACACAATTTATTATCATTCTTGTTCTCAATTACACTTCCGCAAAAGTTTTGTTATTTAGAGACCAAATCTAGTCGAACAACCGGTTATAAACCACTAATTGTTTGTAATATTTAAATTTAAAACAAGGCTGTATAGCAATAATTGCATATTCGCATCTCTTCATTAGCATAATGCAAAATTGTATCCTCGTTTAGCCAGCAAATGGGTTTCTAATTCCAGCAGATTTCGAATTCAGTGAAAATATAAAATTAAACTAATTCTATTTGTAAGCAAATTTAGTTTGTTTTTCATTATTTTGTTGTCCTTGTGTGCATACACTCAAAAGAGAAACATGACTACTATCAAAAGCCATTAAAAATGAGTAAAAAGTTTGTTATAAAGTTGTGTAAATGTGTGTTACTTAACAGAAGGGAACCTTTTCGATCGTAGTCGATATAGCCATGTAACTCTGACCAGAGACTTTAAGAGCTAGAGCCACCAAATAAGATACGCAAGTCAGGATTGTTTCAGATTTGGAAAATTCTTGCCTCTTCATTAGCAAACTGCCAAAACTGTCAGCGCCGCCATTTTAAAGTGAAAAAACTGGAACTATAAATGTATTTACCTAGTCTTGAAATTAACTATTCTGAAATCAAAGCGGTTGTTAGCCATCAGGGTCAAGGATTATAATTCAATAATCAAAAGAAAGTTTTAGTACACGTGGGCAGCTGTGGTTACTTAGACAGACTACTTCGACGGGCTCCCGGCAACATCTCATCAGTGAGCTTCAAACACTGACACCAAAAAGACGTTTGCAAATACCTATTCACTTAAGGGGGGAACACACTTTGCGATGAGCAAAAGTAGATAGTTTTTAAAAAATTCCAGAAAAAAAGTATAGAGATTTTTTTATTTTTGTTTTTTTTTTATTAAATAGTTAATGAATGAAGGGAAAATACAAAATTTTTTTTTTTGTCAATATGAGGGGCCGTTTAGAAAGTTATCGGCCTCCGAAAAATGATGAATTAAAAAAAGGTGCCCACATGGTGACCATGGTTGCAGCACTTGGGATGATCTGAAAAAAAAAGAAAAATGCGGTTATGTTTAGAACTAATGTGGCTATCGTTCGGCCCTCCGAAAAAAAATTGAAAATTTTTTTGACAAAATGGCGGACATTTGAAAACAAAAAATTTTGTTTGGCCTTTTTTTTGTAGTGTAGTGTAAAAAAGTACACTTAAAATATAGGTATCCAAAAGTTGGAGGGCCGAACGATAGCGACGACAATTCTGCGTCGTATAAGCCCTTCCGGAGCAAAATCGGTCCACTGGTTTCCTCTGAATCGTGGCCACCAGTTTGAATACACGTTTAAAGTTTGCGTTGCTAGAAAAATCGCGTCAGATAGTGGTCAGTTATTAAGGGGCTATATCTTCTAGGGTCATTTTTGGGTCATTAAAAGGGCTATATCTTCTAAACTATTTCGAATTTTTGAAAATCCTTTTAGGGGGGATATTTTTGAATATCCAAGCTACAAAATATGCAATAAAAAAAAGTCGAAAATTTTTTTTCCGCAAAGTGTTTTCCCCCTAAAGTTTCGTTTAGGCAAATCGGGTCATTAGGGTCTTAAAGGGCTATATCTTCTAAAGTATTTTGAATTTCAACAACTTCTTTAAGACGATATTCTCAAATATCCAAGCTACAAAATATGCAAAAAAAGTCGAAAATTTTTTTCCGCAAAGTGTTTTCCCCCTTAAAGCCGAAAAATTGTAAGAATGCAATCTTTGTTGGTTAGCCACTGTAAAGTTTTCTGAGCATCGTACAGAATACGCACCTGAAAGTGCCAAGATTTCTTGTATGCATTTTAAAGGGCTTACACCCTTTATAAATACCAAGGTGCTTATTGATTTTTTAATAGAGAAACCGTTAAGGTTTATATAACAAACATTACAGCGAGACGACTGTTTTAATATATGCATAAGCGTTTTTTGCAAGCTGTTTTGTTTTCTGTCAATGTGGTGGCTAGCTGTCTAAAGGTCAAGGATTGATTACACAGTGCAACATTTTGCAACTTTAAATTTTTGATCACATTTAGACCCGGTAAATCTGAAAGGTACTAATGTATAAAGAAAAACCCTAGCTGGATTTGGTCGGATTAGTCAGCATTTTTTTATGGGCATTTGAAATTTTGGGCTAAAATTTGCCTTTATGACAAAGAGTCACTTTTTGTATCGCTTATATCTCTAAAATCATTCAGAATTGGGTTTGAAAGTCTTCGGCAAAGTTGTAGATCTTGACATAGTCTACAAAATTGCAATGTAATGATTAACGCATACGCACACACACATAAATAGATAAGCATAACACAGAAGAGCTATTGGCGCGCGCCAAATGTTGTTGGCGACAAATGCTCTGCTGGCCGCTCTTGTTTTAGAAATCTAATAGTCATAGAGTTAGTTGCAAATAAATGCTGGCTGCGAAAAGACGCTTGTATTCGAAGACACCCCCTGGGGTTGTTCTCTGTTAGTTAGGTTACCAGCAAGAAGAAGGAGATCACCAGCATTCCAATACAATTTGGATTGTTTGGATTCCATGAAAAGGCTCCCGGATTTTTCATTGGCGCCCGAGCAGGGACATCGGCATTATCGCAGTGCACCTGTGAATTCTCGGCATATAAAAAAGCAATTGGAAGTTGGATTATTTTGGCTGGCTTTCCTAGTCGACATTGGAAGTGGATCTGGACAACGATTGAAACATTGTATTAGTCCCCATAAACAAAAGGAAAGGTTGGAAATCTCAACAATGAGAACACAGATATTTAGTGTCAAAAATTGATTTGTCTCACTAAGCCACATACTATGTGAATGTTTATGTAAATTGCAAAAAGTTCTTGAAAAAACACGTCAAGTTAAATAAAAAAAATCAGAGTGAACCACTGTTTTGTCGAAAAACAATTATACGCATAAATTATTTGATATTTATGGTTCTGATATTTTATGGTACCGTGGTACGATACTACGAGGTGACACTGAACACTCATAGAAACTGACATAGCAACAAGTGAAAAGTACGAGTAATTGGAACAGTTAATTTTTTTTCGTTTTCGGATTTCTACTGCCGTTGAAATGTTTGTTAAAGCATTGGCTGGTACTATGCAGAAAATCTGATCGAGTTTGCTGTTGGTTTCATTTTTTGGATATCTCTGTCGTCGGCCGTTTCGGATTTCCTTTGTGTTACGATATTCACATTTGTTCATTGGCAAAGTGCATTGTTAATATCCCTTTTCTGTGGCTTTGTGGTTGTTTTCGTGAAATTTTTTGAAAGTTGCTGAATTGCGACATGGCATATGACGATGCAGGTCCCAAGGAGACCAAGTCAAGTGCCACATAAATGTCAGCTTTACAAAAACATGATAAAATATTAGCAGATATCAGACGCTTGAAGTCGAAGAAACCCCTTGTGTTGTTCTTTGTTAGTGATGTTACCAGCAAGAAGAAGGAGATCACCGGTATCCCAATACAATTTGGATTATTTGGATTCCGTGAAAATGCTCACGGATTTTTGAAGGCTAAAAAAGCTTTAGGAGTCCACACTATGTACACTCAGAAAAAAAGCCAAAAACTTTGTTCTTGAATTAAGTACAAACGATGTCATTATTACTGTAAGTACGAAAATACTCGATTCAAGTACAAAATTTGGTTTTCAAGATTAAATTCCAGTAATTTCAACCCAAAAACATTCTAGAAAGAAATCCAAAGAAAGTCGGTCAAGCCCGATTTAAATCTACTCAATACCAACGAAAGTGTATGCACACTTTCGACTACCGTTCATCCCATCTTCACCAATTCTTTGGCGGATCAATACACAATCCTGATTACTAAATATGCCCAAAAGGAACGAACCTTCTATCTAAAAAATTGTGTTTAATATGATTTTTTTTTCCAAATTGCGGGGGCTGGAGGGAGCGTGGCAAACATTTAAAATAAACACGATCTGCTCGCTAGTAAAATTTTGAAGAACCTCTTTCTCTTTCTTCGTTTCATTCATGTCGAACCTCTTGGGCTGGAGATACTTTCTTCTGGCTGTTACATACTTTTGCAAAAACTTAATATATTCTGTGTACCTTTGGTACAGAGTAATTCAAACAAGTACAAAATGTTGTGGTATTGAGTCCATAAAATTCTATATTTATTCCCAAGTTGCTCTCTGTACCAGCTAAGAATTTAAAGAATAGCGCATTCTTTCTGTTGCCCACTTTTCTGCTAGCTTTTATTAAAAGTCAATTTTGAACTCAATCTAACATATTTTGTACTTTTGAACTTGACGTTTTTAACTTACTGTAGGTAAAAAAATATTCTTGTTCAAAAACGTTTGTTCACAACTCAATTATATTAAAACTTGTTTTTCGATTTTAGAATGTTTTGTACTCAATTTAAGTACCCATGAATGTATCAAAAACGAGAGCGTAAGTTAAATCGGCCCTCCTAGCATTAACAGCCTTTCATTATTTTTGCAGAGCATTAACATTAATGTGAACATTTCAACAATATGTTAGCAAACATTGTTTTCAATATACCTTCAAAACCTCTTTTAAATTAATTTCTTATTCATTTTTTTGAGATATCATAAGGAAATCCAACTATCATGCTTATCAAGAAAGTGTTGTAACGAAACCGCTAATGTGGTGCTGTAAGTGTGTGCCTATGTGTCGATGAGCTACAAAAGCAAATGGCTCTTAAACATAACATAACTTTGATGGCTGTCTTTAAATAGGAACAAGAAAGAGCACTAAGCTGTCTCTGCTGTTTATAAAGTAAACAGGGTCCAAATCTTTATACTTTTTCTTCAATCTGTTTGCAACCAAAGTAAAATAAATGTCTACTTAATTTAATTCGCATTCCAAAATGGTCTCACCATTTGGGTATATAGCACATTTCCAACAGTCAAATAGCCAATCACCAAATTCTAATATTCACTCCTCCACTCAGTTTCCCTTTGGCCAGGCTTGAATGCATTACGCCTGAGCAATCAAGCATGGCTTTGAACATAGAACCTCTTCAGTAAAAAGGAAAAACCAAAGGCAATTAATGGTCTAAAAAACGAACTTGAGTCTGGACACAAAAGTGTACATAAAAGCCAGGCGGCACTTTAATATATATTTTTTTTTTTTTTTGCGGGGACCCCAGCAAGGACACGTTAACCCAGCAGGCGCGGACGAACTTAAGTGCGTAAAATCAACAAACGGAAACGGATACTCATGCAACTAAAGCGGAAATGTTACGACGACATTGGGCAGCAGGAAAAAAAGTAACACCCACGAAAACCAGACCAGACTGAGTTGAGCCAGCCAGCTAGCACGGTTCTAGCATTAAATTTATGTACCTGCCAAGGGGGCGTATACCCACCGTGCCGGGGTGCTTTTTTTTTGTGTTTGTTGGCTTTGGCTAGCCCATAAAGTGCTGCAAATTGTTGACGTTGTTTTTGTACCTGTGCGATGCCTGACAGTTCATGGCTAAGCCCACATAGCTGCGTCTTAACTCCACACAAATTAAGCTCTAAATTAGGAAACCATCACTCGAAGTAATTGCTGGGCCGATTTTAATGCTTTATATTTGGGTTTTTATCTTTCGCAGGCGTAGAGCAGCGGCAGCATTAGAAGACGTGCCCCGCATGCCAACAGCCAACATGATGTAGTAGACAAGGAGTCGCCAGCAAGGACTGCGCTTGTTGTTGCCGTTCCGTTTGGATGATGCTGCATTGCCATCAAATTGTTTGCGTTTGCGGTAAGTATTTAAAAATTTATTATTTTTTTATATTTTATGCGCGCGTTTTTATGCGCGTTTGTGGCATAAAACTTTAAATTATTTTTGCATAATTTTCCCGGAGAGGTGTTGGCTGTTGCCACACAAGTGTGACAGTTTAAGTCCCAAGAATGCCTTTTGTTTTAAAATTGAGCCACCCGCCGCTTGGGGACAGACAACCAAAAACCACTGTCCCGTTCTGGGCTAGGATGTGGGTGACAGTCACACCACCAATTATGCATAATTTTTATAACAGCTTCGGGCCATGGAGTAGCCAGAGCAAAGGCAATAAAAGCGGGCAGAAACTATATTAATCATGCAGAATTCTTGGCATTTTCTAGGCAGTTAATAAGCAGCAAAATTATGTTATGAATTTTTTAATGGTCCCATAAAGGGTAGGAAATTAGAAGGACTGTTTTAATGACCATAAAAAGTTGGCTAAAACTACAATGCAAGAATAATAAGCAACAATTGGCTTTGCGAGAGAGAGAAGTGACAAAAGATTAATTTAAAGCGAGCTGAAAGTCCTATAAAAGGTTAATTTAATGCACGTTAGGATAGTCTACAGAGAAATCGGGTATAGATGGAGTATCTTGTTGTGTACTTCGGTACTGTAAGCCTATTCATAGACTATTTGAATTCTCTGTGGAGTCATATTACTTTCCTTGAAGGTAATCATAGAATTTACAGAACTTAGAATAAATAAAATTAGTTTGATGTTGACCAAAAAATATATTTTTCTCAATATTTTTACTGGCAGAACTTGAACAACTAAACCGATAATAAAATGATATTCTCGAGTGTTGAAAATGTCATATGTGTATATGACTTAGGGAAAAATGCTCTGATATTTTAATATTTACACTTTAATTTTACTATTTTAATTTTTGATTTAGCGTTAAATATGAGATTCGAATATCTAAAGTGTTTACACTTTAATTTTTGACCTTTTTTAAAAAAATCTTATTTGAAAACGAAAATAGTTATTTAAATTCTGTTTTTATTTTATTGTATTAAGAACATATTGAATTAAATAAAAAAATTGTTTTTTCCTTTGTACGAATGATGGTCATCATTAACACTGGCCGATACAGCTGCGATATTTTCTTCAGTTCGCACTCTACATAAGCGTGTTGGTGGTTTAATGTCCAACAATGTAAATTTGGTGCGAAATTTAGTCACAATAGCCCGAAAAGCCGCTTCAGTGGGTCGATTAAACTGACCATAAAATGGAAGAAGCGCGCCACGAACTTTCTTAACAGAGCACGCATTTTGATAATAAAATTCAATAATTTGCAAGCGTTGTTCATTTGTAAGACGATTCATGGTTAAATTATAGACCAAACTGAAGATGTTTGACAGTGATACAAAACACGAAACGTGCGTGAGCTGTTTAAACCAGTGTTGCCAAAAAGATAATAGCTAAAAAATCACCCTTTATAATTCCACTCCAAATGGTGGATCAGCATGGGCGAACTATTTGGAAAAACCACACAATCCATTAAATTTTGCTGGTCGCTAAAAAAAGAGGTTACTAAAGAAAGTCGGGATCATATTTTGAATTCAAAAGCACTTTTAGATGCTCAAATAAAAACACCTTAAGCCATTTTTTTATGAGGCGGACCGAAGGAATGTTGAATTTGTCTTTAACAGGCACTAAGTCAAATCAATCTTGTCCCATTTGCGGTGCTAGCCCAAAGGACTTTTTGAAGAAAGTGGACGTCAACAGTCAACAGTTCATGCGAAAACCAAATACTTTACAGTACGGAATTAGTCCTTTCCACTCATGGATTCGGTTTTTGGAGTTCGTTCAGAATATTTCATATCGCGTCGGTCTTCAGAAATGGCGAATATATAAGGACTCTGACAAAGACACAATGTTTATACGCAAAAAGGACATTGAAAGAAAACTGTGGTGTGAAATGGGGTTACACATAAATAAACCAAGCTAGAATGGTTCTGGAAATTCAAGAGCTTTTAAACAAAGTATGTATAATATTAATGGTTATATCGCGATTTGAAATTTGTTCGATTAAATTCAAAAATTAATTGAAGAGACGCTTCGTTTGCATTTGACAAAATATCCGTGGTACCCAATGACCGTTACGGTCCACAAAATTTTGGTTCACAGAGCACTGATTATTGAGTCAGCTGCACTTCCTGTTGGTTGCTTAGGTGAAAACGCATCTGAGGCTCGCAACAAATACTATAAGCGTGATAGGATATTACACGCCAGGAAAAATAGCCGACTTAACAACTTAACAGATGTTTTCCACCGAGCTTTATATTCTTCAAATCCCTATTTATCAGGAATTGCTTCAAAAGAGACTTCTAAAAGCACCCAAACTGTCAAAAGAAGTTATTGCACTTTTAAAGTTGCCAACATTAAAGTTGCAGACCAGACATATGGAGATGAAAACGAGTTTTTTATTTTGAATGACACAATCATAAAACATAATTATAATACAATTTTTATATTAATAGTTTTGTAATAATTATGGATATTTAAAAAAAATAGCTTCTGTTTTCGACAATAGATTTCCACTAATTAATTATTTTTGGCAAAATAGTTTATCATATAAAACTTTAAAGAAAAAAAAATAGGGGAAGTTAACTTCGGCTCGGCTGAAGTTTTGTATACCCCTGCAGCTTCCATTGAAAACAAAGCTTTTAAAATTTTTTTTTAGACTACTTTTTGGACAATACTTTTTCTGGGATCTATACTATAACGATGTCTGATTTCGATTAAACTTTCACTGGAAAAGCATTATACACTGTTAATTGCGAGTTGGAGGCAATCCATTTTAAACCAAAATTTTTTCCCTAAAACTTGTTTTTCGATCATTCATACTGCTGCTATATGCTATAGTCATGCGATTTTGATAAAACTTTGTAGAAATGTGTCCAAAGTATATAATATAAGTGTATGCCAACAAAAGGACGTTTTCATTAGAAACCAAAAAGTTTTATCCCATCTAGTTTTTCGACCGATCGTTCCTATGAGAGCTATATGCTATGGTCATCTGATTTCGAATAAACTTTGAAGAATTGTGGCAAAAGTATATCGATTAATTGTAAGCCAAGTAAGGACGTTTTCATTAAAAACAAAAAAGTTTTTTCTCACTAGAACTAGTTTTTACCGATGATCTATGGCATCTATAAGCTATAGTCATCCGATTTGACCAAACTTAGTGAAATAATGGGAAAGGATAGTAGACTAAGAAATACGTACTTAGGAGGCGTTTCCATTAAAAACAAAAGGTTTTCTCACCAAGACTAGTCTTTCGTCCGATCGTCCCTATGGCGGCTATATGCTATTGTCGGCCGGTTCCGACAAATGTGAAGCGTATTTGTACCAAAGATTTCGCGCAAAGAGTTGGTGGACGCTTAAAAACTGACGGAGGAGATAGCATGAAACAGATGGACAGACGGACAAAGGCTAAATTAACTCAGCTCAGAGATGCTTCTTCTATGCGTTACAAACATCTGCACAATTTTATAATACTCTCTGCAACGGTATAAAAAGATTGGCTATAAAGATGGGAGGCTTAGAGATAAAGATAAAGACCTTATGAGGAGGAAGGAAGTTCTCAGCAAAAAGAAAATTGGTTTCCGAACTTTCAAAGGAAATTCAACTGATCTTCTAATTCGAGCAGCGGCTAAGTCTGCTAAGAAGACAAATGATAAAGATACTTTACATATTCTAAATACAACTTTAAATTTTCCTGACAGTTCAAAATTAAGGAAACAGCTTTCATTGAAAGAACCAATACCATTATCACCTGATGTGGCCATAACATTTATTATAGAAAACTCGTTTTCCAAGCGAAATGTATTAACATGCACTCAAAGAATATCGAAAAGAATTCCAATATCCGAGTTATGATTAGGGCAAGGGAAGGCAAAAAGCAGGCCCCACAGTGTAAGTGACTTTCTCCGAAACTGTTGAGGTTACTAAAGAAAGTCGGGATCATATTTTGAATCCAAAAGCACTTTTAGATGCTCAAATAAAAACACCTTAAGCCATTTTTTTATGAGGCGGACCGAAGGAATGTTGAATTTGTCTTTAACAGGCACTAAGTCAAATCAATCTTGTCCCATTTGCGGTGCTAGCCCAAAGGACTTTTGAAGAAAGTGGACGTCAACAGTTAACAGTTCATGCGAAAACCAAAACTTTACAGTACGGAATTAGTCCTTTCCACTCATGGATTCGGTTTTTGTAGTTCGTTCAGAATATTTCATATCGCGTCGGTCTTCAGAAATGGCGAATATATAAGGACTCTGACAAAGACACAATGTTTATACGCAAAAAGGACATTGAAAGAAAACTGTGGTGTGAAATGGGGTTACACATAAATAAACCAAGCCAGAATGGTTCTGGAAATTCAAGAGCTTTTAAACAAAGTATGTATAATATTAATGGTTATATCATGCGAATTTGAAATTTGTTCGATTAAATTCTAAAAATTTTGTGAAGAGACGCTTCGTTTGCATTTGACGAAATATCCGTGGTACCCAATGACCGTTACGGTCCAAAAAATTTTGGTTCACGGAGCACTGATTATTGAGTCAGCTGTACTTTCTGTTGGTTGCTTAGGTGAAAACGCATCTGAGGCTCGCAACAAATACTATAAGCGTGATAGGATATTACACGCCAGGAAAAATAGCCGACTTAACAACTTAACAGATGTATTCCACCGAGCTTTATATTCTTCAAATCCTATTTATCAGGAATTGCTTCAAAAAAGACTTCAAAAGCACCCAAACTGCCAAAAGAAGTTATTGCACTTTTAAAGTTGCCAACATTTAAAGTTGCAGACCAGACATATGGAGATGAAAACGAGTTTTTAATTTTGAATGACACAATCATAAAACATAATTATAATGCAATTTTTTATACCCTGTTCCCATTGAAAATGGGAAAAGGGGGATCATGAAGTTGTGCAAAAGTATGTTACAGGTAGAAGAAATCATTTGCGACCCTATGAAGTATATATATTCTTGATCAGCCTCAACAGCCGAGTCGATTTAGCCCTGTCCGTCTGTCCGTCCGTCTGTCCGTCCGTCTGTCCGTCTGTCCGTCCGTCTGTCCGTATGAACGCGTGTTTCTCAGAGACTATAAGAGCTAGAGCCACAAATTTTGAATGTAGGTAGGTGTATACCCGATTGAATACGAGTTTGTTTCAGATTTGGAAAATTCCTCCCCTCCCCCTTTAAGCGCAAAAAACTGTCAGAGCCACAATTTAGATAGACCACCGTACCAAACTTTACATATATCAAGTAAGGCCCAATATCTATCTACTCTGAAAAGATCACTAAGATCGAACAATAAACACCGAAGTTATATACGAATCAATTTTGCTTGTGGGAGAGAGGGGGGTCTTGCATTGTCAGTTATCGCGCGCGGCCGCATGCCATGCGTTTGTGTGTATGCTGGAGTGTGTGTATGTGTGAGTGTGTGTATATGTAAAGGAAAACCAACGAAATCAAGGGAACATGGTATTTTGTAGTCGGGCACTCGACTACAGCTTCCCCTACTTGTTATATTAATAGTTTTGTAATAATTATGGATATTTAAAAAAAATAACTTCTGTTTTCGACAACAGATTTCCACTAATTAATTATTTTTTGGAAAATAGTTAATCATATAAAACTTTAAAGAAAAAAACAATAGGGGAAAATTAGCTTCGGCTCGGCCGAAGTTTTGTATACCCTTGCAGCTTCCATTGAAAACAAAAAAGCTTTTCTAAGACTACTTTTTGGACATTACTTTTCTAGGGGATCTATACTATATAGATGTCTGATTTCGATTAAACTTGGTGAAATCATGGAAAAGCATTATACACTGTTAATTACGAAATTGGGAGGCAATCCGATTTAAAACAAAAGTTTTTTTCACTAGAACTTGTTTTTCGACCGATCATTCATACTGCAGCTATATGCTATAGTCATCCGATTTTGATAAAACTTTGTAGAAATGTGTCTAAAGTATATAATATAAGTGTATGCCAAAAAAAGGACGTTTTCATTAGAAACCCAAAAGTTTTCATCCCTCGATCTAGTTTTTCGACCGATCGTTCCTATGGGAGCTATATGCTATGGTCATCTGATTTCGAATAAACTTTGAAGAATTGTGTAACAAGTATATAAATTAATTGTAAGCCACATGATAAGGGACGTTTTCATTACAAAAAAGTTTTCTCACTAGAAATAGTTTTTCGACCTATCGTTCCTATCGCAGCACCTATAAGCTATAGTCATCCGATTTTGACCAAACTTAGTGAAATCATGGGAAAGGATAGTAGACTAAGAAATACGTACTTTTTCCTTAAAAACAAAAAAGTTTTTTTTCACTAAGACTAGTCTTTCGACCGATCGTTCCTATGGCAGCTATATGCTATAGTCATCCGATCCGGCCGGTTCCGTGCAGCGTATATGTACCAGAAGACTTCGTGCAAAGTTTGGTGAGGATAGCTTTAAAATTGACGGAGGAGATAGCATAGAAACAGTCGTACAGACGGGCAGACGGACGGACAGACGGACAGGGCTAAATCAACTCAGCTCGTCGTGCTGATCAAGAATATATATACTTTATGTGGTCGGAGATGCTTCCTTCAATGCGTTACAAACATCCGCATAATTTTATAATACCCTCTGCAAGGGTATAACAAGAAAGAAAGTCGGTCAAGCCCGACTATAACATACTCTGTACCTGTGAAGTGCTGCCCATCACCACTGCGACCTGTGCTGCCTATAATTGTTTGTTTTTCTTATAACTCGACAACCGTGTGTCCGATCTTTACCATTCCTTTGACGGATCGATAAATAATCCTGATTACTAAATATGTCCGGAAGGAACGAACCTTCTATCCATAAAACTGTGGGAGATATGACGTTTAATTGAAAATAAACTTGATCTGCCTGCAAGTATAAGAAGCGTATGTCCCATATATGTCAAACCTCTATCTCTTACCATCTCTGAGATCTGTGCGTTCATACGGACAGACGGACAGACGGACATGGCTATATCGACTCGGCTGTTGATGCTGATCAAGAATATATATACTTTATGGGGTCGGAGATACTTCCTTCTGGCTGTTACATACTTTTGCACAAACTTATTATACTCTATGTACCTTTGGTACAGAGTATAAAAAATGATGAAAATAAAATAATGTTTCGATTTGGAGTTTTTGCCAAAAAAAGGCAATTCCGCCCAATGTGCGCTGCTTAAGATAAATATACTGACGAAACTTATTGGGAAAAGTTTTTTTTGAACGGGCATATTAAGCGGTTGCTAGATCTTATATTGTGTGGCCTGAGTGGCTCAGCGGTTAATGTGCGCGACTGCTGTGCATGAGGTCGTGGGTTCGATCCCGCCTCGGAACATCTAATGAAAAAGTTTTTTTCTTTGAATAAAACTTTACACCCGGCCACACCTCTTGCTGTTGGCGCCAGCATTGCAGTAATTAGCCATGAAAAGCCTCTCAAAAACTGCCGTTCGGATTCGGCGTTAAACTGTAGGTCCCTTTCTCTTGTGCTAAAATTAGAAGCGCACAAGCCAAGAGA
The DNA here is from genome assembly GCA_018904265.1 of Lordiphosa collinella. NCBI lineage: Eukaryota > Metazoa > Arthropoda > Insecta > Diptera > Drosophilidae > Lordiphosa > Lordiphosa collinella. The sequence continues at coordinate 201,251 of JAEIFV010000522.1, forward strand.
TTGAGAGAGGCTCGGCTTTGGCCCCTCGGGGCTGTTGTCATCTTGACAAGCCGATTTTACTTTACTAGATCTTATATTGTATAGGTATAAAGAGTTATTTCAGCAGAATTGATTGGCTCATTGAAGGTCGGAGACTATTTTGCCTTTGCAGGGGCTAAATACAAGGTTCCATTTGCAAAACTGTTTAATATAACGGAAAATGTTCCTTCTCTTGAGGCAACTGAAGGTTTTTTCATAATGACTGTTAAGTGGCTTTAAATGCCATAAAAGCATAACCTGGGGCTCGTTCCCTCAAGCAGCAGCGGCAGAGCCAGCAATTGCAAATCCACCACAACTAGCAATGTGGACCAACAGTTGGGAAAACCATTCACTGGCCGGCCACAACAAAGGCTGTCATTTGTAAGCCTCTGTGTTTTGTGCGCGTAATCAGCGTATTCATGCATGGTCAGCAGGACTCTGTTCCTCCTGACTGGTGGCTGGTGGGGGAGGTGGAATAATTAGCACAGTCCAAAAATAATTTGCAAAACATTTTTGTTATCTATTTGTTCGCGCGCTTGCGTGTGTGTGTGTGTTTGTGTTGTTGGAAAATGCTAAAAATAAATCAGCCAACACAAAAGTTGATTTATATGGGGCACGTAATATTGCCATTAAAAGACAGACAAATGTATTACAATTAAATGAAATGGAAACGGTGCCAAAGCAACAGCTGCCCACCATATGAGCCTTCATTTTCCCTTCGGCTCCACTTTAATTCGCAGCCAAGTTAGACTTTAATTAAGATTAATTAGTCGCAAGCCCCACAGGGAGCCTAAAGTTGGGGGAGGTGTGCTAATGAATGCCATAAAGTAAAGGCAAAGGCATTGCTAGTACACTTTGCTTCAATCTATTTAGTTTTTATTAATGATTACGCATACGCCATGTGTGGCAGCTAATCATCAACAAAAAGTTTTTAACTAAATGGAAGTTCATTGCATTAATGTAGTTTGTTTGGGGAACTCCATGACAGTTTTCAAAGTAATTAACTGGCTGGTGCTTTCAATTTCTTTTTGACACATTCTCACACACATTTGAGGCCATTCAGCGCAAAACGGAGCGTGTGAAGAGGAGATGGTGAAAATGACAAAATAAATGCCTATTGATAAAAAAAAGTAAATGGCAGCATGAAAATCGAACAGGTTTACATACTTTTTTGGACTCATCTCGAGTCGAATTGGAAATATGCTTTCACTTTACAAATTTTCTTTTCAATTCAAGGATAGATAGAGACTTATAATAAATTGCTTTACAGAGTGAGCGTACTACCAAAAGATCAGCTTAATTTTATGCTGAAATGTTCCAAGTTTACGAAGTATTTAAAAGTCAGTCCTTGTATTTGCCACATAAGCTTTTGAGAACTAGGGCTTTGCTAAAGCCATCCTTGGCCTTTTATTTAGGGGATTCAATTCTGAACAGCCTTCCCTTATGTTAATTAACAGAGCATTAACATGCGCATTACGCAGGCTGCTCCAGAAAGTATAAAACTCTTTCATAGCCTTTATAACTCTGCCATTTATTAACCGATCTGGAGATTCGAAATTGTGTTTGAAAATAAACTAAAATACACCGTGGTGAGCTCGTGCCAGCAGCAGTCTTTATGTGATTCTTAAAGCCCACACTGATTCCCAACTTTATATGCACCTTTCTTTCACAGCAGAGATTCACTTAGCCGCAGTTCGTAAAAAGAATGTGTTTGCCGGGTGACAAAGTTTAAAATAAGCATGTCCTGCTCCAGCACAAAATCCCTATGCCCCTCACACTCTCACACTTTCTCAGAAAAAAAAGCAATTGTAAGGCAATTTCAAAGGCAAAATTATTATGTCGCTTTATGTCATTTTTTTCCGCCAAGCTTTTTTCAAGTCAACTTTTGGGGTTGGGGTTGGTTTATAAAAGAGTTTGGGTGAAAATGACAAAGAAGCCGCTGAACAACAAACGGCAACGCATGCTGTGGCATAAAATTTATTTTCACTTCTGGTCCGCCATGATATGTGGCCTTAAATAAAAAAAAAAAAATAACCAAAAATGAAAACCAACAATGGAACGGGGGAGCGATTCGACATTTCAAAAGAGGAAAACAACTGAGTTTAACAAATGTGAGGCGCTCAAATGTCTTATTTTGGCAACGCCCGTGTGTGTGTGGGAGTGCAAATAGGCGTGGCAGTACATAAATTACTTTACGCACGGGCTGCCTCCGAGCAGCGTTAACAATTGTGGCCAAATATAATTTAGTTCAGGCAGTAAAAGCCAAACAGCAGCAGACCAGCAAAACAGTCGTAAAAATAATAATATCAGTAAAACAAATTATAGCATTAACAGTTCAAATGCCAACTGCAGTCATAACACCAGGAATCGTACAAATTTATACTAGAGTATACTAGAGTTCTAGTGAGGATTGACAGGGAGCGGGGCTACGAGTGGCAGTTTATGGAGTCTTTAACGCTTAAAGAAGCGAGCACTGTGGGTGTCGAATTTAACTGAAGAAGAAGCCTGTTTAACTTGTAACTTGTTTAAGTTTCTAAAGGTGAAAACTAAGTTCGGTGCAAGGATTACTATAAGGCTGTTCGGTCAGGGTAGTTTGAGTCTCCGTACCAGCACAAGAAGCACACAACCCAAAGTTTTGTTCGAGCCATGAATTACAGAATTAAAATATAGAATACATAACACCGAAACTCTATTTTGTTTTAATCAGCATTTGGACTACTTTATATCTTTAGCCAATACGATTAGGCTCGATGGTTTGCCCTCGCGAGAACACGCCACGTTTAACTGTCCGTGTGAAAAACATGGTGTGCCAAAATCTAAACCACTAACGCACATCGTTTGGACTTCAATTGGGACGTCTGCGAGAATCAGTGGAGTTCATGGCAATAAACATTTTCTCTGCTCCAACTGTTGCTGTTGACTTCGGAAAGCTCGTGCCTCTTGTGATAGAGAAGAGCGCAGTTGCGACATTTTGACTCGCAAATTCATTTATCAGAAGACTGCGGCATCTGGACTATGCAGACGATATATGCCTCCTGTCAAATAGGCTAAGCGACCTGGTTAATAAAGTAGCCACCTTGACACCTCAGCCAAATCGGCAGGCCTCAAAATCAAAACGAAGAAGAGAAAAGCGCTCAGCATCCGTTTCGGACAGTCCGAGGCTCTGGTTTTGGACGAAGAGCCAATTGAGCTAGTTCAGCAATTCAGCTACCTGGGAAACGTAGTCGCTGTTGATGGAGGGACAGAACTTGATGTGGATGTGCGCCTTCAAAAGGCTAAATTTGCCTATGGGATGCTGTCAGCTGTTTGGCGATGCTCGACCTATCCACACTGGCTCAAAATCAAGCTCTTCAAGTCCAACGTAATGTCCTATACGGTTCTTCCACTTGGAAAATTACAACTTCCATAGTGCTGAAACTCCAAACATTTGTAAACCGTTGCCTGCGACACATCTGCTGCATATTCTGGCCTGACAGAATTCGGAACTCTGAGCTACTTATATGAGGGAATATGGAGAGTGTCGAAGCCATAATACGCAGGATGAAATGGAGCTGGATAGGACATACATTGCGAAAAAGCGAGAACAACATCGCAAGGAAGGTAATGGAATGGAATGGAACCCGTAGGACGGAGTCGGGCGGGCACGTGGCAGACCCAAAGGAAGAGAGGCGCAAAGCATCGGGAAAAGTTGAGAAGAACTGAAAGCGTCGGCCAACAACACAGTTCGCTGGAGAAGAGGAGTGATTGACGCCCAAAGTCCCACAAGGGATCGGAACTAAAAAAAGAAGAAGTAATTGTTGATCTGTTCGGTCACTGTTTCGGTGACTGTTTTGGTCACTGTTTTGGTCACTGTTTCGGTCACTGTTTCGGTCACTGTTTTGGTCACTGTTTTGGTCACTCTTATGGTCACTGTTTCGGTCACTGTTTCGGTCACTGTTTCGGTCACTGCTTAGGTCACTGTTATGGTCACCGTTTTGGTCACTTTTTTGGTCACTCTTATGGTCACTGTTTCGGTGACTGTTTCGGTCACTGTTTCGGTCACTGTTTCGGTCACTGCTTAGGTCACTGTTATGGTCACCGTTTTGGTCACTGTTTTGGTCACTGCTTTGTTGACTGTTTTGGTCACTGTTTTGGTAACTGTTTTGGTCACTGTTTTGGTCACTGTTTTGGTCACTGTTTCGGTCACGGTTTCGGTCACTGTTTTGGTCACCGCTAATCCACCACCTCCACACACCCACTCCCAACCCATATCCTGCTATGGGTGTCTTGCAAACACCAAAGCTGCTGACTTTGCAAAGTCAAAAGCGTAGCCAAAAAAATCTGTCGCAAAGACAATCGTTTTCTGGATTTGCCCCCCAGTCGATCGTCCGTAAAAGAGCTTCGCTTTAAAAAAATATCCTTAATATCGATCAAGCCGTTTCGGAGGAGTTTGCTAACTAACATGTGACACGAAATTTTTATATATAGAATGGGTCGAAAAAGCTTCATTCTGGCTGTTACATACTTTTGCACAAACTAATATATCAAACCGAACCGGTCTTTAACTGACTGGAAAGACTTTTTACAACTTTTTACAACCAAAAACATTACATTAGGACTACCTATAAAAGCTTAGTCTCTAGATTTCAAAGTATATAGTATTGATTTTTTATTTGAGCTTAAAAAGCCTGTCTCAACAATTTTCAGCTGAACCTTCCTTAATTTGGTTTGTAAAGTCTATAGACCAAATAAACTTAAAAATGAGAAAGCACAGCTAGCTTCGATTGTGCCGAACTTTTGAAAGGGGAAGAAAGAGGAAAGAGGAAGTAACCATCCGAAACGCGCGGTTCCGACATATTATAAGTGCGCAACTAAAAGATGACTCTCAGCTCGATAACTTCAAAACTGATGAGTAGAAACAGACAGGCAGACGGTTGGACTGACTCGTCTTGCTGATCAAGAATGTATATACTTTAAGTGATCGGAGATGATTCCAAACTGGTGGTGTAGCACAATACCAGCCACCCCACTTCCTTTTGTTGTGATTAATTAAAAAAAATTTTTAATTTATATTATTTTTTCTTTCCCTGACTGGGACTCGAACTCGGGACCTCGAAAGCATGCACTCACTGACACCACCGCTCAGCCAACACCACCACATCTCGTGTGTTTACAGCGGCTTCTAAGTCGTAATACAAATTGACGGTGCCAGTGCCGTCCAATGATGAGAGCGAAAGAGAGAATTGTTCTCATTTTTTGCTCGTGCTCTCCGATTTTTGGGTCCCCGCTCTTCCCTCGCCATCAAGCTCGAAGTCTAGAACGATTGTTTTTTGGATCCTTCAAAAACCCAAGAATAATTATAAGTTCACTGACTCCTCCACCATACGCTCCATGACAGCCAACTTACGCTCCTCGACGTCGAGAAACTTGTCCTATTTAGACTGCGAGCCCGATGCATCAGTCATATTGCTGCTGTTGTTGAAGTCGCTCACCGAATCCAGATTTCTTTCTTCGGTGTATCGGGAGAAGTCTGCAAAAATTTCCTTTGTTATATACAAAGCATATTTTTTTCGCCATTTCTTTCTAAATGTGCGAATTTTTCCTTGTCCCATGGAGTCCACCAATATACTCCTCCCAAAGCTCCAGCACCGTAGCTGAGGGCTCTAGTGTCCGTGCAAATCTGGTGTCTCCTGTTGCTTCAAAATTCTACTTAGTTTATCTTACCTGCATGTTTTGCCATGACGATTTTTATACCCTTGCGAGGTTTTATAATTTTGTGCGGTGTTTGTAACGCATGAAAGCATCTCCGACCACAAAAATTTAATGACGGCTGGTTCTTATCTTTCGTCTTCGTCCGTCGTCCGTCCTCCGTTCTGTTTCTATCTTCTTCTGGGAGCTATCCTCACCAAACTTTGCACGAAGTCTTTTGGTACAAATAGGCGCATTTGTCGGACCGGCCGCGATGATATGATATAGTTTAGAACATCGGTCGATTGAGAAAACTTTTGTTTTTAATGGAAACGCCTCCAGAGTACGTAGTTCTAAGTTTACAATCCTTTCTCGATTTTACTAAGTTTGGTCGAAATCGATGACATAGCATAAAGCTGCAATATAAATGATCGGTCGAAAAAGAAGTTTTAGTGAGAAAAACCTTCTAGTTTTAAATGGGATCGCCTCCAAATTTCGTAATTAACAGTGTATTATGCTTTTCCATGATTTCACCAAGTTTGGTCGAAATCAGACATCTATATAGTAGAGTCCGAAAAGTAGTCTTAGCTTGAAAAACTTATTTGTTTTCAATGGAAGCTGCAAGGGTATACGAGCCGAGCCGAAGTTAACTTTCCCCTATTTTTTTTCTTGCGCTTAAAGTTTGACAGCTGTTTTTTGTTTTTGTTAGTTGTTGCACTTGTAACGATATCCGTACGATAGGCAAAATTATCGATACCCTGTCGAGTCACTACTCGGATAAGTCACATTCAAATTGGATGCAACTTTTTTGCTACGACTAGAAGGTATGATTTTAGCATGGCGGATAGTTGCATCCGACACAAGAATTCAGGTATGCAAGAATGTGCTATAGTGAGAACCGGACATAATACAACATAAAATACAAAACTGTTAAGTAATTTCAAATTAAATTTGTAACAGTTGGCACTGGTTTCTTATCAATTTACTACACTTGGACCCAATAGTCCAGATCAATTCCCCTGGTCTTCTCTATTGGAAATATAGAAGCTTCCTTGAAAACGAATCAAAGGTATCACTGCTATCATTGCAAAACTGTTAACTCTGTTTAAGTATCGTTTGTGTACTATTTTTTTTCAAAACTTCTACTTCAAAGACTTAACATTTTTTTGCTTGACCAACAAGAAAAATTGTAGGTTGCTGGTCTAGTATACAAAAAATTAAGCAAGATAAATGGAAAATTTTAAGAAGATTGCGTAAAAGCATTACAGCATGATGAGCACTGAGTCTTGTCTGAAAAAAGATAAAAACGAAAGAATGAAGTCATTAATTCTTGTAAAAGTAACCACATCAAAAGCATCCATCAGTACACTCCAACTAACTAAAACAAACTTAACAAAAATCAATACCCAACAATCAGTTAACTTCTTTATGTAAAATGGCCGGGGACTTGCATTCATTACTTTTCAACACAAGGCTTGCACAGCCTCTTTCAGCACCATTGCCATCATCGTCGTCGTCATCATCATCATCATAAATCACAAAAGTGCAGCACATGCATCACTTTCCACACTTTCCGTTCAGTGGCTTTTGTTTGCTCTGGCAATTTGTAGTCTGGCGCTAGGAATGCCCCCTGGTCCACTGACAAATGCAATAAACCAGCACTAGAAGATACCGAACAAACAGCAGGAGCAGCATCAGCAGCATCACCAGCAATAACAATAAGCCAAGGAGCCATGAGTAATGTGGCCTGGGCATGCAAAAGTGCCAAACTGATGTCGACATCATTGATAAATGGGCTCAAGGGTCACCTGAAACAGGCAGCTGGGTGGGAAAATTGCTTAATTTGTAAAAGAACAAACACACTTACGGCAACTGCAACACAAATTCAATTAACTGGGCTGACAGTCTACAAAGTTGCTGCATCTTATCCTTTCAGTGCTGTTGCTGTTTTTGTTGTTATTAATTACAAACGAAAACTGTCAAAAACTCTGCACTTGATGTGAATGCATGAAATCTGCTATAATAAATTGCCCACCATTACCCATGTCAAGGAAATGCTTCCTAATTAACAGCCTGCAAAATGAAAATAAACAGAAGCACATCAAGTGCCAACTTATAATTGCCCAAAAACTTTCTCAAGGTAAGTCTGCCATATGCCAGACCTTCCAAGACCCTAATTAAATCTTATGCGAATTCTCATCAAATTTCGGCCTTTGACACAGGGAATGTCCAATTAAAGCTATCAAATTACGCATACGCCATGTAAGGCGTAACAAGAAGGCTAATTATCATGCGTAAGCCTTGAAGGCATATTGAAGCAGATATCTCTCAAATAACCGGGCCTCCAAATGAGTTTCATGTGTTTTGCGGTAGGCAGGCAGCATAAAAAGCAAAATAATACAGAAATCCTTTGGCAATGAAGAATCGCGTCTGTGTGTGTTAGTGTGGGTGACACAGGAAATTGGAGGCGAGTTTCGCATTTTGGGCGCGTCAAACCACACTCACACTCACACACATGCATGCATAATTAATGTACAAAATGTGCGTGAGTCTGTTGTGTCGCCTAATTGTCAAGTAGGTCCTAACCGCAGAGAGATACCGTGAGGGCGTCAGTTAGAACGGGATTCGGCATTTAATTGTTGCCTTTGACATTGCAACAATTTCGAGTGGCTGCCATCCGCTTCCGATTCGGATCAATTTGTGTGTTGGGTTTTGATTGCAACATTAATTACAAATTCCGAGCATGCTACACTTATTTAGAATCAATGAATGGTCTATTTTGGTTTGGCAACCAGAAACATTGGATCAGGAGTTGATTAGCTCATTTTATTTCGCTACTCAAAGGGGAAATGGCAGAAATTGCAGATAAGAGCATGTAAGGACAAGATAGGGATACAAACCGATCAGAAAGAGAGACTGCTTCGAATCAGTGGTTTACAAAGTTTACGCAGTTTCGGTTCGGTTCAGTAGTTCGCTCTCAATTTGTTATGTATTTATTTAAGGCCTGTTTCGTTTTCGCAGGAAGTCCCGATCTTTCTTAAATCTGCGCGGAATTTTGAATTTTCCGGCAGGCCTAAAAAAATTGCAAAAACTCATTTCAGTTCTAGGATCGCCCTTAATTCCTCTTAGTCTCAACCCTTAAAGCCTGAACTTGGGGATAAATTCCCAATTTATTTAAAGCTGTTTGGAATGTTATTTTTCCCGGACTTTCAAAGGTAAGGCAGTCCGATAAGATGGAAAAATTGCGAGTCTGTCCTTAAATCACTTAAATACTTCTTAAGTATATAGTCATAATTTTCCCTCAAGTCTGCGGGAAATTTTTTCAATCTGCCAAAAGAAAGGCAGTCATCCTTAATTTCATAACATCTCAACTCTTAAAGCCTTTCCTTTAGTATATCGTTACGAATTGCCATTTAATCTGCTACACCCAGAAAATAGCAGAACGAATATTTAAGGTACGAGCGCTCTTAAAAAATATCTATTCCTTCTTGAATTTTTAAGAAATTCGTTCTTGATACCCAGCTAAATTTATTCTTAGTTAAGTGTTTTCAAGGCGAGGGTAACGAGGTAACGAAACTGAGAGTGAAGAGCAAGCACATTTGAGAGAAAACGTGATCAAAAATTCATACTTGGATCAAGAATTTCGCTCTTGTATCCCTTGATCCAAGATTCATTTCGATTTCGGACTTCAAACATAAAAGTAAGAAATTCTTTATTTTTTCTCTGAGTGTAGGAATGTCATATTTTCGGACTTTTAAAGTTGCGAAAAATCCGAAATGAAGACAAAAAATTTTTCCGTTGATGGATCGCCCTTAATTCCACCAAATCTCAACCTTTTAAGCACGTTCTTTGGTATAGCTTTCAGAAATGTTCATAAATCTGTTCGAAAAATTATTTTCTTGGACTTTGGAAGGTGCGAAAGTTAAAAGAACCATAAACCATAAAGTTGGGTCCGTTGGCTTTAAACTAGAGTTGGGCGCGTGTCGTAATTTGCTTCGTGTCACACACACGCACGACTCAACACGACTGATTCGTGTTGCAAGATCAGATTTCATGCGTGCATGTGGCAGCTTTTGATACATTTTCGTGCTTCTCAGTTTGACTATTACACTTGTCTGATATTTCATATGAAAACTCATGAGAGATATTAGACAAGTTAAAATACAGCTTTAGGAATTTACACGATGAATTTACAATCTTCATGAAGCTTTCATGGTAGGCGGAAAACTTAGTAGAACTTAAAAAGGAATGGTAAAGAATATCACCAGATGAGAAGCATCTTGAAATTTGCCTCACCGTGCTAAGCCCGTCTAATGCACGATTTCTCAAAGGTTCCGGTTAGTCAGTCAGCCGAAGTTTTTGATATAACTCATACGCAGTGTATTTTTGTAGTTGGCGTTGATCTCTAACAAAATGTTTTCGTACTTTCAAAAGGTTACTCTGATTTAAACTAAAGATTGCTAAGCATAAGGGACGATACCAAAAAAATTGACTTATACTAAAAATGTTGATGGAATAACCTTACTCTTAAAAAGGCACCTTCGAGAATCGAGCACACAATTCAAAAAATGCTTTCAAAGAAGACCAAATAAACTTTTAAATGTACCCTTTTTGCCTAGCTCTTTTTCTTTCCTCCCTCTTTTCTATTTGAGACTAATTGATAGGTTTCCATTTTAACACGTGATTTAATCAAATTAAATACTCAAAACAACGAGCAAGTAGTATGTGTTATTCCCTTAAACCCCACTCCATTGCCGACGAACATAATCAAGGCCCGTGCTTCCCGACATATAACTACAACCTACATCTGCTCGGCTAAGCTACAACTATATCGTTGTATGACACCCAGTTAAGAAGCTGACAAAGCGTACACGAGATAACAAAATTAGCTACACCACGTGTGAAACGACAACTAAACGAAACGCAGTTCACCTTGCAAATCTCACACGAAAATGTAAACAGAAAGCTAAACGTGGCGTTTAGAAAAAACTACACGAACATCTAGAAAAAAAAAAAATTAAACGAGGCATGCGAGACAAGAGAAAATCGGCGTTTTTTCAAATTATTTCAACATTTTTCATTAAACTTTCTGAATTCCACACGGGAATGTAGGTTTTCTACATTAACGTTTATATATTGAAAACCTACACGCGCGTGTAGAAATTCTAAACGAAAATGTAGCTTAAAATCAGTACAGAAAAGCTACATTTTTCGTCTAGAAAACTGTTTTCCACACGTGCTGTGTAGATTTTCTAAACAAACGTTAAGGATTTCAAATGCTAAATGCTGCATTAAGAAAATCTACACGAAACGTGTAGCTCATCGTAGCTTCCCTTTATAACTCTGATTTGCCGCGCGAGTGCTTATATGGTCGTATGGGCTAAGCTGCCGGCAATTGTATGTAAGTTCCCGAGACATGGTATGTAAGTTGTGAGTTCGAGTCCCACTCAATGTAGGTGAAAAAAAAAAAAGTTAAATTGTAAGTTTTTCGAAAGGAAGACCCTACCCTCATTGTGCCCCTTTATCCCCACACTACCCACCTCCACACATTCCCTTGTGTAAATATTTAGTAAAGTTGAAAGTAGGATTTTTTCTATGTGCTTAACGTGGAGTGTAGAAAAGCTACATGCCGCATTTAAAACAAGTAAGGGACCTGCAGTCGAGTGCCCCGACTACAAAATACCCTGTTTCCTTGATTTCGTGTGTTTTGCTTTACATACACACACACTCACACATACACACACTCCAACATACACAGAAACGCATGGCAAGCGGCCGCGCGCGATAACTGACAATGCAAGACCCCCCTCTCTCCCACAAGCAAAATTGATTCGTATATAACTTCAGTGTTTTTTGTCCGATCTTATTGATCTTTTCAGAAAAGACAGATATTGGGCCTTACTTGATATATATAAAGCTTAGAAGGTCTATCTTGAATTGTGGCTCTGACAGTTTTTTGCGCTTAAAGGGGGTCGGGGGAGGAATTTTCCAAATCTGAAACAAACTCAATGTGAATCTGGTATACACCTACCTACATGCAAAAATTTGTGGCTCTAGCTCTTATAGTCTCTGAGATCGACGCGTTCATACGGACAGACGGATAAACAGACAGACGGACAGACTGTTGATGCTGATCAAGAATATATATACTTTATAGGTTCGCAAATGCTTCCTTCTACCTGTTACATACTTTTGCACAACTTCATGATCCCCCTTTTCTCACATTCAATGGGAACAGGGTATAAAAAGAATATCCTGAACGCTCATGTAGAAAAGCTAAAAGCCGCATTTAGAAATGGGAAAGCTAATCGTGGCGTTTAGAAATGACACACGCGTCATGTAGAAATGAGAAAGCTAAACGTGGCATGCAGAAAAGCTACACAAACGTAGTGGGTTGAAAATTCTTGTGAAACGTGTAAAAAAACTACATTTTCGTGTAGTTTTTACATTTTTTTTCTCTGTGTAAGAACACAGCGCCACCAAATCCTGTTAACAACACTAGTTATAGCAAATTGAATAGCAACTGAAGTTAAGGCTATAACTGTGTCTTTGGGATCTAATCCTCGCAAGAATTATTTAATAAGTTGATTTTGTCAACCTGAATAGTTGAACAAATGTGGCATCATCCAGATCAGTAATGTAATTAGGCATCTTTCTGTGCACAGAGCTAAAATGAATATGTAAAAACTACACGAAAATTTAGTTTTTCTTAATGTTTCGCAGGGGTTTTCCACCCACTACGTTTTTGTAGCTTTTCTACATGCCACATTTAGCTTTCTCATTTCTACTTGCGGCATGCAGCTTTTCTACACGCCACGTTTATAGGCTATTCACATTGAGCACAGCTAACATCCAATATCATGAGTCATAAAAATTTGCATGGCCAAAATTTTTCATGTTTGTAGCATGTTTCAATGGGAAACTGCCCCACTTAATAATTAGGCGAGACAAAAGTTTCAAAATAGTTATTAAGCATTCATAATTAAGATGTAGGATGATAGATGTTAGCCTGTGTAGACTATTAGGGCCCAGTCCATATTAAAAAAATCCTATTTACACAGGGCAATGTGGGGAGTGGGGTAAGTGTGGGGAGTAACGAGGGCAAGGTCTCCCCTTCTGAAAAACGTACTATTTAATTTTTTTCTGTTTTACTAACCTTGTCTGGGATTTCAGCTGGAAACTTACTAACCTTGTCTCCGGAATTTAGACACAATTGTCGGCAGCCTTGCCGATACGACTATTAACCATTAATAGTCGCGCGATGCCGCAAATCACAGTTATAAAGGGAAGCGACAAGCGACGATGAGCAACACGTTTCGTGCAGATTTTCTAAATGTAGCATTCAGCATTTGAAATCCTTAACAATTGTTTTTGGAAACCTACATGTCACGTGTGGAAAACAGTTTTCTAAATGAAAAATATAACTTTTCTGTACTGATTTTCAGCTACATTTTCGTTTAGAATTTCGACACGCGCAAGTAGGTTTTCAACATTTGATCGTAAATATAGAAAACCAACATTTCCATATGGTATTTAGTTAGACTGTTAAATGAAAAATATATAAAAACATTGGAAAGACGCAGGTTTTTTCTCGTCATGTACGCTTTGCACTTGTCCATGCAAAATTCGTGTAGTTATTTGACTCCTTAAATGGACAAAGCAAATAGATCACTAAACATTTTACATAAAAGAATTATATTCTTCATTATTGACTTCCCATTCACTGGCACAAATTGATTCTAACAGTTTTCAGGATTGACAATTTTCACACCTCACTTCAAATTCGCTTAATAATCTCTATAAAACTTAAGCTAGTCCCGTGTCGATTATAAAAATAAGGAAGCGTAAAATTATTATTCCGTTTTTTCTTGCTCCTAGAGACAGTAAGTGCATCCGCTCTCTTTATTAGAAAAACTCTAATAAAATTATTACACTTTTTGCTCTTTTGCTTTCATTATGCCATAATTTTTTATACTTTGGGTCACCTGGTCTATCTTGCCTTAAGCCCAGCTTCTGGTCCTGTTTTATGTAAATTTTTGCTTAAAAGTTTTCGCATTGCTCACATTTGAGCGGGCTGGTTCAACGCTTTTTAATTACCGCTCATTTAAGCAAACAAAAGCTTGGAAAATGCAGTACAAAAATACATTTTAATTGCACTGGCCCTGCGTCAAAAGGGAGCTGGAAAATGTTTGCATGAGTTGGTCACTGTGTGCATGAATTCCGAATGGGCGGTGCGCGCATACGCCGCGTTGTCAGGGCCATAAATAAGCTGCAATGCCTTTAATGGCAGACATTGCGAGTGCGAATGGCTGAGAGCCGCCATGGCAATGGCCAAAGCGCAATGAAGGCAAACAATAAACTCGCCAGGCATAAACGCCGATGGCAATGGCGTAGCAGCAGACGCAGCAGCAACAAGAACAGAAGCTGAAAAGCAATTTTTATTATGGCCTTTTGTTAACCCAGTAAAAATGAACTTAAAGCCAGTCAACGAGTTGGAAACGTTGAACGTCTGGTAACCCACAGCCACTGTGCTCCACGTCACCCCTTCTCCATTTCCGAGCATTTTGTGCACTGAGCCGTTTTGGATTTACTTGTAATTTGCAACAATGTTGAGTTGAGCTGCTGCATCTTGTCATGGAAGATGTTCCCCGTTTTCGCTCAGCTTTTGTTGTTTGACATGTCAAAGCCAAACAAAGCGCTGCTGTATATACATATATACACACACCCACACACACTCATGTGATGAAAAAGTATGGTGGTGACGGCGGAAAGACTTGATTGGCGTCAAAAAACGCATCAGGCAGCAAGGTGACTTTCAAGTTCAGAGCACACACAAGTTTAAGATAATGATCATAAACTGTGTGGGTGGGGAAAATAGATTGAATGATTGTATTAAGTTACGGAATAGCAATTTGTGGTGGCTTGTTAAACGTGTAATTAAGAGCCAATTATAATCACCTAACATTGCTGCAGAACTGTGTGAAAAGCATCTCTAGTGGTCCCCTTAAAATACATGAATTGATATCCCTTTGAATTTATTTCCTCATTCTTCTCATATTTTGCTTCTCGTTTTTATCAGCCGGAATTTAAATTTTATATGGTAATTTTACTCCAGCGAAAGCCGCTGCATAAATTGAAATCCGCATTAGAGCCTTGCATCCTTAGTTATTGCTCGTACATTTTCAGTTCGATTTAATAACCTAATGAAGGGTAAGATGGGGTGTTGTGATCATAGTAAGGTTTTTCGATCATAACTTCGCCACAAATCAATATTTTTCATTCTGTAAATTTCGTATTTTAGTTAAAAAATGCATTTTATCTTTGCTTATCATTAGGTTTTGGTTTTTTCATATAATTTTGAAAAAAAAGTGATGTTTTAACATGTCGAAAATTTGTGGGGTGTTGTGGGCCACTCGTTTAAAAGTACAAAATTCGTGTTTTAAAGTAGTTCTTCTTTTTTAAATCAAAAAAATTACAAAGTTTTCTCATGATTTGAATAAAAAAAGGAGTGAGTGTGGCTAACACTCACGGGGCCTTGATGTGAAACATGTTGTATACGATATGATTTGCCTTTTACATTCTTGCGATTGCACGTTACTTGATACTTCATATTCAAAACTCGATTCGACCTCTTCGGTGGCGACTTGGTTGTCTCTGGTTGTCCCATATTGGCTACTTGTAAGAGAAGTGGAGAACTCCTTGCAGATGCTCTCTATTGAGGAGTTTCATGCGGCCAGGTTTGAGGAATCAACTGGGGGACCTTCTTGATAGACTCGGAGGAAAGCTCTCTCCCAACCGATTTGGATGAGATGCAGAGTACGAGCACCCGAGATCATTATACAGTTTGCGGGAGGACCCAAGATTGTGCTGCATCGTCTATGCATTGCACTGGGAGCTTATATAGTGTATATGCTGCAGCAGGATTGGCCATGTGCTATTGAGGTGATCAATACGTTTTAGCAGCAGCGTATACCAAATGTCAGTGAAGATGTGCAGCTTAGGATCATGCTAGAGGTGCTGCAGGCCATACCGGAGGAGGCACAAGTCATACACACCTCGGTGAGGCGAGTCGTCTTTATGGCAGAGCTGGGCAAGCGGGTGCCGGTGGTGTGGCAGACATGCGAGATGTATTTAAAGCTGCAAATGGGACGCAGTTAATGGGACGCGGTGTGCGTGGGTGTGGGCACCTGGATTAGGAACATTGGATACTCCATTAAGGGCTTTTTGGTATGTCGAAACGGTCACCTACTGATGAGAAGGACTCCCGTTTTGCCAACATCCAAACTGCGAAAAGCAAACACAATCACGAATATTAGCAATCATGATTGCACATCACGCCCGTTCACCAGCAAAATCTAACAAAATTAGTCGATTTTGGGTCATTGATTTATGCTGGTGAACACGCCCATTGTCTTTGTTTTAGTGTTTGTTTATAAGTTTGATTAAATGTTTGTTTTTGTGTTTGCTTTTGTGATTGTTTCTGTGTTTGTTATTCTGTTTGTTTTTTTATTCTTATGTTTGTTTTTATGTTTGTTTTTATCTATGTTTTTGTCTGTGTTTTTGGTTGTGTCTTTTTTGGGTTTGTTTTTGTCTTTGTTATTGTCTTTGTGTTTGTTTTGTTGTTTGTTACTGTGTTTGTTTTTGTCCTTGTATTTGTCTTTGTTTTTGACTTTGTTTTTGTGTCTGCTTTTGTGTGAGCGTGTTTTTTTTTTTTTTTGGTATGCGGACCTTGGCTGGGTGATCTAAAGATCGACACGACTCGGTCATTACAATAAAGGCACCAGGGTGAATAGTCCCTAAAACATCCATGGTTTGTGAGCAACTGGGTCAGGTGATGGTTTATTTCTCCTTGGCTTCGATTAAGCCATTCCTCTATACTGGGAATTAGTTGGTGGGCCCATCTTCTTGTATCCGAAATGTCCCATCTCTCTTGCCATGTTCGGAGACTTGTGTTATGCGCCTCTTCTGCAGATTTTCCTGTCCTTCGCCTGGCATGCTGTTTGCTATTACCGCCGCTACAGAGTCGGATTCCGTTCTGAAGCCGCTTATAAGCCTAATCGACATATGCCAGTGCGCCTTCCCAGCTTCGCGCGTATACGTCGGAAACTCCGTTGCCTCCGCCAGTATCGGAACAGCGAACCGCATTGTGGACTTAGCAACTATTGCTAGGAGCAGTCTTGTGGTTGGCTTGGATCCTCCAATGTTTGGCATCAGCCTAGTCAATGCAGCCGCCGTTTTCGGTGTTTTCTCGCCTGCGTATTGAAAGTGGTCTCGGAAGTTTAGCCTCCTAACGATTAATACTCCCAGGTACTTCAGGTTATCAGCTGAGCGCTACTTTGCGTTGCCTGTCACTATCTCGATGCTTTCCAGCTTTATCCGGCTGCTTATGAGGATCAGTTCAGTTTTTTGCTCTGCTAGCATTAGTCCTACCAGTCGGTTCCAGTTTTTGATAAACACATGTGTGTGTGTGTGTTTTTTTTGTTGTACTTGGGAGTGCCTCACCCACTAAAACCACCCCTAATCTCAGTTTCCCTCTCGCGGTACCACCGTAAAGTATTACCTCACGAGAGAGAGCTTGTATAAAAGCCTCCACTAGATTCCTATCTAGGATTTTAAGTCATTCTGGGCTGCCTTTCAGCGCGACGCAAGGATATGATTATTTGTGCTGGATAGTTGCTAAAAGCAGCGTGATCAAATTGTAACCCTACTAAAATCGTCCGTACCGAAATTAAAGATGTTTCACATCAAAAACGGTATCGGTCTTCCCTCAACCGAATGTGTGCTGCTATCGCTCTCGCTGTTAAGTGGCTGTGGTTGACGCAACCCAATAACAGGCACATTTCAGTCAAGCGGTCCCACAGGCCGAGTGTTCACTTCACAGACCGAATCCTAAAAATGTTATTATGAAAAGGTTGCGAGAGTAAGCTCTAAAGTAAGCAGAGAGTGCCAGTGCGGGAGACAATGAGAGAGCGAACCTAGTTGGGTGCTTACATACAAACAATGCGTTGAGATCGATAGACTGAGAAGCAACCACGGAATCACACATACTCGTACAAGAACTTTTGCCTGAGTGGTCGTTGAGAATTGGGCCGAAGAAGACACAAAAGAATAAAATAAAAACACAAGCAGTAATCGCAGTTAAAAGTTTTTTTTCTCCCCACTAGGCAATGTGATGACCGTTTGTTGCGACTCCTGTTTTTCTTTGCTTTTACATCAATTTAAATCTCAATGAGGATTATAAATTCCCTGCCTCTGCGCAGTAGCAGCGCTGCTTTCTGCCTCTACTGCAGCTGAAAATTACGTAATTAGCACACACTTTCGTTGATACAGAGTATATTACAGGAGTGTTTAACTTACTTGCTTACTTGTTCTCCCCCGAAAATCTGAAATTTCTTTCCTTAACTTAAAATGTCGCTCACACAGGTCTAAGATATTTCCGGAAATGGTAGAATTTGATTATCTGCCAGTACTAGTCCTTACTAGTATCCTAGAAAACTAGGAATATCATTTGAGACACTTACACTTGCAATGCTTTTAAAGACACTAATTTTGGATTTAATATTCTTGCTGCAACCTTTTCATCTCATCCAGCATTGTCGATTACGCTTAGTAATTTTATGAAAAGACGATTTGGGTATAAAGTAATTGTTCGGGGCAGAACCACTGCGCTTTGCCGCCCATGTAAAGTTCTAAGACTTTGCCAACCTATAATTAATGTCAATCAAATCAATGGCCATCTGCCACCAAATTATGTTTGTTTGCTTTGATACTCGCTCTTGTTATACTCATTTCTCCCTCGCCTGTTCTATATTTAGACATTGCAGCTGCGCTGTCGCTCTCTCAAGCTCACTTGCAGCAGCGCAGTCGCCAGCGACGCTTTGGTTGCATTATACCTTTTGTAAAGTGCAGGCGAGTCACTTGCATACGTGTTAATTTCATTTGGTTGGTTTTAACTTGGCCAATTGGGGAGTCAAACCAGTCTCTCCACAGTAATATTAAATGGAAATGTTAGAAAAGAAAGATCCTTCTTTATTTCCACTGCTTTCCTTGCACGATTTAATTCATTTGAAGTCTTGCAGGCCCATTCTGGAAATTATTTAATCGATTTTTTTTTGAGAATCTGTTGGCCTTTGACCAAATGAAAATGTTTTGCTTTTCCTGTTTATGTTAGCACGCATTTCAAGTTTTCCTCTTCACTCGACACAGAGCAAGAACAAATAAATTCTTTTTCACCCTTTGCTTTCTGTCTGTCATTCAGGCTGGGAAAAGGTTTATCACTTGCCCACAAAAGTTTTGTGCTATTAAAAAACCTCAGTCTCGGTCCCCCCACCTTCCCGTTACCTACAACACATGACGCAGCCAGGCCATAAAAATAGCATCAAACTTCGTTTGTTCCTTTTGTACAATATATATATATATATCTTTTTGCAACCACGCCCACAAAACAAGCCAAACATGCACCACAACAACGCCCTCCAGTGGCTTATCATATCTCATTCCGCTCCCAGTCCCAGAACAGCCCATGGACTGACCACACTTTTAATGCCTTTTTCATTGTCTTTTCATCGTGAGCGTCAGCGTCGTTGGGCTATGTCTGGTCACGCCCCAGGTCTACGCCCACCCCCATGCACAATTTGGCCTTTGCCTTTGCATACTTTGAGGCTGAGACTTTGGGGGAAGCTCTAGCAAATTGACGTCATGTCATCAATCAATCTTGCTGCAGAGTTTCACGGCGCACGCCAACGCATCATCATTTCGGTTCCTGACAAGCTGTGAAATTTTCTTTTTTTAATAAAATTTTTTGTAATTTTCATTATGCACTGAAGGAGCTTCTGACTGAAGCCGCAACTGTGGTTTGATTTATGATTTTTTAATGAGCTTTAGCATAGTGCTCCTATAAGTAGATGCGGACTGTCTGATGTGGGCAGCAATTCGAGTGTGAAACCAACACGAAGGGTTCAAGGTCCCTGCATTGACCTTTGATGCAATAAATATTCAAGAGGCGTAAATTTCTGAAAAGCATTTAGGGTGCTGTAAAATTTTAATTGCGTTTGTCCCTCCAATATATTTTCCCCTTGCTCCCTCTCTCGCCGCGTGTCCCGTGTCTCATTATTTTTGCAATGTTTTTGTTGCGCTGTTTTATTGCTCGGTTATTTTAATTAAAAACTTTGTTCAGCTGACAATGCCAATTGCCTTTCCCCTTGCCTGGCTGCGACTGTCTCAAAGTTTTCTGCACATTTTGGCTGCCTCAAGCAAGCCTCAGTGTAAAAACAAAGCTGTTGAGACAAGAGCCACTTGGTGTATGTAGTATGCGTATATATGCCTTTGTCCTGGCCCAGTTCCCCCCTTAGCGACTTTTGCTATTTTTACGCTCTTAAGATGGCATTAAAGGCATATGCAAAATATGCCCCAGGAAAAGATGTGAAAATGCTTTCTTATTTATATATATTTTGTGTTGCTCTTATGTCACCTTGTTGATGATATTGTTGGCGTCTAAGCAAAAAAAAAAAAAGCGCAATGCAAAGGCGCTAATCCCGCTTAACGTTTTGTTGACAGCGTCTGTGGCAACGCAGCTCCTCATATATATATAAATGTAAGTGGCATATAACCGGTAAGTATATGTGAGTTTTTATACGTATTTACTTTAGAGATATAACGACTGACAGGCTCGTCCATGGGTTATTTGTCATGAGCTGCAAATCCGCCTGAGGGAAATCTTTACTTTTTTTTGGTTCGTTGTTGTTTAATATATTTTTAGTATAATGATACGCTGTTATGAGACGAAAGAGTTTTATGGAGGATATGTAGGGGATCAATTTACTGATCAGTGTACTGCACCTTAAACAATACTTAAATTAATACACAGGCTTCGTTTAAGTAGGTTTGGCCATACACTAGTTTTGTTCTGATTTAAAAGCAATGCAATATAATCACAAAAATCAGCCGAAAGCCACTGTAGGTATGGCTGTGTACCCTCTGTAGCATACAGCATATAAATAAAAACTATAGGGAATCAACCTTCGTATGCCACAGTCAACATTCGGAATGCATCCGCGCACTTAATTTTGTTTTTCACACAAAATTTGATACCGGTTCTTTGATCCATTTTTTTGAATAGGTAAAAATCGAAGACGATCCAAAACACGTGCATGCAAAGCAGCTGTCAACAATTAAGTGAACATTCAAAATGGCCGAGCTTGTCGGCATAAGTGAGAGACATGAGTACCAACATAACGCCACAAAAAAATTGAAATTCGAATATACGTAACCCGCGAAAATTCAAAATTAGCGATACTTTTTGAACACACCTCGTTTACTTTATGTGGTCGGAGATGCTTCCTCCTATGGCTTACAAACATCCGGACAATTTTATAATACCCTCTGCAAGGGTATAAAAAGTGGGCCAAGGACGGAGCCTTGGGGTACACCACGAGTTATGCGCAAAATAGGCGATATTTCAGACTCAATTGCCACTGCCTGACTTCTATCAGATAAATAAGTTTAATGGCAGTATCAGTAAAATCAAAGAACTTATCAAGCTTGTTACTTGGATTTCATGATTGACAGTGACAAAAGCCTTGCTGAAATCAAGAAGTATTAAAAAGTCACATCTCCGTTGTTCATTTGCTTTTTAATATCCTCCGTAATACAAACTACTGTCGTGGTGCAGCTTCAATGTCTCCTATATCCCGAGTGCTTATTAATAAGCTATAAATTATTTGTCAGAAACATACCTATTTTTTGAGACATTAATTGTTCGAAAACTTTGGATAAAAACAGTAGGATTGAAATCGGTCTGTATTTATTGTTTCTTCTCGGAATGGGTATAATTTTAGCCCCTTTCCAAAAATCCGGAAATTTCGATGTCCAACAAACCAAGAAGTGGTGTTCGCGGTCAACAATTCATAGCTACGCCGATTTAAGCGAATCATGTGGCAATATTTCTATGTTATAGTATTGTGCATTGATAAGGGGGACTCTCCATGTGGAAAATTTTTTTGTTATTTTTTTTTTTTTTTTTGTATAGCCTGCATATTTGAGAATATCGTCCTAAAAGGATTTTTGGAAATTCGAAGTACTTAAGAATATATAGTCCTTTTAATGACCCAAGGTGACCCAATTGGCCAAGCAAATGCAAAACCACGTTTTTCGAACTGGCGGCCGTGATAGCTCCAGTTACACTGAACCGATTTTGATGAAACTAAATGCAATCGAGTGGCCGGGTGGCTCAGCGGCTAGTGTGCGAGACCGCTGTGCATGAGGTCGTGGGTTCGATCCGCCTCGGAACATCTAATGAAAAGCTTTTTTCTTTGAATAAAACTTTACACCCGGCCACACCTCTTTGCTGTTGGCACCAGCTTTGCAGTAATTAGCCATGAAAAGCTTCTCAAACTGCCGTTCGGATTCGGCGTTAAACTGTATGCCCCTTTCTCTTGTGCTAAAATTAGAAGCGCACAAGCCAAGAGATTGAGAGAGGCTCGGCTTTGGCCCTTTGGGGCTGTGTCATCTTGACAAGCTAATTTTACTTACAAATGCAATCGACGCAGAATTGACACCATTTTGGTCAGAATATATCAAGTAAGGCCCAATATCTGTCTATTCTGAAAAGATCAATAAGATCGGACAAAAAACACCGAAGTTATATACGAATCAATTTTGCCTGTGGCAGAGAGGGGGGTCTTGCATTGTCAGTTATCCCGCGCGGCCGCATGCCATGCCATGTGCCATGTGAATGTATGAGTGTGTGTGTATGTAAAGGAAAACACACGAAATCAAGGGAACAGGGTATTTTGTAGTCGGGGTACTCGACTGCAGCTCCCTTACTTGTTTAAAATGTAATTTTAAGCAGTTTTCCACGTGACATCACGTACGTGACATTTTTTCCATAATGAAATTTATGTGATTTCTGTTATTAAAAAAGTAAAAAGTAACATTTAATTGCGACCACATAGTTTATTTTGGTTTCATATTCATTCTTCTTAAACGCTTTGTACCCTTGGCACGCGTTTTGAAAGCTAAATTCAAACCAATCAATGGACCTATTTAAAAGGAGTCTGCGTGACTTTGCATTCGCAAATCTCGAAATGGACTATGAAAGATTGTAAGATTGTCTTACATTCTATTAACTAGATTGTTTCCCTAATGTGACAAAAAATAGGGCGTTTTAAAGTTCTTTTAAAATTTTGGTCTCGGTGGACCTTTTTGTGGAAATGCCCATATACATTTTGAGTTGTTACGCATTGCTCTACCATACTGCATGCTCTGTGAGCAAACGGATGTTATATTTCTAGCCAATCCAGATAATCGGTCCTCTAGCATTGTGCCTTTTCCTGGATAGGCAAATAGTCACAGCAACAAGGCTGCATATAAAAGGTGTTTTTTATAGATTCAATTGTACATGAAATTGAAGGTTATATATAAGTATGAGCAAGGCACGACTTTAAGTTGCTAAAACATACTTTATTAGTATTAGTAAGTAATAGTAGTAATATATTCTTTTATTCACATTGTTCTCAAAAAGGTTTCAGGTTATACAATACTTTCTTTTTTGAACAAAATGACATTGATTTTAAGTAGTCTATCGGTTAAGAAAGATTTAAAATAACTGATTTCAAGCGAACTCTGTACTCTGTAAACTTACCTTACCTTCAAACCTTCGTCTGGGGAAATTCAATTTCTAACACTGCTTTTTGGGAAAATTTGATATTACAAATGAATTTTAATAGTTAGGGCTTTGACTTGCTGAAACAAAGCCCTAAACTAAGCTTCGATTGAAAAACTAGGATGTGAGGTTGTGTTTTTTTATCAGGATTTATAGGTGATTTCAAAAGTTTGTTTGACAACGCTGAAAAAGTATGCTTCATTTTTGATGCTGAAATTGAGAGGGAGTCAAATCTAGAGCTGCGGCACTTGAGCGAACTCAACAAAATCAAACAAAGCTATGCTTTTGTTCCAACATACCAATTTATCTCTCTTGGATTTTCAATTTAGTTCATAATCATTTCCATTATTTATTCACAAAATATAACTAAGCAATCCAAATTCATTAAACCGCAATCAAAAGAATGCGAACGCGAAAGAAAAGGGTAGCTGAAAATTAATATTAATAATAATAATAGTGAAAATATAATATTAATATAATAATAGGAAAATGCAATATAATTATAGTGAGCATTTATAAGTAGAAAAAGAAATTTAAATAATGATTGGGATTGAATTTTTAGTTTACTCAGAAAATTTCTTTAAGTGTATGGAGCAAAGGTACTATTTAATGCTGGGTCATCTTAATCAGGTGGACACACTTTCCAAATAAAAATAGTTCCGCCAAAAGGGCAAAAGCAAGGTGCACAAAAACAATAACTTAAATTCATTTTATGGTTGCTCTCTTTCGATCCTTTTTGTTTATCATTTTAAGCAGAAGGCAAAGTCATTCCCTTGTGATTTGAAGAGCACCATAAGACGGACCAAAACCATCAAAACATAAAAGCAATAAAAATTGGTTTGTTATGACTTACGTTTGTTCCAACTCTTAGAAAGATCTTTCCTTGCACTGGCCTGTGAGTATATTGTTTGTTAGTTTAGGTATGCTGGTCAGTGGTTCAATGATTTTTTGTTTGTTTAATAGCATATAGTTATGGCTTGAGCATTTCATTACTAAATATATGTACGTTTTTGCTCGTCAAACAAAAAGAAAATTATCAAATATGTTTGATCAAGATTTTGCACCACTTTCTTTTCACTTTGGATGCATTTAGGGAAAAATTTAACCTTAAATAAAAAAAACCAAAAAAATCTAAACTACTATATGGGTTATGGGGGGAGAGACCCATTGGCTGTTTTTGGGCATCGCTGCCGACTTCACTGCTGCGATTGCGCGACACATGTGACAACTGGCCAGGCTGCTGC
>JAEIFV010000523.1:0-225765 GCA_018904265.1 Lordiphosa collinella
TTTCTTTCTCAGACTATTTTTCAGACATATTTATACCCTTGCAGAGGGTATTATAAAATTGTGCGGATGTTTGTAACGCATTGAAGGAAGCATCTCCGACCACATAAAGCATATATATTCTTGATCAGCATGACGAGCTGAGTTCATTTAGCCTTGTCCGTCTGTCCGTCCGTCCGTCTGTCCGTCTGCCTGTTTCTATGCTATCTCCTCAGTCAGTTTTAAAGCTTAGTTAAATTAGTGAACTTAGTGAAATTATGGGAAAGGATAGTAAACTAAGAAATACGTACTTTGGAGGCGTTTCCATTAAAAACAAAAAGTTTTTCTCACTAAGACTAGTTTTTCGACCGATCGTTCCTATGGCAGCTATATGCTATAGTCATCCGATCCGGCCGGTTCCGACAAATGTGCAGCGTATATGTACTACAAGACTGCGTGCAAATTAGGAGATAGCATAGAAACAGACGGACATGGCAAAATCAACTCAATTTTTCATGCTGATCAAGAATATATTTAGTTTACGAGTATGTGGTGTGGGTTGCTTCCTGCTATGCTTTACAAACAACTAAGAATTTTAATATACCATCGTCAAGGGTTTTAAATATTTTTCTGAACCCCTCCCGAACCATTTAGCAAGCAATTTCGAAGAAAGGCGAACGCCCACCCCCCTTCAAAATAAATTGAACTTTTCCTTATACACCCCTTAACATGCGAGAGTATTCCGCTCTCTTGAAAGGATTTCGCAAACAGTTTCCCACACACGTTCCGTTTTACACAAAAATTTCCGCTTAAAAAAATATCAAATCTCAGTTGGCTACAAAGTCTAAGGCTGCTGATATATGCAGTCAAATGGCATACCCTGCGGCGCTTAGCCTCACACATAAAATTGCATATGCAAGTTAATGTTTACAAAAGTCGTAAAAGTTTAATGGATTTTAGCCTGCTGAGTAGGAGAGAGGGTAAGGGATTTAGGATCAATTTTCCGTCTAAAACTTTTTCGTGGTTTGTTTAACAGAGTAAAATTTGATTTCATCAATTTTTTGTTTCAAATTATCTGACAAAAGTTTTGTTGATTTTTCGAAAATATATTCTTTGTTATTTTTGGTTTTGTTTTTATATTGACTTTTGGGTAGAATATTTTAATTAAGTAATTCCAATTGCCATTGACAAACTGGGAAAACTCTCCTGTGATTTTCGTGTTATCTGTGTACTTGTGTATATTTGTGGGTGAAAACTCATTAAACTAATTTGCGCAAGTGATTGAATGCAATACATCATCTAATGAAATACATATGCCAATCAACATAATTATAGCTGGCAAAACTGAATGTGTAAAGGCAACGCCCCAATCACATTGTATCATAAATTTCCATAGAAAATGCAAGCAAAATGGAAAACCACACAATAAAGAGGGGAAGGACAAATAGAAGACAGAAACTACATGGCAATCCACACGCATATGATAATCTTAAACAAAGTCTTGTCCTAAGTGATAGATGCCAATGCCTACCATTAGAAGAGGTCAGTGGCTGACTTTGAATGGGGGGTGGGGGGAAGCTTCAGTGCCGAAATGTGTTATATTTCAGTCGAATGAACATGAGAAATGATATGAGAATTTATTTTTACTGGCTTCATTCCAGATGGCATAAAAATTAATTTCGACACAATACTTTATTCAAATAAGACCGCTTTTCATAAGCATTCTGATTTCAAAGCAGCCCAAGAGAGTTTCTACTTATGCAAAGTACGATTTAAAAATTCTGGAAACCAGCCTTTAATTAGAAATTACCTAATTTTTAACAGAGTGACTAAGTTCTAATGGAAGTTTTATAGTTTCAGTAGTAGCATAACTAACGATTAGATGAATGCATCTTCGAAGTCGAAAAGTTATAAATATTTTCTTAGTCAGCTGGAACATAAAAAGACTTTTAAACTCTGAGACGTCGTACATCGTAGTTGTTGCTCGGTGGGTCATCATACCAAACGCGGTCAAACGCCTTTTGGATGCCCGACTACGATGTCAAAAAAAGAGTTCTTTTTGGGTTCGGACTTTTGTGATCAACTCCAGCCAAATGCGGGGTCGAACCCACGACCTCTTGCACAGCGGTCGCGCACACTAACCGCTGAGCCACCAAATTAGTTGGTTACGGTGAATTTGTTGTATTTTTATGGAATGCTGTAACTAATCGAAGTATTTTGAAGTAAATATTAACATGTACACTTATCTCTTGGTAGCTTATTAATTTTATTTTAGCATTTAATGAGTTTTTGCTATTTTAAACAGCGTTAAATTTGCTGCGGCATATGGCCCCGAATTTTATAAAATTCGTATGCTATATTTGGTCCCCCTTTTGGACTACGCTTTCTCTTTCTCTCTACATATCTGTCTCTGACGGTCTCTTCTTGATGTGTATAGTATCAATATTGACAGCCATTAATATAGCATTTTATACAATAAGCAGAGGCTGCAGAGCAGAGTTGAGAAGCGGAGGAGTCATCAGAGCGAGCTGGGACTTTGCCTTCTGTCTCCTGGCAATGTTGCATTTTTAATGAGCTTCAGCGCAGAAGGCGCCTCGTCCTTGGCTTCCGTTGCTTCTGATGACGGCGAAATGCCTTCCGTCTGCGATTGGAGATTTGAAAAGCCGGATGGAACGGGAGCAGGCGGCGGCAGGTTAATTTGAGAGGTAGCAGGCAAAACGGAAACGTACAGACACACATGACTTCGAACGTCTCCTCTAGCCGCAGGCCATGTCAAAGGAATTGATGACGTTCGTCGTCTTCTGCTTGACGTGCACTGACTGCAAAAAGTCATCAAATGAACGCTCCTCAGTCTACATAATTTTTAGACACTTATTGTCCAGCTAGAAGAGATGCTGCGGATGCTGCTTGCGCATATCAATCAGGCGTATAAATCTTGCCAGATGATGCCATTCGAAGTCAAATTGCTGCAAAGTTTACCTTTCGCATTGCCTTAAATTAATAATTTTGATTGCCTCTGCGATTTGGCTGCTCTTACAGGAAAAAGTTGTTCAAGTTGTTTTAGTTTTCCCTTAAAAAGTGTCATCATTAGAGCTCAAGTTTTTATGCTTGCAGCAGCAGCGGTCGCCTTTTTTCGCTTTGACAATCAACGCGAATGTTTGCCAAGTTAAAGTTTTTAGTGTAAATATTCGTACATATTTTGGGCGTACAAAAATTATAAAAAGTTGTTAATTAATGGATGGATATGTACGGTTGCTATTTAATTTGAGGATGTTGAAGGGGAAAAATTCAAGTTTCATTTATGGAACAATTTTTGTTATGCTTAAAATGTCGGAAACTTGGATGTTCTTTTGAGCATGCGGCAGTCAGAGAAACCATATCAAAATAATTCGTAGCTTACTCCAAGGATCATACAAAGTCCGCTTAGAATTCGAACATAGTGTCCAGTTTTGATCGACCATACGTCCCAAATGGTAATTTGAATTCAGTGTCAGCGTAAGGGATGTCGGAAATAAAATCAATATATCGAAATATCGATATTTTGTCCAAGATATATCGTTATTGAATATTTTTCCGAGGCTTTATACTTTTAAATAGTCAGAGCACATCTTATCGTGTTCGTCGAACACATTAAGAAGAAGAAAGAGAAGAAAGTCGGTCAAGCCCGACTATAACATACTCTGTACCTCTGTACCGTTGCGACCGGTGCTGCCCATAATTGTTTGTTTTCATTTTAGCTCGACAACCGTTCATCCGATCTTTACCATAAAAAATCCCATTTACTAAATATGTACAGAAGGTGCGAACCTTCTATCTATAAAACTGTGAGAGATATGACGTTTTTCCCACTTTGCGGGGGCAGGAGGGGGCGTGGCAAAAAATTGAAAACAAGTAAGGGAGCTGCAGTCGAGTGCCCCGACTACAAAATACCCTGTTCCCTTGATTTCGTGTGTTTTTTCTTTACAATCACACACACTCACACATACACACACTCCAACATACACACAAACGCATGGCATGCGGCCGCGCGCGATACCTGACAATGCAAGACCCCCCTCTCTCCCATAAGCAAAATTGATTCGTATATAACTTCGGTGTTTATAGTCCGATCTTAGTGATCTTTTCAGAATAGATAGATATTGAGCCTTACTTGATATATGTAAAGCTTGGAAGGTCTATCTAAAAAATTGTGGCTCTGACAGTTTTTTGCGCTTAAAGGGGGGAGGGGGAAGAATTTTCCAAATCTGAAACAAACTCGTTTTGAATCGGGTATACACCTATCTACATGCAAAAATTTGTGGCTCTAGCTCTTATAGTCTCTGAGAAACCCGCGTTCATACGGACAGACGGACGGACGGACAGACGGACAGGGCTAAATCGACTCGGCTGTTGATGCTGATCAAGAATATATATACTTTATAGTGTCGCAAATGCTTCCTTCAACCTGTTACATACTTTTGCACAACTTCATGGTCCCCCTTTTCCCATTTTCAATGGGAACAGGGTATAATAAACTTGATCTGCCTGCAAGTATAAGACAGACAGACGGACGGACAGACGGACTTGGCTAGATCGACTCGGCTGTTGATGCTGGTCAAGAATATATATACTTTATAGGGTCGGAGATGCTTCCTTCTGCCTGTTACATATTTTTGGACAAACTTAATATACTCTGTGTACCTCTGGTACCGAGTATAAAAAAAGTAGAGATGGCTTTCTTCAGCTATGATTATAGCTGGAATTCGTAGAATTCAGAGAAAGCATAGAAAAGAAATCAATGCCAATTTTTAAGGCTACAAATAAAACCAAAAAAGGATTTCTTAATAAGGGCCGATTTCTTGTCTGCTGCATAGAGCTATCTGTCACATGAACTAACATAGAACAGAGCAAATTAAAAGTTTATCTGTCACATAGCAGCTATTAAGAAGATGAGAAATCTGCCCTTAGACTTTTTTTCTGACCTATCTTTTCTATATCAGCTTTATCATATACAATAAACATTATACAAAGTTAACCGATTTTGATTTTGACTATAGCGGAGATGGCGCGACCAGGTGCAGGGAGATATTGCGAAGCTGGGAGTGTCCTTCTGGTGGAATGTCGCCCGGGACAGAGGCGAGTGGCGGGCATTAGTGGCAGCGGCCGAAAATTTTATCGCCCTAAACAACCCCAACATTGTTGAGAAGTTTTAGCACGGCTACTCACTTCACAGTTGAAGGCAATAGCTGGTGAAGTCGACCGGTTGTGTAATGTTTGGTATTTAAACAAGAAAGAAAGACGGTCAAGCCCGACTATAACATACTCTGTACCTGTGAAGTGCTGCCCATCACCGTTGCGACCGGTGCTGTCCATAATTGTTTGTTTTCCTTATAACTCGATAACCGTTCTTTACCGATCTTTACCATTCCTTTGACGGATCCATAAATAATCCTGTTAATTAAATATGTCCAGAAGGAACGAACCTTCTATCTATAAAACTGTGGGAGATATGACGTTTTTTACCAATTTGCGGGGGCGGAAGGGGGCGTGGCAAAAATTGAAAATAAACTTGATCTGCCTGCAAGTATAAGAAGCATATGTCCAATACATGTCAAACCTCTATCTCTTACCATCTCTGAGATCTGTGCGTTCATACGGACAGATAGACGGATATTGCTGTTGATGCTGATCAAGAATATATATACTTTATGGGGTCGGAGATGCATCCTTCTGTTCTGGCTGTTACATACTTTTGCACAAACTTATTATACTCTATGTACCTTTGGTACAGAGTATAAAAATAGGGGAAAGTTAACTTCGGCTCGGACGAAGTTTTGTATACCCTTGCAGTTTGTTTTTCTAAATAAGACTACTTTTCGTACCTTACTTTTCGATGAGAGCTATAGTATGTAGATGTCCGATTTCGACCAAACTTAGTGCAATCATGGAAAAGCATAACAAACTGTTAATTAAGAAATTTGGAGGCGATCCCAGTTAAAACAACAAAAGTCTTTCTCACTAGAACTTCATTTTCGACTGATCATTCATACTGCAGCTATATGCTATAGTCATCCGATATTGATAAAACTTGGTAGAATTGTGTAAAAGTATTTAAAATAAGTGTATGCCAGTGATAAGGACGTTTTCATTAAAAACAAAAAAGTTTTTCTCACTAGAACTAGTTTTTCGACCGATCCTTTCTATGACAGCTATAAGCTACGAAGGCTGTCCCAGAAATAGCCGACCTAACTACTAAAAAACAAAAATTTAACTTTTGTTTTTTTTTTTTCAACATAGGATCCTCTTAGGTCGATACACTTTTCCCCGCGATGTTCAATCGCTTCGATACCTTTTTTATAATAAGAACTGTGAAGCTCTTCAAAATAGGCATTAACCTCGGACTCCACCTCTTCATTGTTGCCAAATCTTTTTCCTCAGAGCCATTTTTTCAAGTTTGGAAAAACACATTTTTTAATTTTGGTCACCATTTCTGAAGTCGTCACCTCATTTGGACGCCCATTATAATGTTCATCTTCGCAGCTCAAACGACCTCGCTTAAACTCAGCCACCCAATATTTTATTGTTGTAAACGAGGCAGCAGAATTACGTAAGGTAGAATCCAGCTCCTTTTTAATATTGGTTGGACTAAGACCTTTTATATGAAAGTATTGTATCACATAACGATGACCAATTTTGTCCATGTTTGCAAATCAATAACAAGCGTTCTCTATTAAAATCGACAAAAAAAAACTGTGCAAGGTAAAGGCACCGGACTTCAAACTTAAGCTTTTAATAGTCGGTAATTCCCCTTTTTAATATTTTTTGTGAACATTTTCCAACACTACTGTGCTAGGTCGTCCGTTTCTGGGACGGCCCTCGTATAGTCATTCGATCCGGGATCCATACCCTTGCAGAGGGTATTATAAAATTGTACGGATTATTGTAACGTATTGAAGGATGCATCTGTTCGTCCGTCTGTCCGTCTGTCCTTCTGTTCGTCTGTCTGTTTCTATGCTATCTCCTCCGTCAGTTTTAAAGCTATCCTCACCAAACTTTGCACGAAGTCTTTTAGTACAAATACGCTGCACATCTGTCAGAACCGGCCGGATCGAATGACTATAGCTTATAACTGTCATAGGAAAGATCGGTCGAGAACTTGTCTTAGTGAGAAAAACTTTTTTATTTTTAATGGAAACGCCTCCAAAGTACGTATTTCTTAGTTTACTATCCTTTCTCATGATTTCACTTAGTTTGGTCGAAATCGGATGACTATAGCATATAGCTCCCTTAGGAACGATCGGTCGAAAAACTAGTTCTAGTGAGAAAAACTTTTTGTTTTTAATGAAAACGTCCTTATCATTGGCATACACTTATTTTATATATTTTTCCACAATTTTACAAAGTTTGGTCGAAATCGGATGACTATAGCATATAGCTCCCATAAGAACAATCGGTCGAAAAACTAGTTCGAGTGAGGAAAACTTTTACAAAGTTTATAACAAATCGGATGACAAATTTCGTAATTAACAGTGTATAAAGCTTTTCCGTGATTTCACCAGGTTTGGTCGAAATCAGACATCTATATAGTGTAGATCCCATAGAAAAGTTAGGTCCAAAAAGTAGTCTTAGTTAGAAAAACGTTTTTTTTCAATGGAATCTGCAAGGATATACAAAACTTCGGCCGAGCCGAAGTTAACTTTCCCCTTTTTAAATACATATATTAATATTGCAAAAAGAGTTTTCAGTTATCGCAGAGCGACTATTGATCGACGTCGATTCAACATTCGAATCGTAATTGGCCCAGCATGCCAGATAATGTCCCAGACTTTGGGGCTATCCAAAAGTGCACTTTAAATATTAACGGAGTACGAGCGCACTTCACCTGGCCAAACATGCCAGGAACTTGAACCAACGTCAACCCAACCGCAAAACATCAAACTGCGTTTCTCTATGAAGAGGATGAAGGACTTTGAGGTTGCGTAGGCTAAACGCAGAGCGTATAATTTACACTAAACCTTTCGGGTGGAAATGGAGATGATGCATGTGACAGGCGGGCGTTGCCAACACCTACACACAGCGACGACCCTGATGATAGCATTGACAACACACGAGCCAACGTCTGTTTATGAATACGACGACGTTGAAGGAACGTTACGCATAATTGGCATGGGTCATCTTGAGGTGAGGGGAGGTGGAGAGCAGACGTGCCGGAAATCAACTTAACACAACCGCAAAAGCGCAATCTCCTTTCTGGCAGAGCAGTTGGTAGGTAGCTAGCTCAAACCCAAGTTTCTTCTTCCGAATGTGTGGGCATTTGGGATAATTGGTGTGTCCCCAACTGGTCTGCATTGTGTATATCCCAGGCAGCACATTAACTTGGCGCTTTGGTCCGTCACAAATTGACTTAATGACGCTTTGGTGCAGCAGCACCAGCAACAGGAACTGCAATCCTGGTGCCATTTTGTCCGCTCTTTGGTTTTACGCAGTTGTTGGCTGGTTTCCCTGTGGTCTCGTAATGATGTGGTAATGTGTCGCGCCAGTCTGAGACACACACCCTTGGCGCCTTCAAGTATAATAAATAGCCTTTTCCTCCCTCGTCCCTCTAGCTCAACCCCCCAAGTCGTGTCCATATGCAAAAATTTAGGCGGTCAAGTGGAAGAGCCCGGCCCCTTTTCACAATAAAAATCAACTTCGTAATCTTTAAACGAAAACACATTATCGAAATTAAACTCAGCCAAATCCGCCCTTGAAGTTTCCTGATTTAGTGCCCAAAGATAAACAATAACCGTCCAAGAGAAACAATTGAAAAATTTTAAAATATTAAAAATAAACACAACAACAGCCTAAGCCCAAGCAGCACTCTTCAGACTACCATTTTGTGTTAGCTATTAATCAAAGCAAATAGCTGGCTGTACTTGTAAAAGATAAATATTTAATTGCCACTCAACAGGGAAAAGCTCTTTGCCTGTGGGATAACCTGGGACTCTCAAGCCTTTTCTTTGCATTTCATTAGGGAAATGCACAAAACACGGCGTTCCTCAAGAAGTAACTGCTGTTGCAGTGATTTGTGGGCAGCTTTTCACCAAATTTTGATTGAGTCCATGAGACAAATTGTTGTGGCAGTTAATGTAATTAGGTCTGCTCTGGGCCGACTCGCAGTTTTTAGTGATAATTAATTATTATGTGGGGGAGATCTCTGATTCAACAATCTGGCCAGCAGCAGCACCAGTCCGAGTTGACAGTTGTGTTCGTTCGCTCAAATTGAAAACGCATCCGGCAATTTGATATGTTCGCTCAAATTTGCCACAGAGCAGCACGAGAACAGCAGCAACACAATATTATTTGCTTTTGCTTTTGGCTTTTACGGCAATCAATTTCTGTGGCCAGGCTTTTACTGCAGAAATATTACCCAACAATTTGTGTTTGCAGTCAATCATCATGTGGCCCGGCACAAAGTTACAGCTACCTACAACTACAATTGCGGCTATGCCAAATATTTAGTTTATCAAAATTCTTGCAACTCAAATATCTTAGCAGCTTTATGAATTCAGTTTCAAATAATTGCAATATCTTGAGTTGAGCAAATGACAACAAATGGAACTAATTGTGTAAGCAATACGACTATGTAAAGAGGGGATGGCAAATAAGTGCAACATTTATGAATGTTAAATAAAATTAGCTTAATAAGGCCCGATTTATCAATGCGCAGTAAGTCAACTCGGAGGAACAGACTTACCCGCTGCTCCAGCACTCGATGGAGTTATCGATATTTTTTATCGTTTTACAAACAGCTGGCTCCAACATTTGTTTTGTTTATTTTTTTGCTGCCACAGAATGTTTGTGAATAAACGAATTTTTCAACTCCACGCAATGGAAATGGCATTTGAAGAGGCAGAGCAACGAATAAATACTGATCTAGATGATGCCACATTTGTTCAATGATTCAGGTTGACAGAACCAACATGTAAAACAATTCATGCTAGGATCAGAGATTAAGTTAAAGCCTTAACTTTTGTTGCTGTCACACCAAAGTATATAAAATAAGTGTATACCAATGATAAGGACGTTTTCATTAAAAACAAAAAAGTTTTTCTCACTAGAACTAGTTTTTCGACCGATCGTTCCAATGGGAGTTACAGGCTATAGTCATCCGATCCGGCCGGTTCCGACAAATATGCAGCGTAAATGTTCCAAAAGAATTCGTGGAAAGTTTGGTGAAGATAGCTTTTAAACTGACGGAGGAGATAGCATAGAAACAGACAGGCGGACGGACGGACAGAGGGACAGGAGTAAATTAACTCGGCTCACCGTGCTGATCAAGAATATATATAATTTATGTGGTCGGAGATGCTTCCATTAATAGTTACAAACATCCGCACAATTTTATAATACCCTCTGCAAGGGTATAACAAGTTTTTGAGTAAAATCTCTACTGGCCGACCTCTTGGGGTCGTTTAGTTAGCATAGGTTGGCATGAAAAATGGCAAATATCTCACATCGGGCACAATTGTAGCAATGGTTTTTTTAACTTGGTTTTATGAATATTTTATTGAACCCGGCCTTTTTTTTTAAGTCAAGCTAATTATTGTAAATTATGTAAAAAAAATAGGGGAAAGTTAACTTCGGCTCGGCCGAAGATTTGTATACCCTTGCAGCTTCC
The DNA here is from genome assembly GCA_018904265.1 of Lordiphosa collinella. Taxonomy (NCBI): domain Eukaryota; kingdom Metazoa; phylum Arthropoda; class Insecta; order Diptera; family Drosophilidae; genus Lordiphosa; species Lordiphosa collinella. The sequence goes on from JAEIFV010000523.1 coordinate 10,616, forward strand.
ATTGAAAACAAAAAAGTTGTTTTAAGACTAATTTTTGGACATTACTTTTCTATGGGATCTATACTATAAAGATGGTGAAATCATGGAAAAGCATTATACACTGTTAATTACGAAATTTGGAGGCGGTCCCATATAAAACAAAAAAGTTTTACTCACTAGAACTTCTTTTTCGACCGATCACTCATACTGCAGCTATATGCTATAGTCTTCCGATTTTGATAAAACTTTGTAGAAATGTGTCCAAAGTATATACAATAAGTGCATGCCAATAAAAAGGACGTTTTCACTAAAAACAAAAAAGTTTTAGTTTTTCGACCGTCATCCGATTTTGATTAAACTTTGTAGAATTGTGTTAAAGTATATAAATTAAGAATATGCCAATAAAAAGGACGTTTTCATTAAAAACAAACTAGTTTTTCGACCGATCGTTCCTATGGGAGCTATACGCTATAGTCATCCGATTTCGGCCAAACTTTGATGAATTGTGTAAAAGTATATAAAATGAGTGTATGCCAATGATAAGGACGTTTTCATTAAAAACAAAAAAGTTTTTCTCACAAGAACTAGTTTTTTGACCGACCGTTCCTATGGGAGCTATTTGCTATAGTCATCCAATTTCGACCAAACTTAGTGAAATCACGGGAAGGGATTGAAAACTGGGAAATACGTACTTTGGAGGCGTTTACATTAAAAACAAAAAAGTTTTTCCCTTTAAGACTAGTTTTTCAACTTCTTGTTCGACCGATCATTCATACTGCAGCTATATGCTATAGTCATCCGATTTTGATTAAACTTTGTAGAAATGTGTTAAAGTATATAAAATATACTTTGGCAGCTATATGCTATAGTCAACCGATTTCGACCAAACTTAATGAGATCATGGGAATGAATAGTAAACTAAGAAATACGCACTTTGGAGGCATTTCCATTAAAAACAAAAAAGTTTTTCTCTTTAACACTAGTTTTTCGACCGATCGTTCCTATGGCAGCTATATGCTATAGTTATCCGATCCGGCCGGTTCCGACAAATGTGCAGCGTATGTGTACCAGAAGACTTCGTGCAAAGTTTGGTGAGGATAGCTTTAAAACTAACGAAGGAGATAGCATAGAAACAGACAGTCGGACGGACGGACAGACGGACAGGGCTAAATCAACTCAGCTCGTCATGCTGATCAAGAATATATATACTTTTTGTGGTCGGAGATGCTTCCTTCAATGCGTTACAAACATCCTCATAATTTTATAATACCTTCTGCAAGGGTATAAAAAAAGTTTTTCTAAGACTCCTTTTTGAACCTTTCGTTCCTATGACAGCTATATGCTATAGTCATCCGATCCGGCCTGTTCCGACAAATGTGCAGCGTATTTGTACCAAAAGACTTCGTGCAAAGTTTGGTAAGGATAGCTTTAAAACTGACGGAGGAGATAGCATAGATACAGACAGACGGACAGTCGGACTGTTTTGTTTTTAATGAAAACGTCCTTATCATTAGCATACACTTATTTTATATAATTTTACACAATTCTACAAAGTTTGGTCGTAGTCGGATGACTATAGCATATAGCTCCCATAGGAACGATCGGTCGAAAAACTAGTTCTAGCGACCTTGTGAACCCAAACACAAAAGTTTTGCGGATTCAAGCCCCGGAGTATCTTAATTTAATTACATAAGCTTACAAAAAAATTCAACTTTTTTACCAGAAAAGATAGCAAATGTTCCTAATGACTTTTCGGGCGCTGAATTCAAATAAATTGTCCGTTTTCCCCAGCGCCTCTGGTTTAAGGGAAATGTGCACAAACGTGTATTGAAGAAGGTTTGTTCACACTTCTAGGTCCTGCAGCAACATTAATTAACATATTCAAGCCAAACTTGTTTTCTACATAGGCAGAGTTGAGTAAGGATCACGAAAAACCAAAACCAAAGTTTGCGTCTGGCTCTTAAGATACCATTATTACTTTTCCCCAAGTTTAAGAAATTCTTAAGATTTATCTGCTTTTCGAAAAAAATAGGCATCTGGCTAATAGATCATTGAATTCCCAAATGCACTACATTTACACTTTTGGATATCATTGCGCTATTAGAAGTTATGGACCAAAACCTTTAAAAAACTATGACTTTTTACATAAAATTTCCTCCATTTCTATAAACTAAGAAAATACAAAGTAAAATATAGTTTTTTGACCTTAACGTCTAAAAGCGGGTTGATATCATAAAAGTGTAAATGTAGTAAAATAAAATAACACAACGGTCTTTTAGCCAGTTAATTTGACGATTTTTTTCTATTGGCAGATTAATTTTTCGAATTTTGTAAACTGGTGAAAAATGCACATTTCTCAGAAAAATTTATATTTTTCACATTTACATCAAAATATTGGTATGTTAACAACCAGAAACCAACTTTGGTTTTGATTTTTCGTGATCATTTTTCAACTCAGCGTACGTAGAAACAAATAGGTTTGAATAGGTTAATTAATGTGTCTGCTGGACCTAGAAAGGTGAACCAACCACGTTCAACACACGGATAATTTATTTAAGGTCAGCCAACAAAAATTCAATTTTAAAAAATTATATAGCTCATATAATACTAAAATGTATAATTAGAGGAATATTGAAGAAGCATTCAGACATTACTACCTTTACCTTTTTGGCTACGCCCTTGAGTGCAGTGTACAAAGCCAAAATCAAATTGTTGGGTGAAAATCTTTTAGTAATAGTAGTTCTTCTTTATTTTTGCTTTTTTTAGATTTGATTTCGATTTGTGTATATTGATCTAAATTAACTCTATTGCATAAAGAAGGTGATATAAATAGCATGACAATGAAGCCGTCTACATACTAAAATGTAACAAATAATTTATATTTAATTTTTACGCACATTTGATGACATAAGATAGTCTTAAGGACTTAGGAAGTTTTCAAAAAGTATTTTTTTTCTGTAGCGGGTTGCTTCATTAAGGAATTTTTCTAAGCTTTTCCAGTCTGATCCGTTTAATACCACTTTGAAATCCATTTCATTGAGCACGGCTTTGCCCCATATATTCATTCGGAACTCTCTTAACATTGAACAGGTTGAACAGAAATGAGCCACGTCTTCCCTCTCCCGTAGATTGAAAAGACTGCATAACTCATTTGTATTCTAATTGTGGGGAAAATAATTTAGCGCCAGCATGTCTATCCAAGCTTTAAAAATAATTGAAATGGTCCTGCAGTCGTATTGGCCATTGAAGTAATTGCCTTCAATCAAGTTGTGGTTTAATTGGCTGAAGGTGTTGCGAGTTTGACTTGTTAGTGCAGAGACTTCAAAGCAATCTCGAGCACGTTTATCGATTGCTTGTGGTAGGTCACGTTGGGCGATGCTCCAAGTATCGGGCCGCGACAGATCCAGGTTGATTCCAAGGTCCCGACCAAGGCCTTTCCATGATTTGAAAAATTGCGCTCTTCCCTCCAAAAGTGTTTTCACAACAAGACAGGGCAGCCTATTCTCTTCCAGTTTCCTAGAGTTCCTAGAGTTTGTTGATATATTTCTGGAAGTCCTGTCTCTAAACGAATGGCATAAGTAGGCGTGTTTTGTGGGAGATAAAATACTCTTCGACGACTTCGTATTTGGCAGATTTGTTTGAAACCATTCTGATAGGGTATTGCCATCCCACACTGCAGTCTCATTATCAGACTATTAGGTCGCAATAAATTGATCATTTTAGTTGATATACCCATGGTGATCAATTTGTTAAGCAGACTTCTTCGGTGGATGGTGTCAAAGGCAATAATGCTGTCGACGGTAGAATATCCCTTACGGAAGCCTGATTGATATTCGCTGAGCAGAACAGTTTAGTCTCTACAAAAGCATTAAACCTTGCTAATATAATCGACTTGAAAATCTTTACTGTTGAGTTCAGGAACGAAATACCCCTGTAGTTTTCGACATCAGTTGGGGTACCCTTTTTCCATATAGGATAAATAATATTTCTCTGAAAAGTTTTTGGAGCTTTTCCAGCGATAAATATCAGGGCCGACTTTTATTTTGCTGTGAACCAAACCTTAAACCGAACCTCTTTAAAATTAAAAGCTTATCCTGAGCCCGTTCCGAACCTAAAAGTTCGGTTCGGTTCAACAAAAATTTAGAAATGAAAAAATTTTGACCTACATCGGCTTCTTCTGTCGGCAAGAAATCGACAGGAAATTTCAATAAATTAAAATTTTTCTAGATAAAAAAAATTCGTAATTATATATTGAATATCCGTACACAACGTTCCGACCCAAAAACGACCAAATTTTCACACGACTCGTTCGATTTTAGGACGAAAGCGATTGGTAGAATACATGGGATTAAATTGAAATGTTTTAATATTATTTAAAGCATGGGCTGAACCAAGGATCGAACCAAAACCTACGTCCAAAAACCTTGAACCTTTCCGAACCTTAACCGTTGTAAAATTTTGGTTCGAACCCGCGAGCCCTGTTCCTTGTCAAACTCATGGACTTCCAGACCTGGTGAAGCAATTTCTTGCAACAGCTCAGTCGCCTCTGCACACAACAAAGACTTAAAATAGCTGGCTAGCTAGTCACATGATACTTTTATTGGTGAACGTGTCGAGGTTCCATTTATTCTTCTAACGGCTGTCCAGAAATCTTTGCTGTCCTTTATGTTGTAAATTGAGCGTTCTAGTTGCTGGTCTATAAATTATACGAGCTTCAAGTGTTTTGAAAATTCGGCAGAAGTAAGCTTTCCACATTTTTGTACTTGCAGGCAGATCAAGTTTGTTTTTAATTTTTTCCTACTCCTTACCGCCCCCTCAAAGTCAGAACCCACAGCCTTAAAAATAGACGCTTTGTTCCTTCTAGACATATTTATGAATCAGAATTTATGTATCGATTTTCCAAAAAATTGTTAAAGATCGCGATGTGAAAATGTGAGTAAAAGAAAGTTCGCTGCAGCATCATCTTATAGTATAGTTAGACATGACTGAATTTCTTAATAAAGAAATAGAATAAAGTACAAATCTGATTTAAAAACACCACCAAACCCTCAATATTCTGGACCTAGTTGCCTAGTGTAATTTATTACAGTTCAAAATGATTGATTTTTATCTGCTTATGTCTTTTTAGAATTAATAGACCACTCTATACGTAAATGTTGAATACAAGTTTTACGTGATTTTATTTTTTTTTAAATTTTTTATATGGAATTTTGATGCATTAATCAACTGCGCTTACTGCAAATACTTTTTACAGGAATTCACATCTAATCTGAACTTACCTTTGGATTAAATCCGCCACTCACTTCTCGGCAATCAGCAGTAAGATCTTGTTCATTAGCTCATTGGCCACAGTCTCGTTGAGAGTATTCAGTCGCGCAGCCAAAAAGTCACCGAATTTTGTATAAAGCAGCTCCCTTGGACTTGGCTGGGGCCGTGAGGAATGTACCGCACCACAACTGCTGCGGGGTGAGGCCAGCATGTCCACATCAACCACTCGACTTTCATCATCTTCATCGAAATCATCTTCCAAATCGTCCTCCAAGTCACCCGCCTCGGCATCGATCAGCTCATTGTTGGCATTGATAATCAGATGAGGCGGGGGTGTGGCATATTGCTGGGGCAATTGAAGGCGTGCCTTTAACTGCTGTTTGGTCCCAGGGCGAATTGTGGCAAATTTTTGGGCACGTGATTTTTCACCATTCTCCTCCTCCTCCTGTGAGTCGGGCTCGTCTTTAATATAGATAGAGGGTGAACTACTGCAGGTCGGGGAGCTGGATAATATTTGTGGGGGTGAGCGATTGGCCGATGTCACAGCCTGCAGGGCGACGGCAGGTAAAACTGTAGGTATAGCAGGCGGCGGAATGTTGAGGCTAGGAAGAAGACTCTGCTTGGAAGATAATTCAGTGACCGAAGGTGGTTGATTTTGGGGATTGTTGGGATCGCTGGGTGCAAAATATTGATATTCATCGTGAGTCAAACTATTCGTATGGTTGTGATTCTGATTTCCAGGGGAATTGTTGTTGTCGTTGTTGTTATTGTTAATTGTGGTGGTGTTGGTGTTGGTGTTGACATGCGAGCTATCCAAGGAACTATGCTTGATGCGCTCGCGAGATCTGTCAGACAAAGATAAAAGTGGTATTAGTTTCAGGCCAACAACAATTAGTGGTAAGAATTGAAAGTGACAATTTATTAAATATCTTTATTCAGTTCACGAGTTTCACTTACTTTCTCTCTCTGATCACCTCCTTAAGAAATGCCATGGCGTCGTAGTATTCCCATTTCGATTTAAAACGCGTTGAGCCCAACATTTTTTCATGATTTAATTCCCGCCTAAAGATCTCACGCAGCGAGGTAAAAGTGCGCTGTACTCGCTCCCCGTTCACGTTGAACATGCGTCCCAGTTCATTCCATTTGATGGCCTTTTTCTTATCCGAACGTTTGTAGTGAGGCAGGCGGCAATCCCACAGAATGGGATTCAAGCGAACTAGCTCGATGAGTCGGCGCTTTTCAATGTTGTGACGGGAGAAGGCCATAGTGGTTAACTAGCCGAGATGGTCCCTCACTCTCTCTCTCTCGTTCTGTGTCTCTTAGTTGCCAATGCTACCAAACTGAAGACTGCGCATGTCCCAATTGTAAAGGCAAGTGTGGATGCTGTGCGCGAAGTAACAAAGTGAGCAAATGAGTAAATCGTTAATATTGGTTAAAAGCTTTGCATACTTTTCGGCAGGCTGTATTTGAGTTGTGCCTTATGAAAGATGGTTTGAGGAAGCAATCATAATTTACTTGAGACTACCTCAACAGTTCAATGAACTATGGTGTACAAAGGGGAGGAGAGGGCAAATATGGAAAGTTTTAAGTTTTACTTTGTTTAGGCAAAGGGTAAACCAGCCATAAAATATTCTTTGTATACAAAATGCCAGCCAAACAAACACTTTATATATATTTTTAGGTGTATTATTCACAGCAATCTGTTGCTAACGCATTCATTTGCAAATATAAACAATTGTGTGCTGTTTGTGCTTCTTGGAACTGATCCGTTATAGAATATGTTATTTATTTATTTATTATTTCTAGATTTTACTTATGAAACTATAAGAGCGTTGCCTTACAAAAAGAACTGTATTTCGGATTGGTTGATTTGTCAAAGAAATTTATTTTGCTCTGCCAATTACATCAATAACACAAGTTTACCAGAGAAGATAACAATATTTTCTTTTGTATTTTTGGGCGCTAAACTCAAATCAATCGTCTGATTCAAGACAAAGTTGGATAAACGTGGTAACGTAGGTAACCAATTCAAACCAAATTAGTTTTTATGTAATATGTGGACAATTTCATGATACACTCAGCAAGTTATATTCACAAGAAATATTCACAATTCTCAAATGTTAGTACGTATTCGATTTTGTCAAAGACTCGACGTTCAACCACACTCAAGACTAATTAGGCTAAGAACTATTGAGCGAAATACTAAATATTGAAGGGTTAATAGAGATTCTATGTGATGCTGAAGAGAAATCTGTTTTCGGATACAGATTTTTAGTAATTTGATCTTAAAGTTGATAAAAATTACTATTTTGTGCAGAATCCATTCTTTTGTTTTGACTACCTTTTCTGTTATCAATAAGAACTACTTCTAACCTTTAAACTAAACTGTCCCAAAGGAAATATAAGCCAGTTTTTTTTTAAATCAAAATAAATTCTAGAGTCAACTCCAATACATTCTTGGAACAAAATCAGAGTACATTAAACAATTCAAAATATCAATATCATATTTAAGCCCATAAAATTCTAAAGCTATTCCTAGTTTCTTCTTGAAATTGTCGTCTAAATTTTCAAAGACCAAGAAGCTATTATTGTAGGACACATATCTACCATCACTTCTTAAGAAAAGTGTGCGAACCAGTTTCGAATTTTAAGAATTTTTTGTTTAAAAATAGTTCGCATTTTCCGTTGCACCTTTTTTTAAATTTGTTATACTATTTTGTACTCAATCCAAGATATTTTGTACTTCAATTGAAGAAGCGCATTTTTAAAGACTTTTCGGCTTACTGTAAGTACGAAGAGTACGTGATTCAAGAACGTTTGTTCTTACTTTAATAATATTGACATTAGTTTTTCATTTTAAGCGTTGCGCTCTGAAGGCCCTCTTCTGGTGTAAGAAATTTTTTTTTCGATTTTTTTAAATCATATTTTTTTAGATTAGATATTCAAAAACATTATCCCAAAAGAATTTTTTTAGAATTCGGAAATCTACGGAGATAAAGCAATTTTTGTGAAGCAATGTTTTTGCCTATATGAGGCATTCACAAAGTACTTGCGACTTTAAGCGCGCTTTTCTCGACACCACGTTTTTCAAACCCGGTTCGCAACTTTTCTGAAGTTCTACTGAACCGATTTTGATTAATGGATGCGAAATCGTTGGAAAAAAAATTGTTTACTTTTTTTTTGTTCACAAGACAGCAAAAAAAAATTTGAAAAACCGAAATCTCATTTTCCAATAGCCAATAATCCGCCATTTTTACAAATTCAATTCAAAGCTGCGAAACATTAACGCACCTTTCTTTAGAAGAGCATACTTTAGAGGCTGAAAACTTTATGAACAGTAAGGTGTCCCAAAAAAATGTTGTTCTTACTGTCACGGGTGCACCGACATTTTCAGCAAGCTTATAGAGTAAAGTATTTTTGAGATTAATTCAGATTTTTCGGAAGACCTTTAGAGGTCACCATACATTACATTTTTTCGTAAATTTTTATAAAGTTGATAATAAACACCTTATAACTTTTAAAATTTCTATAAAAACTAATAAATGCGAAAAAATTAAAATAAAACCCGACTGTTACATACTCTGTACCTGTGAAGTGCTGCCCATCACCGTTGCGACCGGTGCTGCCCATAATTATCTGTTTTCCTTACAACTCGACAACCGTTCATCCGATCTCTACACCCAAAAAAAAATATTCATCAAAATGACACTATTAAGTCATCATTTTGAAACTATTGAGTATCCAATTCTCTTTAATACCCCAAGTATCAAGTTGATATTATCGAAAGTATTAAAATGATATTTCGAAAATATCAAATTGATATTAGCTAGTAACAGGCTGACATTATTTTGTATTCATTTTGTAGTATCAATTTGATACTAACAATTATCATTTTGATATTTTGACTGTCAAACTTTTGGTATCATTTTGATACTAGCTTTCCTCAATTTAATATTTTTTCTTATCAAGTTTAAGTACCAATTCAGTTATCAGCAAACTGCCATTAAAACTAAAACATAAACATTTAAAAACTGATTTATTTTATTCTGTATTCTTACAAAACGTATTTTATGACTTTGGGAAACTTTGAATTTTCATATTTCAACGCGGATGATATTCAAATACAGAAGTCACTGTAAGGAAGTACATCATGAGAACCACGCCTCAACTGGAGCTGTCTTTGATTCTCTTATCTTGGAAAGTGCAGAAATAGAGTGGAGTACGTCCTCTCTAAAAAACTATATTAGTTATTTGCAAATGTGAGCATAGCTTTTACTTTAAGCAAACTACCGCAGTGTTTGCACTTAAATCAAAATTGTTAATGTCAATCGTCAAGCGCCTACTGGTCTGCCAGCTCAGCTGGCTTTGTTTCACATACGAGCATGACATTTCAAATATTCAAACTTTCATAAAAATGTGTTTGTTTCAAATTGATACTTTTGCGTATTAAATTAATAACCAAAAGATCATTTTGATACTGTTTAGGATTATATTGATACTTAAAAGATACTGGTTTTAGTTTCAATAGTTCAAATTGATATTGATACTATTTTTTGGGTGTACCATTCCTTTGGCGGATCGATAAATAATCTCGATTTCAAAATATGTCCAGAAGATTCGAATCTTCTATCTATAAAACTGACGGAGATATGACGTTTTTTGTCAATTGCGGAGGCGGGAGGGGCGTGGCAAAAATTGAAAATCAACTTGATCTGCCTGCAAGTATAAGAAGCATATGTCCCATACTCGTCAATCCTCTATCTCTTACCATCTCTTTGCTTATCGCATGAATCAACAAATAATAATTATAACAAAAATGGCCATAATTCGTGAACCAAGGCTTCTTTGGTAAAAACCGAAAACGCAGTTTTGTTCTATTTTTCGGTCTTCCGAAAAATCTGAAAAAGTCTCAAAAATACTTTGCTCTATATTTTTTTGGGACACCCTAATGAACTGTCCTCGCACGCACACTTTTTAAATTCTGTATTGTTTTTAATCATTAAAATTTAATGAATTGTGCATCCAAATACAAACAGAATTACAAAATCTTCTTCTTCTTATTTGGCCCGGTAATTCAATCACAACCGTTTGACGGTCTCGGCCGCTGCAATTAATGCCCGCCACTCGCTTCTATCTTGAGCGAGCTGGCACCGATTGGTCAGTTCAAGCGCCTCAATGTCTTTCAGCATCTGATCTTCCCATCTTAGTTTCGGTCGTCCTACCCTTCTTTCTTTCCCTAATTCGTTCGTACAAAATCTATTCCCGATTTTTTTCCACAAGTTTAAAAAAAAAAAGCTGGTGAAATTCAGTTGCCTAGATCAGAAAAGGGCCCTTATTTAAGTACTTCCAAGTACTGCAAAACGGTCTACATTCTATCCATTTTTCTGTTCTTTCCATTTGGCCTGTCTGATGACATATCTTGCTTCGAATAATACTTCAGGCTTTTACAACTTTGATTTTCCCTGTTTGCCATGCTTCGGAAAAATAAATATATTTCTGTATTTTGCCTACAACTTAAAAAATGCGGTATTAATGCGGTGTCTACGATATTAAAATGCAGTAGTAGGTGGTGGTTTGATATTGAACCTGTTATATCGCTGGATACTAACCTTTAAAATAAACAAATTGGTAACTTACGATCACAATCAAAATTTTGTGTTTGGTTTTTCTTTAACGTTAAGCTAAGTTCACACAGGCAAATAATTTGACCAAATTTCGATGAAAATTTTGCTAAATAGTCATGATGGCTCAAATAATTTGCTCAAATATGACCAAAAATGGCACTATTTAATCTTATTTAGCCAAATTTGTACCGAAATTTGTTCAAAATTTTTGCCTGTGTGAACTTAGCCTTATTCAATGCAGCTTATAGGTTACTTATTGTGGAAACAGGTCTTAAAATATGACCAAACTTTGTTTAAAACAGTTGATTAAAGTTCAACGCCTAAAAGTACACAACATAAGATTCATATCTTCTTTGGTACAAAAGTTGGCCATTATTTGTAAACCTGTGTAATCACTGTACCTTCTCCGTTCCATTTGTAAGTTTTTTTATATTTTGTTTTTTATTTACGTTAAAATTCGATTTATGGACTATAGTGCATTGTGAACAATTTAGACAATACTAAAAACACCTTAAAACAAAAGATACTTCACTTAAACCCACGACCTCGACGTTCTTGTGTAATACGAGCCCACAACTGGGCTGCAGGCCTTTTAAAGGGTGATTTTTTAGCTCTTATCTTTTTGGCAACACTGGTTTTAACATCTTCAGTTTGGTCAATAATTTAACCATGAATCGTCTTACAAACGAACAACGCTTGCAAATTATGATTATCAAAATGCGTGCTCTGTTAAGACAGTTCATCGCGCGCTTCATCCATTTTATGGTCAGTTTAATCGACCCACTGAAGCGGCTATTCGAGCTATTGTGACTAAATTTCGAACCAAATTTACATTGTTGGACATTAAACCACCAACACGCTTACATAGAGTGCGAACTGAAGAAAATATCGCAGCTGTATCGGCCAGTGTTAATGATGACCATCAATTCTTCAAAGATGATGCGAATCGTAACGTAACGATGAATGGTGAGCGCTACCGTGAGATGATATTCGACCTTTTTGCCCAAAATGCAAGAGCTTGACTTGCATGACATGTGGTTTCAACAAGACGGTGCCACATGCCACACAGCACGCGCAACAATGGACTTATTGAGAGGCGAGTTCGGTGAACATTTTATTTTACGTTCGGGACCGGTCAATTGGCCGCCTAGATCGTGCGATTTAACGCCTTTAGACTATTTTTTGTGGGGCTATGTTAAAGCTCATGTCTATACAGACAAGCCCGCTTCAATTGACGCATTGGAAGACAACATTGAAGCATTTATTCGTGAGATACCGGCCGAAATGTTGGAAAGAGTATGCCAAAATTGGACTAAGCGGATGGACCATTTGAGGCGCAGTCACGGTCAAAATTTGCATGAAATAATCTTCAAACATTAAATTATATGGACCGTACTATCGATTCAAATAAAGAGTTCATGCATTTTTCTGAATTTTATGTGTTTTTTAAAAACTTTCCTATAGCTCTTTAAAAATCCCCCTTTATTTAAATTTGTAGGGGAAGATGGAGTGTTCTGAGCCGCTGGGTGTTGAGAGCCACCCGAATTTTGCCCAAAAAAAATCAATTGAAGCTGTTTTCTCTCTTCTTTTTAGCTAACTTTTGACCAATAACCGATCAGTCGACAAGTGCTTTAAGTTGTTGAAACCAGAGCTTGATTTTTTTTCAAATTTAAAAGTTTTTTCTTTCATTTTTGACTTGTGAATATTACTACAATTTTTTTTCGGAGCCCCAAAAGTAAGTATGAAAGAAGTATCTTTGGTCAATTGCTTTTTCGCCCGAAATATGAATTTTTGATAAAACTAATTTTGATTTGGGTTTGTGGCGTCAATAAAAAAAAGTGATATACCGTATGACTTTCGAAGAGAATGTTGCAATGATACGCTAAGAGACAGAAGAAAAACGCTCCAAAAAGGACAAAAAAATTTAAATAAAAGGCAAACAAAAGAACAGTCACCAGCAAAACGTGCTCATAAATAGAAGAAAACAAGCCGGCTGCCGACTTTTCTTTGAAATTTTTTAATTAAGAATATGAGAAGAATTATTATTTTTTTACTATGATCACAACAACCCATCTTCCCCTACCTAAATGCCAATTGCTTTTGGCTACAATTTTTTGTGTGAATTCATCGCTGATTTGGCCAGAAGCGTTGTGGCGGTTTTGGCTGAGATTTCGTATTCAATGAGTGTTTCTATCTTCGAGGTCCTGAGTTTAAGTCCCAGTAAGGAAAGTAAAAAACAATTAATAAGGTCAGTCAAACCCGACTATAATGAACTTAATACCAGCGAAGGTGCATGTTCAGTGTGAATTTGCTAGCGGCAGTAGCAAGCGAAGCAGCGCTGCTACTGCGCTGCAGCAGCGAAGTTTCTTTTCCTTATAGCTTGACTATCGTTCAACCGATCTTTGCCAATTCTTTGGCAGATCGATAAAAAAAAACCGATAACTAAATATGTCTAGAAAGTAAGGACCTTCTATCTATAAAACTGTCGAAGATATGATGTTTTTTTTTTAAATTACGGGGTCGGGAGGGGCGTGGCAAATATTCAAAATAAACTTGATTTTGTTTTTTTATTAGGCACTAGGTAATTTTGGGCCGTTCTAGCCCATATTTTTTCTGCTTAACTTTTCTCGTAAGACTTGTTAGAATACGTAACCGAACCAAACCGTATTGCTACGTGGTTTTCGGTTCGGTTCAGCTGATTTATATTCAGATTTTGAAGTTGTTTTTAGAAACTCCGCTTTAATTTGAAATGCAAAAATTTGACAGATTAATCCTTGTAAGTACGCATTTAAATATATTTTCAGACAAATCTATTGTAAAGTCTCTGACAAAACAGGTGTGTTTGCGTTTTCTTTACCTGTGAAATTTAACTCGGATAAAAAAGTGTTCAAATAGCCAAACCAGTCACATGATTGCACTTCTGATATTTGGTCCTTTTAATCACAGTAATTTTTCACAGACTTTTTAGCATCGAATTCTCTACAATTTCAGTCTATCATAATAGCAAAACTGTAGCACAAACTTTGAGCTTTCATTCTTACCAATCTTTTAACAAATATTCCCTTAAAGTCCTTTGGGCATCCCTTTGGCTGGTTCAGTTCTCTGCTCTCTCTCTCTCCGGCTTTTCTCTCGACTCTCTGTTCGTTTTTGCCAATGTTCAATTGTACTGCAGTGCAAAAACACAACACAAATTCTAAAAATAAATTCAATCTTTTGCCGGTTACCAAAAAGAACAAAAACAAAAAAATAGCACACATACGCACGTAATATAAATTTGTATAAAATACAAAAAGTAGGCGAAAATTTTGTATGGTTTTTGATTCAATTAGCTTTTAATCAATTTTGGCACTAAAAAACATTCGAACAATAACTAGAACATTTTCAACAATTTTGTTTACGAGGTTGTTGTTGTTTTTGTTGTTCTTTATTAACAACAATATGAGGCAGCCAAATGTTATGGAATTTATTTCAATTTATTTCAATTAACAACAAAACGTGCGCTGCTGCTCGCTGCTCTCGTTGTAGTGGCATCTGAAGGCGGCCCTGCAACAACTAACACAAAAATTTACCACAAAAATTCACAAATACACAGCTGTGTGTGTGTATGTATGTATGTGTGTATAATAAGCGGGCACACAATTGGCTAGTCTCACTTAATTATTCTATAGAAATTTGTTTATCACACACATTTCTAACTGCTTTGTGAACTTCACAATGGTTTTAAAATTCTTGATTTGAATTTCCTAATTTTTTGGTATTTCCTGTTGCCACTTTGTGAAGATGTTTCGCTGCTCTGCTCTCGTTTTGATTTCCACAACTTGCCCACCAAAACCAACTGTAAACGAACTTAATTTTCTTGCAAATTGGCGGCGCAGCAGCCGCCACAATGAGTCTGAGAGCACACTCTCTCGCTCTGTCTCTCTACCTCTCTCCCAGTGTGTGTTGTTTTGCTGCCAATTGCTGCATGAGCAGAGAGAGCTCTCTCCTCTCTCTCTCGTGCTTGTATAAATTGCTGATGCTGCCGAGGACGCTGATATAAACAATTGTGGGGGAAGAGAACTGTTGCCAAAGTGTAAACATATTTTTTTTTTAGATTTATCAATTTGTGTTTATTGTGGCAGAGTGGCCAGTGGCAAGTTTATCGCTTCACTTTGGGTTTATGAGTAATTTCAAACTGCTGATTAATGTGGGTTTGTTTGCTTTTGTTTGTTTTTGTCTGTTTTTGAGGGGAGGGGGGAAAAAAATAATAAGCAAGTGGAATTATTATAAAATTATACAAGGCTGAAAAATACATCGATTTGCACTAACTCCTAAAAATAGACTATGGCTATTACAAAAGTAAACGTAAATCGAGGTATTCATATAACTAATCTTTACATCCAAAAAAAAACAAATATTTAATTTTTTAGATTGTGCCGAATGAACAAAATTCTCGAACCTGAGCCCAAACCGGACCACTTTTTCGAAAAATTAGTTTCCTAGAAAAAATTGGAAGTCTCTAGAGATTTTAGTATAAGCGATTGCATTTCTAACTAAGCGTTGATAACCTTTTATGTAAGGTGACAAGATGATGACAATATGCATGATACAGAAAGAAACCATTTGAAATCTGACTGCTATCATTGAAGAAGTTCTCCAAACCTTCGACATTTTTCTAAGTCAGATCTATACTATTACCATAGACAATGCACTGTGGGCCAGAAATCTCATTTTTTCAGCCAAAACTCTATCATTTCAATACCAGACTAGATAGGAAGCTAAGATTTTTTACGAAATGTTCTTAAAAGATTGAACTTAACGCACTATTTAAAAAAATTTAAAAAACATAATTTAAAAAAAATTCTAAAATTTTATAACATATTGATAGTCCAAATCAAAGTTGGAAAATTTTTCAACATTTTGGTTTTTTTTTAATTAAAAAAAAAAACTCGTAATTAGATTTAATACAAATTTTGCAGAGAGGTACATATAAGTAAACGTTGTTTTTTGGATAACAAATTGTCATGATCTGATTAGTCGTTTTTGAGTTATTGAACCAAAATGGTACTGACTTTTACTGCCCCACCCCGTTAAAGTTTTTCAGTCAAGATGATTACTTTCACCGTTACTTTCATTTATTCATTCATTTCTTAAAACAAAAAATTAAAAATAAAATAGTATTTAATTAAAAAAAAATGTTAGTATGTATTTTAACAATTAATTCCGTGCTCCTAAAAGTATGCTAACCATTTTAATCCATGGAAATGAAAATAGCTTAGCTCCCACAGTTTAGCTTCATGGACAAAATTCCGAAGTTTACCTCCAGCTATATTACAATATTGAAAGAAAATAATTAGTCATGTTGCGTGTGAATACCCAGTGGCACTCGTGGGCACTCATAAGTCAAAGTTGCCATATGTAAAAATACTCACAAAATTTAAGGTTTTTTCCATGCAATACGAATAGAATTGGAAACTTTTTTTATAATTTTTTATTGAATTCTATTCTGTGGTCGAAAATATTCAACCAAACTCTAAAAGCTGTTTCTCTCCTAGTTTCGACTATTAACTTTCCATTTTTTTGAGCCGAAGTTTTGCATACCCTTGCAGTTTGTTTTTCTAAAAAGACTACTTTTCGGACCTTACTTTTCTATGGGAGCTATACTATATAGATGTCCGATTTCGACCAAATTTAGTGAAATCATGGAAAAGCGTAACATATGGACGTTGACGTACAATGCACAGTACGTTTAAGTGGCCCTTACGACACCAAGCCGAAGCCTGTTACGCGCGAACCCCAGGCAAAATAGCAGCCCACCTCCCGCCCAACCGACCGAGAGGCGCAGCCGCCAACGTGCGGCACGAAAACCGGATCGAAAAGTACAAAATAATGTTAAGTCCGGGACAAATGATTTAAAATAGAGGTTTTTAAAGCAGGAAGAGAAAGTCCCGAATTGATTAAGCGGTAGAGTTTGTTGTAATCAGCTCAGAGGACACGAAACGGATCATGCAAGGCATAGTTAGTAGTACAATGTTTCAGAGATAAGGGGACAAAGTTACGGGACAGTCTACAAGGAACATTAAGATTGATTTGGCTAACCAACTCCGATGAGTCGATTTCGCCATTAATTAGTCTATGTATGAAGATTACACCAAGCATAACTCTACGGTTAAGTAAGGAAGGAAGATTAATTAACAGTATTCTACTAGAGTAAGCTGGTAAACGGACCTCAGGATTCCAGTTCAAGCCCCGAAGTGCAAACAATAAGAAATGCTTTTGCACAGATTCTATTCTATCTTGATGGGTCGAATATTGCGGAGACCACACACATGAACCATACTCAAGTGTAGGACGGACAAGAGAAGTGTAAAGAATCTTGGTAGTGTAGGGATCGTCAAATTCTTTCGACCACTAATTGTGGTAAGCTTCTGTAAAATGTCATAACCTTACACTTCAAACTGTTAAGGTTTAGAAGATGATCTTGACACCAAGAGTGAAATGCATCCAAGTCTGCTTGCAAATTATAGCGGGAAAGCAAATCATTATATGTTAAACAAATTTTCACATCATCGGCGTACATAAGCACCCGAGAGTGAGCCAAGACTGAAGGAAGATCATTGATAAAGATAGTAAAAAGCAATGGGCCCAAGTGACTTCCTTGGGGAACTCCAGAAGTAACAAACTAACATGTACATTTTTTGAGGACGATTCCATTTAAACAAAAAAGTTTTTCTCACTAGAACTTCTTTTTCGACCGATCGTTCCTATTACAGCTATATGCTATAGTCATCCGATCCGGCCGGTTCCGACAAATGTGCAGCTTATATGTACCAAAAGTCTTCGTGCAAAGTTTGGTGAAAATAGCTTTCAAACTGACGGAGGAGATAGCATAGAAACAGACAGACGGAGACGGGCGGACGGACAGACGGACAGGGCTAAATCAACTCAGCTCGTCGTGCTGAACAAGAATATATATACTTTATGTGGTCGGAGATGCTTCCTTCAATGCGTTACAAACATCCGCACAATTTAATAATACCCTTGGCAAGGGTATAACAACTTTGCATTGCTACCATTCTAAAATCATTTTGTTAAAATTTACCAAATTTTGGCATAAAATAGCTATAGGTATTCTTAATCATTTCCGACAACCGTTTTACCCAGTTTCCCAAACAAAAAGTGGAGCGAATATGGCTTACGCAGAACAACTTTTAAATGACACAACGTCTGAATGCGAAGAAGAGAAGTTATAGGTTCCTTTGAAAATCGTCCAAAAAAATTCTGGAAAGTCCATAAAAACGAAGAGTTCAAAACTATTGACTTAACTATACTAGCTGTTCAAAAAACTCAGGTATCAGTTGAACAAGCATTTTCAAACTGAAATTTGTTCTTTCTAATCAAAGATCTTGCATAGAAAACTTTTTTACAAAAAACTTTTTCCCACTAGAACTATTTTTTCGACCTATCGTTCCTTTTTACCCAAAACTACTTTTCGGAACTTACTTTTCTATAGAATCTATATTATATAGTTGGCCAATTTCGACCAAACCAAGTGGAATCATGGAAAATCATAACAAACTAACAAGTAGGAAATTCTAATTCGATTCCATTGAAAACAAAAAGGTTTTCTCACTAGAACTTCTTTTTCGACAGTACATTCGGTTTCACAAAGCTTTGTAGAATTGTGTTACACAGAAAAAATAATGTCAATATCAATTTGATATGGGCTGGTCAATTTGATATTTTGTCAAACAATATTATTTTCATATCAGTTCTGAACTATAACATGTCATCTTGACCATAATTTTAAAACATTTGGGGCTTCTAAATAATAATGAAGAATAAGAATAAATGGAAGGAAAGGCAATTGGCATATTCATAATGAAAATAAATTAAGGTTCCTCCCCAGTGGGACTCGAACCCCGATCTCCTCGAACAGGCGCCGAGTCTTGGAACGAATCATACGAGGTGTGTTCAAAAAGTATCGCGATTTTGTGTTTTTTCAAAATATTTATTTATTCATGAATATCTATTTTGTCCCCTTCAAAGTAATCCCCATGAGATATATACACTTGTGCCAACGGTTTTCCAATCTTCGAAGCACTTCAAAAATTTTTTTATCTTGTCAGCTCCTCCTTCGATGCCGTCTTTACTCGTAAGCGTAGCTAACGTCGTCCTTTCATGGGCCTCTTCAGTTTGGGAACAAGAAAAAAGTCACAGGGGCAGATCTGGGGAATACGGTGGCTGCGGCATCATTAGTGTGTTGTTTTTGGCCAAAGTCGCGCACAAGCAACGATGTTGACAGGGCGTCATCGTGGTGCAAAAGCCAATTTTGTTCTTCCACAAACCGGGCGTTTCTCGGATTCTTCGCGCAAATTCCATACTTGGTAATATCTATTGACCGTTCTTCTGGCGAACTCAGATGCACCACGCCCCGCAACAGAAAACTTCAGCAAAACTTTCACATTCGACCGAACTTGGCGCGCTTTTTCGGTCTTGGTTCGTGCGGGCTTCCATTTAGATGATTGAGCTTTGCCACGTCATAACAAAACCCCGTCATCACCAGTTGACGCAAATTGGGTCGTCCGGACGGTTTAACACTCATTAGCATGTTCATGCGATTGTTTTTTCAATAGCATTTTGGTGAATTTCGGCGACCCGTCTCATGCCCAAACGATAAAAATCGAGCACGAGCCAACGATTTTGGTCCTCAGCAACTTCTCTAACGGTGATTCGACGATTGGCCAATACCATTTTCTCCACTTCATTAATTTTTTCGTCTGTTGTTGAAGTGCTCGGGCGTGCGGCACGCTCTTCGTCGTTCACATCTTCTCGGCCTTCTGAGAACATTTTGTACCACCGATAAACGTTGCTTCAGTCCAAGGTAGCTTCTCCGTATGCCACAGTCAACATTCGGAATGCATCCGCGCACTTAATTTCGTTTTTCACACAAAATTTGATACAGGTTCTTTGATCCATTTTTTTGAATAGGTAAAAATCGAAGACGATCCAAAACACGTGCAACAAACGCTTCAACAATTAAGTGAACATTCAAAATGGCCGAGCTTTTCGGCATAAGTGAAGACATGAGTACCAACATAACGCCACAAAAAAACGAAAAAAAAACTCGTATATTATGCCATTTCACCAAAAAGGGTCTAGATCGGGTGTTGAGAATTGTCGAAGCACTGCTAAGCTTTCCGCCAGTCCAAAATTTTTCGAGGAGTTCTCTGTAGCAACCTCATATCTCCTTCGCATCATGGCTTTGTTAAACGTCGATCGACAACGACGAATCTTCTCGAGTTTTCATCACTGATAAATCGTACATTTCAGTGCGGCTCTCAAACCGATGTTGTCTTTACTGATTTTAGTAAGGCCTTCGATTTCGTTAATCATGCTCTTCTTATCCACAAACTGTCGCTATTCGGCTTTCCTCCTTACTTATTATACTGGATCTCGCCGTACTTATCTAATCGAACTAAAAGAGTGTTGTTTAAAAATGTTCTGTCAACAGCTGTGAACGTAACTTCAGGTGTCCCGCAGAGCAGTCATCTAGGCCCGTTGCTTTTTGTACTTTTTGTAAACGACCTCCCTCAATTCATATCGCACTCAACAGTATTTATGTACGCAGATGACGTTAAAATCTGCCTTCCATACTCGGAGTGGTTCTTGCAAACTCACCTACAGTTAAACCTAAACGAACTTCAGAATTGGTGTTTAAATAACCTTCTTTTCCTTAACCATTATAAATGCCAAGTGATGACTCTTTACCGTAGCTCTCCAAATATTGTCTCATATTCAATAGGAAATCAAGTCTTAGACCGAATATCTCATGTGAGGGATCTTGGTGTACTGTTTGACCAGAAATTGTGTTTTAACACTCACAACGCCGTCACAGTAAATATCGCCAAAGGAGTATTGGCATTTATTAAGCGCTGGTCTAAAGATATAACCGACCCCTATACAACGAAAACTTTATACATATCCTTAGAGCGACCTATTGTGGAATACTGCTCTAGTGTACCGGGCCCACAGTATAAAGAACAGCAATCACTTATTAAAGCCGTTCAGAAAAAATTTTTAATTTTCGCTCTTCGCAATCTGAATTGGAACTCTATCAGGCTTTTACCTTTATATCGAACAAGGTTAAAATTAATCGATCTTCAATCTTTGCATCACCGCAGAATATGAAATAGTGTCCTATTTGTGCACAAGCATCTTCTCGGATTGGTTGATTCTCAAGCGCTTCTCTCTTCAATAAACTTAACAGTTCCCTCGAGGTTGACTCGAACATTTCGGCCACTACGGGTGGCCTTTCGGGTCATATGCTCTAATTATAGTTCCCTGCACTTCATTTTTTCATTTGAAAAGTCACTTATGTGTATATTAAATGAAATTTACCATCACCTTGAATCATCCAACTTGTAATCCAATTACTTTTCCTATTATGTTTATGTAAATTTAGCCTAAGTTAGCAGATCATTGCCAGATCATAGCAACCAAATAAATAAATAAAATACAAAATATATTTAAGAGAGCATATAAGTTTTGTCTTTTTTTCCTGTTGAAAATAATCAAAATAAATTTTTATGACAATCGCAAATAGACTGCTAATTACTAATCATTGTAAAAAGTCATTTTTGCCTCTAAGCACGATGTTCGCGCTTCGTTTATGTTTTGTCCCAGTTTTAGTAACAGCGTTTATTTATTAAGAACAAGTAGTAGAGCGTTTAAATAGAAGCATGCCTTGGGTGGGTCCTCGATGGAATAAAGATCTCGCGGTTTAGCCTATTTTTAACGCTCCCGTAAATATAACGGTCAAGGGAAAGTATTATAACCAATTCAAGTCAGGAAATAATAAGAAGTTGCTAAAATATTTGCATGTCATATATGTAAACAGCAAAGATTTTTAGGAAAATGGTCCCAGACTTTAGGCTTAACAGAGCCTACAATTTTTTGCCTACATTTTTCATTTTAGTCTACATTTGAGCTGATCAGGTAAAAAATTACCTAAATATTTAAATTATAGTCCATAAATGCATTTAAGGATCACCATTTCCAAAAATTTAGAAAGAAAATTTTTTTGAGTGTAGGCGTCTATAAGTTTCTCAAGGGTTTTAAGGAGAAACGAATATAGATGTGGGGGTTTACCAGCCTTCGGTATGAAGACCACTTTGGGTTCTCTCCATCTAGTGGGAATATAGTTGAACCTTAGACAGCTTACATAGATTATGTGAAGCCAGTTCAATGGTATGTTGTAATTGGGCAGGAAATACGCTATCAGCACCTGGCGACTTAAATGGTTCAAGCGAGTCGATTGCACGCTTAATTGTGGTCGCTGTAACAATATTAGAATTGTTTTGTAAAGACAAGCCGGTTGACCAAGCCCTTCATGCTGAGCTTACGGAGCAATCAGGAAAGTGAGTTCTCAAAAGAAGGTCTAGAGGCTCCTCGCTGGAGTTGGTCCAGGTCCCATCTACTTTTTAATTATCCCCAGGTTGCTAGCCAGTATCTTTCTAAGACGAGAAGCGTCAGAGGTTGATTCTATTTATATTACTTCAAAAAAAGCCCTTCTAATAGCTTTTTTGTAGATGCTAAGCTTCATTTTATATTACTCCCAAGCGGTTGATTGGTCGATATGTTTGGCTAAGTGGAAAGTATGCCCACTTTCTTTTCTGAGCTTTTCCAGCTGTGCAGACCACCATGATGGCTTAAAGTTGTATATTATTTTCCGAGGGGGGCAGGCCCTTTCGAACATATCCAATGTTAAGGACGTTTCCATTGAAAACAAAAAAGTTTATCGCACTAGAACTAGTTTTTCGACCGAACGTTCTTATGACAGCAATATGCTATAATCATCCGATTTTGACAAAACTTTGTAGAGTTGTGCGAAAACCAATTCTAAGGACATTTACATTGAAAACAAAAAAGTTTTTCTAACTAAGACTACTTCTTAGATTTTGCTCTTGGTAAAGCAAAAAAAAACTTAGAAATCGGAAGTTTGGAGGCGTTTCCACTGAACACAAAAAAGTTTTTCTCACTAAAACTAGTTTTTTGACCGATCGTTTTTATGGCAGCTATATGCTAGAGTCATTCGATCCAGCAGGTTCCGACAAATGTGCAGCGTATTTGTACTAAAAGACTTCGTGCAAAGTTTTCAGATCTCAGAGATGGTTAGATATAGAGGTTTGACATGTGTGGGACAAAAACTTATTTTACTTGCAGGCAGATAAAGTTTATTTTAAATTTTTGCCACGCCCCAACCCGCTCTCGCAATTTGGAAAAAACATCAAATCTGCTACATTTTAAAGGAACAAACCTTTCCTTCGTTAGTTAAACCCCAAAACCACCCCCTGCCTACGCCAGTGATTGCTGATTATACTAAATGGGTTGTATTAAAAAACTCATACGTATTTCGTAGACTTTTGCTTATTTTTTAAAGCAAACAAAACTCATTTCCTTATTCTCTCACGTCTCAAATGTTTTTTAGTCTGTCAGTATCTTAGGAACTTACATTCAACATCTCCCAACTTTTATCTATACATCTATATAAAAGTGAAAGTATGTTTGTATGTTTGTCCCTTATGGGCGTCTGAACCGCTGAACCGATCTTCACGAATTTTTCACTGTAAGTTCATGTCGATCAGGCTATGTCTCATGTCTGTGAAATGGTCCAAAAACCGTTCTTCCGATTGCAATGAAAATTTGGGAATGGTTGAACGCTTGCCCGGGAAGGTGTCAAAGTTGAAAAAATTTGCGAAAAATGTTCCAAAAACCGCGAAAATTAAAAAATTTGCGGTTTCGGAAATCTTTCGATAATGGTTCGACGCTTGCCCGGAAAGGTTTCTAAGTTGAAAAAATTTGCAGAAAATTGTCCGAAAACCGCGAGAATTTACGTTTTCGCTAAAACTTTGGGAAATTGATCGACGCTTGCCCGGGAAGATTTCCAAGTAGAAGAAACCGCGAAATTTGCAAAATGTTCGTTTGGTAAAAACTTTGGAGAATGTTTGGACGCTTGCGTTTGAAGGATTCTGACTTAAAGAAATGGGCGGGAAATAGTCCAAAAACAGCGATAATTCAAAAACTATACCGTTAATCCGATTGCGATGAAATTTTGGTCAATGGTTAGACGCTTGACCGCGAAGGTTTCTAAGGTCCAAAAATCCCGAAATTCGCAAAATTATACAGTTCATCCAATTGCAATCCAACTTTGGGGAATGAATTGAACGCTTCCTCGGGAGGGTTTCTAAGTTGAAGAAATTTGCAGAAAATTGTCAAAAAACCGCGAAAATTAAAAAATTTGCGGTTTCGGTAAATCTTTGGATACTGGTTCGACGATTGCCCGGAAAGGTTTCCAAATAGAAGATATGGGCGGAAGATAGTCCAAGAACCGCGAAATTAGCAAAATGTTCGATTTTGATGAAGCTTTGAGGAAAGGTTGTACGCTTGCCCGCGAAGGTATCTAAATTGAAGAAATGGGTCCGGAAATGGCCATAGAACCTCGAAATTTCAAAAACTATACCGTTCATCCGATGGCCATTAAACTTTGGGCCACGCTTGCCCGCGAAGGTTTGTAAGGTCCAAAAATCGCGAAATTTTGCAAAATAACCTTGAGTATTTATGAAAGCACCAAGTGCTTATATTAGAATGCCAGCGTTGGTAAATGGAAGCTGTAGATTACACGGTCCAAATTATTGCGAAATTTGCAAATTTTTGATTCGTTGTGAAGATTTATTGTGAAGATTTCATAGACGGCAATGGTAGACGGGTAAATAGGAAGTATTAACCCAACGGTCAAAAAAGTTACGAAATTATCATAAAGACGTGAATATAGAGAAAAAGATCGAACGGTCCAAAATGTTTATACCGACATGCAGCCTGCACTAGATTGAATACAATCGCTCTCTTAAGAATCTTAAGAACCCGGGCGACGCCGGGTATTCAGCTAGTATTTAATAAAGTGGTACTAAAATGCTAACCAAAAACAAAAATGGGAACATTTTTGACGTACGTATAAAAGAAGAATGATTTTAATTCTGAAGTTATTACACTAAGAAAAAAACTACGATTTTAAACCATTTCGTTTATGAATTTTTGTTCACAAAAAAAACCCGACGTTCACGGCAAAACACCAAGACCAGAGCGGTCACACTACATTACAACAAACAAGCGCTTCCGTTCAAAAAGCGAACAGTTGTGATTTTGCTCTTATGCTGCTTGGAAATTCCCAAGCAGTTAGAGCAATGCTGACATGAGGAACCCTCTGCTTCTGCTGTAATGATAGAACCGGGAGGTTTCTTAACGTCCTGTTCAGTTGACCAGCCTCCTTTGTGGTGTTGTTTTTGACTATTAAAGTTACGAGGTGTGTTCAAAAAGTATCGCGAATTTTGAATTTTCTCGGGTTACGTATATTCGAATTTCGATTTTTTTGTGGCGATATGTTGATACACATGTCTCTCACTTATGCCGACAAGCTCGGCCATTTTGAATGTTCACTTAAGTGTTGACAGCTGCTTCGCTTGCACGTGTTTTGGATCGTCTTCGATTTTTACCTCAATTGCGACCAAAAACAGCATCGCATGAACATTGCTAATGGGATGTTAAACTCTGTCCGCGACGACCCAAATTTGCTCCAGAGGGTCATAACTGGTGACGAATCGTGGGTTTATGGTTATGACGTGGGAACCAAAGCTCAATCATCTCAATGGAAGCTGCCGCACTAACCAAGAACGAAAAAAAGCGCGCCAAGTTCGGTCGAATGTGAAAGTTTTGCTGACAGTTTTCTTCGATTGCAGGGGCGTGGTGCATCATGAGTTCTTGCCACAGGGAAGAACGGTCAATAAAGAATATTACCTGCAAGTTATGCGCAATTTGCGCGAAGCAATCCGCCAGAAACGCCCGGATTTGTGGAAGAACAAAAATTGGCTTTTGCACCACGATGACGCCCCTGCTCACACATCGTTGCTTGTGCGCGACTTTTTGGCCAAAAACAACACACTAATGATGCCGCAGCCACCGTATTCCCCAGATCTGGCCCCCTGTGACTTTTTCTTGTTCCCTAAACTGAAGAGGCCCATGAAAGGACGACGTTACGCTACGCTTGACGAGATAAAGACGGCATCGAAGGAGGAGCTGAACAAGATAAAAAAAAATGATTTTTTGAAGTGCTTCGATGATTGGAAAAACCGTTGGCACAAGTGTATAATATCTCATGGGGATTACTTTGAAGGGGACAAAATAGATATTCATGAATAAATAAATAATTTTTGAAAAAACACAAAATTCGCGATACTTTTTGAACACACCTCGTATATATCAATTACATATCTATTCTGAAAATTACAATAAGATCGGACAAAAAAACCGCAGTTATATACGAATCAATTTTATTGTGGGAGAGAGGGGGGTCTTGCATTGTCAGTTACCGCGTGCGTGTATGTGTAAGTGTTAGTGTGTCAAGGGAACAGGGTATTTTGTAGTCGGGGCACTAGACTACAGCTTCCTTACTTATTTTTTAAGTTTTCATTGGTCACAAAATTAAGTCATTGGTCACAAAAGTTTCATGTGTGTTCAACTTCGACACAGACGAAGTTAGGTTTGCTATCTCGGTTTTTAAAAAAATCTTTTATGCAGACACGAGTTAAAACCATTTTATTACTATTGAATGAAATATTTCAACCTTCAAGTCAAATGCTACCAGAAATATATGGTGAAGTAAAGCCTAACAATACTGGAATAATCGATCTATAAATTTTGCAGAAAAAAAATCTTAATCGTCCAATTTCTCTGTATGCAATTGCAAGCTAAAGCCATTTAGTAAAGCTACATTTCAGTGCTCCATACTTCGAGATTGTGCTGGTGAACGGAAGTGATGTGCAATAATGATTGCTAATTTTCGTGATTGTGTTAGATGTAAATCCATCGAAGTATTTCTTTGTTAGATTGATTTGATTTTGTGATTGTTATCGATAGCAAACAGCTGACAGCAATAAGCAAAGAATTAATTAAAACAAAATGGGCCAGTCTTTGCTTTTTGCAGTTTGGATGTTGCTCAATGGAGTAGCCAATGTTCTTAATCCAGGTGCCCACGCACACCGCGGCCCATTCACTGCGTCCCATTTGCAGCTTAAAATACGTCTCGCATGTCTGCCACACCATTGGCATCCGCTTGGCCAGCTCTGCCCTAAAGATGACTCGCTTCACCGAGGTGTGTATGACTTGTGCCTTCTTCGGTATGGCCTGCAGCGCCTCCAGCATGATCCAGAGCTGCACATCTTCACTGACATTTGGTATACGCTGCTGCTGGAACGTATTGATCACATCAATGGCACACGGCCAATCCTCCTGCAGCATGTGCACTATATACATAAGCTCCCAGTGCAATGCATAGACGATGCAGCATAATCTTGGGTCCTCCCGCAAACTATACAATATTCTCGAGTGTTCGTGGTCTGCATCTCATCCAAATCGGTTGGGCTAGAGCTTTCCTGCGAGTCTATGATGGAGCTGCAAGAAGGCCCCCCAGTTGAAGATTTCGATATTTCGCCATATCGGCGTTTTTGACGACAGTCACATCCAATGTAATTTATTTTACTTGGTGTTATTCATATTTTATTATTTTTATACCCTTGCAGAGGGTATTATAAAATTGTGCGGATGTTTATAACGCATTGAAGGAAGCATCTCCGACCACATAAAGTATATACATTCTTGATCAGCATGACGAGCTGTCTGTCTGTTTCTATGCTATCTCCTCCGTCAGTTTTAAAGCTATCCTCACCAAACTTTGCACGAAGTCTTCTGGTACATATACGCTGCACATTTGTCGGAGCCGGCCGGATCGGATAACTATAGCACATAGCTGCCATAGGAGCGATCTTAATTTATATGTTTTAACACATTTCTATAAAGTTTAGTCAAAATCGGATGACTATAGCATATAGCTGCAGTATGAATGATCGTTCGAAAAAGAAGTTCTAGTGAGAAAAACTTTATTGTTTTAAATGGGATCGCCTCTAAATTTCGTAATTAACAGTGTTTTATGCTTATCCATAGTTTCCAAGTTTGGTCGAAATCAGACATCTATATAGTATAGATCCCATAGAAAAATAAGGTCAAAAAAGTAGTCTTAGTTAGAAAAACTTTTTTGTTTTCAATGGAAGCTGCAAGGGTATACAAAATCGATCATTTTAATGGCAGCAAATTCTATCAAAAACCGTTCACCAGCAGCCAAACACTTTTTTTATTGTTGATTTATGTTAGATGATTGGTGTGTGCTGGTGAACGCGCTCATTCATTAATTCACCTTTCTTAGACAAACTGATTCTAGCAAACAACTTTAATATTAAGCGGAAACTTTGCCTTGGAAAATACTAAAGTATTTGGTTGCTCTGCATTTGCATTGCCTGTTAATTAATTTAATTTTACAATTTACAATGTGCGGGAGTTCAACCTCTGCAAGCATATGCACGTAAATCATATTGATGAGACTAACAATAGACCATGGTGCACTCGAAAAAATAGCGAAGCACTTTAAGAATTTTTCCTAGCACTAGCCACATTATTTCCTTATGTACACTAAGAAAAAAAATATATTGAAAATCTCCTTTTCGAGAAGATGGCAATCTTAAAAAACAGAATTGAAAAAACTTGAAGTGAGATTGAAAATCTCAAAATCAAGATTTTTCATGTCTCAAATTACTTATCAACCCTCCTGCAGTTCTTTGTGAAGCTTAAGCAAAAATTTTTTAGCAATAGAGTATCCGGAAAATATTACAAAAAAGGAACTTGAGACCATGCGTTTAAAAAACAAAAAATATATGCATCCAGTGGGGTTTGAACTCAAGACCTCACCTTTCTAAGACATCGGTTTCAGCATCTCTAATACAGGGCTTAGAGCTTTTACTCAGTTTCGAAGCCGCTTCTACCATTAGGCTTGTGGCCCAGCGGGTTAAGTTGCCTTGCAAGTTCGTGTTTAATCCCGAGTTCAAACCCCAGATGGGGAAATCGAAAAATTTAAAACATAAATTTTTATAAAATTCCAATGGTTTGATTTCTTTATAACTCGGCTAACTATCGTTCATCCGTTCGGCGGATCGATAAATAATATTGATTAGTCAATATGTGTAAAAGGAACGAAAAGACTATCTTCAAAACTGTGGAAGATCTAGATTATTTTCGCCTCCTCCTACACCTGCAATAGAAAAAACCTTATAAAAATAATAATAATATTAATACTTTATTTAAAATCAAAAAAAAAAACAAATGGCTTAAAGTGCATAACAGATTCCACAGAGATATTGATTCTTAATTCAGTAATACGGCTATGACTATCAAGTCATCATAAATTATTTTATTATAGAGTGAAACATGTTAGCTACTCTCAACCGTAATACAAACTGCTACCCCGCTCGTCGCGAGATATAGAATCGCTGTAAACTATAAAAGGAGCAACCTCTTCCCCACTTTAACAAGTTGCAATTATAATTTAGTATAGTTCAATTTTTATATAAAAATTAAACCATAACTTTTATTTTCAATTTTTAAAATAAAAAATGGAAAATAAATTCCAATTTTTAATAAAAAAAATTGAAAATAAAATGAAGTTGAATATCTTTGGGAGCCTAATCTATATCGGCCTATATATATGATCTACGCATTAATACCTTTCAGTTGAAAATATGTATGTACAAATGCATGCCTTGTTGGTTTTTTTCCGTCCACTTAATATCTTTTGATATTAAGTTTCTATTTATTTAATTCAGAAACATATTTTTTTACAGACTCTGCAGATAGGTTGCATCTTAAATCGGTCATTACCAATTTAAGAGCAGAAAATGACCTTCCACCGATACTTGTGTAGCAGGCACAGAATGCAGTACCTTAGCCAGACGGTATAGGCGTGGATACGGATTTTTTGTTTTCCCAATAGCTCATAATGTCCACATTTATGTCTATTGGCTTTGGCTAGTAACCATAAATTTCGGCTGTTGCCAATTTGATCTCGGTTCGTCCTCTTCCTCGGACTCCTCACATCCAGAGCATACCTCAATAGAATTAAAAATTCATTCAAGAGGAGCATGTGCTCTGTGACGTCAATTCAAGGCCATTGTCCGGTTGAATCGGCGACGTCTCTATGGATGCTGATGAATCTCGATTTACATGATTTGGACTCTCCTGATAAACAAAAAAGCATAATAGTTAATTGTTATGTAAATATGTAAAGTTGGCGCATCAATCCTACCAAATGATTTTTGGCTGCTGCCTGCTGAAGAGGATTCTCAAGAAGAATCCGCCGAATTCTGGGATCCAAATAAATCGCTGAGAGAATAACTTCATTAGTTGTTAGTATTTTCTCCCGATTCTCCAAGCTGTTGGCTAGATCTGACTATGTATATTGCTTCTCATAGATTTAATCATTAATTTTGTTTCTAAAAAAGCTTGTAGAAGTCACCAAATTAAAGCTGTTCGCTTTGCAACTTTTTGGTGGCTGCGAAATCGGCTCCAGCACAGACAACAAAGCACTTTGATATCAGCCCATTGCTTGTCTGTTAGTTAATATAATTAGGCAAATGTTGCTTGATAAACTCCTCGTATATGCATACCTTTTCAGCATTCTATGAGCTCCACGTGCACGGGATTGGCAAGGTAGAGCTGTAGTGAAATACTAGCCTAAATGGATAATTTTTTATCTGTGCTTGCATTTCTCTATGTATATTCTTGCACGCAAATAAAGCTCGATATGAGAACCGTTGTATATTCTCAACTAATCTGATGACGCGGTATGTATGTAAATGCATTTGTACATACATATTATATATCAACTGAAAGGATTAAGCGTAGATCATATGCGTTGGCTCCTCGGTTCAAAAGATATTCAACTTCAATTTATTTTAATTTTTATTATAAAATTGAACAGTATTGTATTCTTTATTTTAAAAATGGAAAAAAGTATGATTTTTATTAAATGCTATTATTTTTATTTTTATTTTAAAAATCATTTTAATTAAAAATAACTTAAACTAAAAATTGAAAATAAAAGTATCCTGTTTTTGAATTTACCTAAAAAATAACTGGTATACCCCTGGAGCGTTTTTGGGCTTCTTTCAAGCTCATACTATTATTGCAGTCCCTGGTTTTTGAAGATAGACGGTTCGTACCTTGTTGGCATATGTGGTAATCAAGATTATAAAGTGATCCGTCATAGAAATGGTAAGGCTCGGATGAACGATAGTCGAGTTATAGAGAAAACAAACTGTTGGCCTGTCATAAATTTTAATTAATTTTTTCGGGACTGTCCATCAAGCTGATATAAGTTCAACAAGACTTATGAAACTAGAAGGGTTTTTAGGCTATATTCAAAAGTGGTCGAAATAAAGATTCGACCACCGTTCTGGCTTGTACATGACGATCAAATTTGAAAAATTTGCCATAAACTAAGGAATAACTCTCTTCAAAGGCCAATTTGGGGCACCTTCGGGCTTTCTGATGCTGCTCGCTTGGGCTGCATTGATATGTGTTCTGTCGCATAAGACTCAGAAGCCCAGAAATTTTTGATCAGTGTGAACTCCATAATTTTTTTAAAGCAAAACACATTTTCCGCCATATCCTTAAAAGCTGATGGAGCCAAACCGAGACCAGTTTTGTAATCTGTGGACAAAACTGGACCAGATTTTTTCATCAAAGAGGCTGCAACATACCAAAGTAGTCATTTTGTACCCCTGTGTAATAGATAAATCGTCTTGTCTGTGGCTGATCGTTTTGTGTTTTCTGAATGATTTTAATTGGTTTTCCTTACAAAAAACTTTAATATACTCTGTACCCCCACAGCTTATATATAGCCGGTCAACTTAAAGTTGGATGCCATATAAATTGTAATTGTTAAGAATTTGTTGTTTTAAATGTTAGCACCGATCGGAATTAAAATGGGTCTAAGTAAAGTGGGCTGAATGGCCATTTTTAAGCATAAAGTCGACAGATGCAGTTACAGAGATGAAACTTGGTGAATTTGATAACAAAAACCAGAATAACATGTGGAAAAAGATTTTAACCGATCCTCACCGCCCATAACGGCCCACGTGGCGGATGCGTAATTATACCCTTGCCTAGGGTATTATAAAATTGTCCGGATGTTTGTAACGCATAGAAGGAAGCATCTTCGACAACATAAAGTATATATATTCTTGATCAGCACGACGAGCTAAGTTGATTTAGCCCTGTCCGTCTGTCCGTCCGTCTGTCCGCCAGTTTCTATGCCATCTCCTCCGTCAGTTTTAAAGCTATCCTCACCAAACTTTGCATGTCATAGGAACGATCGGTCGAAAAACTAGTTTTAGTGAGAAAAACTTTTTTGTTTTTAATGAAAACGTCCTTATCATTGGCATGCACTTATTTTATATACTTTGGACACATTTCTACAAAGTTTTATCAAAATCGGATGACTATAGCATATAGCTGCAGTATGAATGATCGGTCGAAAAAGAAGTTCTAGTGAGAAAAACTTTTGTTTTAAATGGGATCGCCTCAATTTCCTGTACATGTTTATTTTTAAAATTTCTCCTCAAAATGTAACAGTGTATTATGCTTTTCCATGATTTCACCAAGTTTATCCGAAATCAGACATCTTTATAGTATGGATCCCATAGAAAAGTAATGTCCAAAAAGTAGTCTTAAAAAAAACTTTTTTTTCAATGGAAACTGCAAGGGTATACAAGGTATACTTCCCCTATTTTTTCAGTTACGACAGTATTGAAGTAGGTCAGCGATATATTCTTGCTCAGGGTCAACAACCGAGTCGACATAGCCATGACCGTCTGTCTGACACTCGACACAAGTATTTACAAATTTAAGTGATTTTCGAAACTCGAAATTTTTGCAAGTGTACGGGCATAGCCCACGTACAACGGATTGATAAATATGAATGCGAATGCTGAAGCTTATTTTTCAGATGACCACGACGACAGCAGCACAAAGTAAATAACAACAACAAGCGGCGAGTAATAAAGTTGATTGCAGGCAGTAGCCAAGGCGGCAAATTGAATATTTGTCTTTGTGTATGTGTGTGTGTTTCAGTCTCTATTTGTATTTGTTCGCATTGTTAAATGTCAGCGGCAGCAGCATCCACAGCATCAACATTGGTTGATAAATGTCCGCTCTCTCTCTCAATCTCTGTGAGGCGCTCTCTCTATGTGTGCTCCCCATTGTTAACGTTGGCCTTTGCCCCTCAAACAAATGTTTAGCCCTTCTACCAATTCGGCAGCATTCTCAACCAACCCTTGCTCTCTTTCTCTTAGTGCTGTTGTTGTTCTCTTTTTCTCAGCTGTTGCTCCTTCAACTACAAATTGTTGCTTTTGTGTTCGGCCTATCTCATGGATTGGTTTTGGCAATCTTTAGTGTCTTATCGATTTTCTTTTGTTCACTTAACAAGATAATTACTTGGTATTTGACAACTTGTTTATTTTACATTGGTATCTGTGGTAAATTCGTTTCACTTCAAATATGAAGACTTAAACACACAAAATGTAGAAGTAGTGGTGGGCGTCGGAGGGTAGTGTGATCACCGTATTTCCCCTTCTACTAACTCACTTGAATCGAATTCCTCTTAGCTTAACGCAAATATCATTAAATGCCTTCAAATATGAATCTAAACAATTTATACGCTTCACTTGTTTTGACAAGCGTCTTACAGGGCGGGGAGAAGTGCGGAGCAACATTTCATGGCTCTGTGAACTCAATGAAATAATTTGCTTGCTAATTTCATTGTTGCCATTTGTAATTGCATTTATCTGGGTGATTAGTGGGCGACAACAATTGAGCAAAATATTTGATTGAAATTTACCAAAGTTAATTAAGATATTTACTCTTCTCCTTCTTTCCCCATCATCTGGAACTGCCTCGTGTCATTTTGGGCTAAATGTCAAACGGAAGCCCAGAGCAGAGAAGAGAAGAAAAAATCGCTACCGAATGAGATAATATTTAAATGGATTTTTAATGGAAACAGACGACGACGACGGCAAAGACAAGCGAGAAAATCTCTGACGGGCTCAAAGATAAGCAAAAACAGAAAATACGGGTCTCACATATGAAGTTTATGCCTTTACGAATTTGGAAACAATAAAAATCTAAGTTACCAAGTAAAAATGACAAATTCTTTGTGGCCCCCTGAAACAGCTAGAGCTTTTAAAAGAAGCCTACAAGATCTAAAAAGCTTAAATATTTTAAAAATCAATTAATCAATTTTAAGTTTAAATGTATAAGGCCCCGACGCTACGGAAAGACGACGTAAGTAATTCAACTTACGCCACCACATATTGCGACAACGTCGAACTTAAGCCCAGTGTGACCAGAACCAAAAAAAACGAAAGCCTAAGTTAAAGTCGGTTCTGCCCGACTTTGATATACCCGTTACTCAGGGAAATTAATGTTGTATAGCCTTCCCTTATGTAAGTAAACAGAACATTAACATTGATGAGAACATTTCAACATTATGTAAGCAATGATCGCATGCGGCGCCAAAAAGTATGCATCGTTTTTTATAACTTTTATAACTCTGTCATTTTTATACCCTTTACTCGTAGAGTAAAAGGGTTTACTAAAGTCGTGCAAATGTATGTTACAGGCAGAAGGAAGCATCTCCGACCCCATAAAGTATATATATTCTTGATCAGCATCAACAGCAGAGTCGATATAGCCGTGTCCGTCTGTCTGTATGAGCACATAGATTTCGGATACTAGAATAGCTAGAGACACCAAATTTTGTATGTAGACTCCCATTGTCCCCGCCCCCACAATAATAAATGTTGAATAACTCCAAAAATTTTAAAGATATCAAGCTCATATTCTGCAGTTTGTGACCAATATCTACAATCTGTGAAAGTTTCTTAAAGATCGGATAATAAATAAATAAGGTTATAACAAACGTTGTCGGACGACGTTTCTTGGCGCCAACTCACATGCGCTTCAGTATTGCTTCCAAAAATTTTGAAATGTTCACATTAATGTTAATTCTCTGTTGAAGCCCCGGTTGTGAACCTCTGTTTAAAGGCTATGCATAATAGTAACACTCTAAAATTGTTAAAGAGTATAAAGGTCGTTTAAACAGTCATTAAATAATAAATAAATGTTATAAAAACGTTGCATACTTTTTGGCGCTACCCCGCCTTTAGCTTAATGCTCTCGTTTATCCAATCCCGTTAATTAAATGGGAAACTTTCATGCTTAAGTAGTGTTTAGAAATTGGGCGCATACACTACACTGCTAAATTTAAGCTTGATATCTTCAAAATTGAAGGAATTATTCAACATTTTTAATTGTGGGGGCGGGAGGGGGTGTGGCCAAAATTGACAATAAACTTGATCTGCCCGCAAGCATAAGAAGTTTTTGTCCCATACATGTCAAACCCCTATCTCTTACCATCACTGAGATCTGTTTGCTCAGACGGACACTTTTGCACTAACTTAATATCTATACATCTATACATCTATATAAAAGTGAAAGTATGATTGTATATTTGTATGTTTGTCCCTTATGGGCGTCTAAACCGCTGAACCGATCTTCACGAATTTTTCACAGTAAATTCATGTCGATCAGGAAAGTGTCATAGGCTATGTCTCATGTCTATAAAATGGTCTAAAAACCGCGAAATTTGCAAAATTTAAGTTTCGCAAAAACTTTGGGAAATTGATCGACGCTTGCCCAGGAAGGTTTCCGAGTAGAAGAAACCGCGAAATTTGCAAAATGTTCGTTTGTTATAAAACTTTGGAGGATTCTGATTTCAAGAAACGGGCGGGATACAGTCCATGGCGATGAAATTTTGGTCATGGTTAGAGCTGGCCGCGAAGGTTTCTAAGGTCTAAAATCGCGAAATTCGCAAAATTATACCACCGATTGCAATCAAACTTTGGGAATGAATTGAAGCTGCTCGGAGGTTTCTAAGTTGAAGAAATTCGAGAAAATTGTCAAAAACCGGAAAATTAAAAAATTTGCGGTTTCGGTAATTGTGGGTTCCACTGAAGATATGGGCGGAAAATGGTCCAAGAACCGCGAAATTTGCAAAATGTTCGATTTTGATGAAGCTTTGAGGAATGGTTGTACGCTTGCCCGCGAAGGTATCTAAATTGAAGAATTGGGCCGGAAATGGTCATAAAACCGCGAAATTTCAAAAACTTTACCGTTCATCCGTTTGCCATAAAACTTTGGGCAACGCTTGCCCGTAAAGGTTTCTAAGGTCCAAAAATCGCGAAATTTGCAAAATAACATGAGTATTTATGAAAGCGCTTAGTGCTTATATTACAAACGGTCCAAAATATTGCGAAACTTGCAAATTTTTGATTTGAAACTGGATTATTGTGAAGATTTGATAGACAGCAATTGTAGACGGGTAAATAGGAAGTATTAGCCGAACGGTCAAAAAAGTCACGAAATTTGCAACATATTCTTGATTTTAGATTATCATGAAGACGTGTTTATAGAGAAAAGGATCGAACGGTCCAAAATGTTTATACCGACATGCAGCCCTGCACTAGATTGAATATAATCCCTCTTTTAAGAATCATAAGAACCCGGGCGACGCCGGGTATTCAGCTAGTACTTAATATACTTAATGTACCTCTGGTACAGAGCATAAAAATAAAAATGTTTTTTTCCCATTGCGGGGCTTGAACCAACTCTTTTCAATTCTCGCGCTAACGAAAGTACCACTGGGCAATCATCCTGACTGACGGACAAAATCTCAAATAAATGGAACTCGTCCTGAAGATGCTGATTGAGGATAGATTTAAAAACGAAAATACATAGTTCCTTCTCCCTAACACACGAGTAGCGCAGGTCAAGCGCAAAAAACTAAGAAAACATAACCCGAAAATTGAAATTTTAAGAAAATAATTTTTTTAATTTAGAAATTTGGTTTTTTTCTAAAATTAAAATTAATATTTTCTAGATATTTTTCAAAAACTTTCTTTAATTAAAGGCAAATTCTTGATCAAGAAAAAAATACATAACGCGTATATTTAAAATGGGGCGACTACCATTAATGTTAATAAAACGCCCTAATTTTTGGAAAGAAATTAAAATTAAAAATAACTAGAAATTTAAATTTAAAAAATACACTAGAAACTCGTCCTGAAATATAGAAAAATGAACCTAGAAAATCGCACGAAATTTTAGAAAAATATTAAAGAGACCGCTTTTAATTCTCAAGCTTGAATTCCCTTCTTTCAGAGTGTCGAGTGCGATAAGATCCCTATCGTGTAGAAGTTTCCCCGAAGTCCCGAGCTCGGTTCCCAGACAAGGTAAAGTTGGAAAAGAAAAAATTGGTTACTTAGTAAAATGTGTTTTTCAGAAAGAAAACTTTAGTAAAACAAGAGAAAGAAAATCTTCGTCTGCCTCTTCTGTCTTGAACCAATCACTCCCTTTCCTCTCTATTACTTACTTAGAAAACATTTCTTACTTCCTAAAATCTAGAAATACAGGTTTGTCCATTTAAAAATTGGAATTTAATTTTGCAATAAAAAAACGGGTCGATATTTTTTTTATAG
Organism: Lordiphosa collinella; assembly: GCA_018904265.1. Lineage (NCBI taxonomy): Eukaryota > Metazoa > Arthropoda > Insecta > Diptera > Drosophilidae > Lordiphosa > Lordiphosa collinella. The sequence continues at coordinate 48,000 of JAEIFV010000523.1, forward strand.
GCTGAACATTTATTGGAAGGGTTGGTTCATGTCATTTATTTATGACTTGACAGTAGCCCATTCGATCCACTCAATTTTTGAGAAAATTTTCAATTGTTTTGGCACATATGTCAGCAATAGCAACTCGAATCTCGTTCTTCAACTCATCAATTGATTTAGGATTGTTTGCATAACATTTGTCCTTGACCGCTCCCCAAAGATAATAGTCTAACGGTGTCAGATCACAGCTTTATGGTGGCCAATTCACATGTTTATATTTGCTGATTATTCGATTTTCGAAGATAGGACGCCGATGATCGATTGCGGCGTGGCGCGTAGCGGCACGTAGCTCCGTCTTGTTGAAACCAAATATCGTCCAAGTCTTCCGCTTCAATTTCCTCGAAGAACCAATCACGGTCACGGTGGCTCCTTCTTCATTTTCAAAGAAAAATGGACCAACGATGCCTCGAGACACGTGTTGGTTGCATTGGCTTCTTGACGAAGATGTGCGGATTTTCTGTGCCCCAAATGCGACAGTTTTGGTTATATGTGCTTCATCCGGAAAGATGATTGCGACCTGTAGACGATTAGGATTGTCAATTGGCTTTAGCTGCAGCACCAATTGAACTTTGCGTGGCTTCATGGGTCTTTATGCAAAATTCGTATCAAAGAAGTGCGCGAAATGTCCAATTGTTGAAATCGATGGCGAGTTGTTCACGCACGTTTTCAGCAACCGCAGCAATGTTTTCGGTCGAGCGCACCGGAAAAGTACGTACACGGGTTGGTTTATTCACCATTATTCCAGTTTCACGAACTCGCTTTACGAATTGATCCACAAATTGATTTTTCCGAACATTTTTTTTCTTTAATTTTTTTTTTTTCAAATTTCGCACAGTTTGATTCGAGGACTCACCACTTTGGAAATATGTTTTAATATTTTCCCAACTTTCTTCAAGCGAATAGCGACCCATTTCGTAAATGTCAAAGCTTTTACTAAATATAAGTCACTTTCCGAATGATACTTGACGTTTTTTAAGTCAAATTATGAATAGTTCAAATTCCAAACTCTGATGAGGAGGAAAATAATTTATTTTTGATTGAGATTGGTTGTGTTGAGAGCAGCTAAATGCTCATCGAGACGACTGCGGGGTGGAAAGAGAAGACGGCGTAAGAACGCGTGTTTGAGCAGAGTTTTTGAGAATGTTCCTATAACGGTCTCTAGATGGACCATCCTGTATTTTTCTAAAATCAAGAAAATGTTCTTCTACAGTATTTTATATTTTCTAGCTAATAATAAATATTTTCTTAATTTTGAATGAATATGGGTTTAACGACCTGTTTTGATTTTAGTCAAAGTGAATGTTAGCAGGCTCAAGGTCGAGGTTTCATTATAGTTCAATAATCAACCAGAAAATTCAACAGAGAATACATTTGAACATGAACAGTAGCTGTGGCTGTGTAGACGGCCGTTTCGGCTGCCGCCATGGCAAAGCCTTCGTCAGTACACTTTCAGTTGCTGTCACACCAACAAGCCATTTGCGAATCCTATTTATACTACCCACTTGGCGAATAAATTGTTGAGAATTCCAAGTGCACAAATTTGCACGAACATTCAACTAGCTTTTAAGCCAGAATTCCAAGTGCACAAACTTGCACGAACTTTCAACTAGCTTTAAGCTCAGCTCTTTTAGGGTATATGAAGTGAAGAATTTCTCAGTAATTAAAATAGTGGCCATAAACGACAGAGATACATTGAACAACCTTCAATGCCAATGCATATACCTTCAATTCCGGCTTAAGACCGTGAAAATAATTAAAATATAGCCGACAGATCCACGGTGATTTCGAATTGTTGGAAGGCGTACATTTGCCTTGAAGATGAAAGGTTTCTGCACCAATCGGTGAGCTACTCCAACGCACACACAAGACATGGAAAGACTTTGCCGGGACGTAAAGGCCGAGTTGCCACATTTTGGACAAACTTAACGCTTCAGTATCAGGATAAATCTAAAGGCTCCGATAGTAGAAAGATCGAAAGATATGGAAAGTCCAGATTCTACTTGCCATTTTATATTTAAAAAAATATGGAAATTCATGGAAATGAAAATATAGAAAAACCAAATTAGAAATAAAAATAAAGAAAATAAAAAGATTTGAATAAAAATAGGTGAATAAAATGTAGCCTATAAGAAATAATTGTTCTGCTTGATGCTGAGACCAAACACAAACTGGTAGGTTGCCTTACAAATTTGGGAAGGTTCAAAAAGCATAGCCTACTAGTTTGATTCAAACAATACAATTATTAGTTTACGCCAGAGGCAGGAAAAAATACATTCACATTTTTGCATTGCGTATGTGTGCGTGTGTACAACACCCCAGCAAACCAAACGCTCGCAAACGATATCCCAAGCGAGTGAATTGCGTGAGTTAACCCGGCAAAACTCTCGCATACGGGTCGGGAAATGATAGTAAAATGATTCATGTGTCGTTCAGTTTGTGGCAGTGAAAGTATCATTTACGATAGTCGCAAGCAATACGGTTAACGTAGTTTTAAGCGGTATCTTTTGCGAGACTTTTTTGATAGTCCTTGCGAGTCATTTAAAATATTTGCAGTGATACGTTTTTTTATTTAAAAAAAAAATTATATGTTTGGTAGCCCGTAGTGTCGCCGCCACTCGGCCCGCCGACTCACCTTGTCTGGGACTCGAACTCAGGAGGACCGCGACACTCTACACGAATGACTGACATCTTAACGCTCACCGATACAATCGGGTCGCGCGTGACACTGGCGAAATGACAGTGAAGAATGAAATCAACACGCCCGGGTGGTCGAATGGCAAGACATTTGCCTTGCAACGGCGAGGTCATGGGTTCGAATCAAACTCAAGGCATTAAATTAAAGCCTATTTTTCTTGTTTTTTTTTATTTTTTTTTTTTATTATTGCGATTTATTAAATTGTCTCTATTTTTAATGCAAAAAAAACATCTCCAAAAACCCAATACATGCGAGCTCGTTTGTGAGCATTCTGCGATAGTTTCGCAAAATGCTCGCATGCTGGTTTGCTGGCTATATACATACATCTACATACATATGTATGTGTTTTGCTGCTGCAGGAGCAGCCCAGATATATTGAATTTTCGTTTGCTCATATCTTTACTACCGTTCATCCGATCTTTACCATCTAGTTACATACTTTTGCACATGTTACATACTTTTGCACAAACTTATTATACTGTATGTACCTGTGGCTGGGTGGCTCAGCGGTTAGTGTGCGCGACCGCTGAGCATGAGGTCGTGGGTTCGATACCGCCTCGGAACATCTAATGAAAAGTTTTTTTTCTTTGAATAAAACTTTACACCCGGCCACACCTCTTGCTGTTGGCGCCAGCATTGGCAGTAATTAGCCATGAAAAGCCTCTCAAGAACTGCCGTTCGGATTCGGCGTTAATCTGTAGGTCCCTTTCTCTTGTGCTAAAATTAAAAGCGCGCACAAGCCAAGAGATTGAGAGAGGCGCTCGGCTTTGGCACTTTGGGGCTGTGTCATCTTGACAAGCCAATTTTACTTTACTTACCTTTGGTACAGAGTATAAAAACAAACTGTAAGGGGTATACAAAACTTCGGCCGAACCGAAGTTAACTTTCCCCTATTTTCATACTCTGTACCAGAGGTACACAGAGTATAATAAAGTTGTGCAAAAGTATGTAACAGTGAGAGCTTCCGTTCCGACCCTACAAAGTATATATATCGTTTTAAAACGACATAACTCCGATCGCAATTATGTCGTTTTTTAAACTCTGTACCAAAGGTACATAGAGTATAATAAGTTTGTGCAAAAGTATGTAACAGGCAAAAGGAAGCATCTCCGACCCTACAAAGTATATATATTCTTGATCAGCATCAACAGCCGAGTCGATATAGCCATGTCCGTCTTTCTGTCTGTCCGTATGAATGCACAGATCTCAGAGATAAATAATAAAAGCACATCTTGCTAATTGTCAAATATATACGCGTGGACCCAAAAAAAAAAAAAGATTTCTTATGAAACAAAAATAACGTCAAATATGCCAAACAATCTGACATAACGGCGTGTGAAACACTTTTACAAAAGTAATTTGAGTACTAAGCAGGGAATAAAACCGAAAGAAATACCAGTTTCGGTTACGGTCCTTACAGTTAAATTGTTTCGGTTATCGTTTTTTATTTTGGTCCGGTTCATTCGGTTACAAAATTTATTTTTAAAATATACATTTTAGTTTTTAAAGAAAATTACATATGATTTGATCTTAGTATCATAATTGCAATTAAAGTTTTCGTGTCCATGCATAAGGGGTTTTAATATTTAGTTTAGTGTAATGGATTCATTATAATTTTAACACCAGAAAATTGTCATTCAACACTTACTTGTGTGCAAGGAACTGCTAGTACTACTTTCGATAGCTCATATAGTTCTGGATATTTAAGAGAATTTTCTTCCCACTAATTGAGTAAATCGGTACTTAAACTCTATCTTTTACCATGGAGAATCTCATGTAATGCAACGTTGGTACTATTTCTTAATTCAATAGATTGGTTTCTTTCCATTTGGACCGCTGTTTGAAGGATATATATACACATCAATTTCGTCTATTTCAACTGACAAAATTGTCTGTAAACTCGTGTTAACATCAGCTGCTGGTACATTTATAATAGACAGAAAAAAGACCAAAACATACTTCTTTTTGGTCAGCAGTAAGTGCGACTATGTTTCTGGGATCTAAGAATATGCCACATAAAAACGCATCATTTTCAAACAGATTACCTTCGCGTTTCTTAATATGCTAAAAACCGAAATGGAACCGGTGATTTGGTTGCAGTTACGGTGAACTAAAATATAATCCTTTTCGGTTTCGGTTACGGTCACTTAAAAAAATTCGGTTGTACCTGTTAAAAATAACGGTAAGTACAGTGGACTTGGCTACCTGGGGAATCCACGTAAAAAGACGCGCTAGGCAGTCCTAAAATATAATACCTAATCACTAAAGAATTCGTGATTCAACCCATTTTTACATGAAAAGTCTCAAATTTAAAAAAAAATCACATTAATTCTATATGTCGCACGATCATGGAAAAAAATATATTCTGAGTTTTTGGGATACACGTGACAACCAGATTTGCCATTTAAGCTATTTAGTTGCTTGATCGATCTATTTTGCAAGTTCTAGTATTATGTAGCATTCAGCTTAGAAATTTGTGCACTCACTGTAATTAATATGATGGGCTAAACAAAGTTGTATGGGGCTATACCCACTTACGAGAAAAACGGACAACAATTCAAACAAACCTTCTGCTAGGGAAACTAAAATACAAATCGCTCCCTATTCTTTACCCTCCCAACCTTGGTAACTAATTGTGAAATGTTGTTGCTTACTACTTGATCAAAACCAAACTTCCAATTAATTTTTTAAAAATGCTATTAGCTTCAAGTCTGGACATTTTGAAACTTTGCTTAGTTATTTTTAGCTATTTCGGTCTTTGAGGCAAAGTGCGAAAAGTCTCTTCATTTGGTTTGTAGACTGAATATTCTTTGCTACAAAACTTACTCTCTTTACAACGGCTCACAGGTGAATAACACAGAGTTACAAAAAAAATCTAAGCATACTTTTCACGGGACCCAGTACATATTGTCGGGCAGGTCGAGTATATCATTTCCTCATACTAACAACCCCAAAATCTAAAGTTACATATGTCCCAAAAACCGCTTTTTGCATTTTTTTCTCATTTAAATTGAAATAGCTCGCGCATGGACTGTCAGATTTTTTATAGCCTTAAAAATTCCGATAGCGACGAGAGAAATCTAAAGTATGATAATCAATGGTTTGACAGATTTAGCTTGATGGCTAAGAAATGCGGGTTACAGGTCTGGGATTTTCTCACTTTTTTTTTTGGAAATTTTAACTTTGGTCCCCACTAGTTTCACTATTTTATTGTATGCGATTTTTTCTTAAGTTTTATTGTATAAGCCCATTTAATTCTCCGTTGAACAAATGTTGTCCCAATGAATTTGGTTACCGTTTGACGAAGTCATTCCCGTTGTTCTGAGTAAACATCGACAATCCAGTATTTTATTTTAAGTGTGCTTACATACTAGTATGTGTTTTAACATTAATGCCCCAAAAAGTATAATATGATATGTTTGGCGCAAATTTAAATAGTTCTTAGCAAATACCTAAGAAGTAAATTTAAATTTACGAATATTTTGCACAATTTTTGGACCAAGATTAGCATTCTTCGAAAAACTTTGTTCCAAGAAATATTAGTAAGGCGATTCCAATAGCATTCAGCAATTGTGACTATTATTATACCTTGTACCAAAGGTATAAACCGGTCCCAAAACCTCGAAATTTGGAAAAATTATACCGTTCAAGCGATTCCGATGAAACTAAAGGCAATGGCTGGACGCTTGCTCTCAAAGGTTTCTTAGAATACTTCGTAGATTCCGATTCTGGTGGACGATTTTTGACATAATTAAGAAAGTCGGTCAAGCCCGTCTTTAACATACTCTGTACCTGTGAAGTGCTGCCCATCACCGTTGCGACCGGTGCTGCCCATAATTCTTTGTTTTCCTTATAACTCGAATATCGTTCATCCGATCTTTATAATTCCTTTGGCGGATCAATAAATAATCCTGATTACTAAATATGTCCTGAAGAAACGAACCTTCTATCTATAAAACTGTGGGAGAAATGACGACTTTCCAATTTGCGGTGGCGTGAGGGTGCGTGGCACCTCTGTACCAGAGGTACACAGAGTATATTAAGTTTGTGCAAAAGTATGTAACAGGCAGAAGGAAGTGTCTCCGACCCCATAAAGTATATATATTCTTGATCGGCTTTAACAGCCGAGTCGATCTATCCATGTCCGTCTGTCTGTCTGTCCGTTTGTCCGTATGAACAAACAGATCTCAGAGATGGTAAGAGATAGAGGTTTGACATGTATAGGACACATGCTTCTTACACTTGCAGGCAGATCAAGTTTGTTTTCAATTTTTGCCACGCCTCCTCCCGCCCCCCGAAAATTGAAAAAAACCTCATATCTCCTACAGTTTTATACTGCGCTTGCAGTAACATTGATCTATTGAAATAGAACCCCTCACGTAACAGTCGTTCATATACTCGTATTTTATTATTTTTACCCACCGGGTTATCAGTGAAATTTACCATAAAAATAGTACAAACAAGTATATTTTAAAATTTTGCCACGTCGCCGCAAATAGGATAAATTGTTATTTCTCCCATAGTTTTATAAGTAATAGATGATTCATACCTTCTATGCATATTGAGCAATCTGCTTTATTTATCGATCCGTCATAGGATGGTAAATATCGGTTGAACGATAGTCGAGCTATAACAATTATGTTTGACATACTTTCTTACTTGTTAACTGTAAAATTGGTTAAATTTACTAACCAGTTTTTTTTTTCTGTGTAGGTAAATGCACGGTAGACTAGCCCGTACGGTTTCTTAAGGTTTCAAGTGTATAATTTTAATTTAATTATATTTCTTAAGGCCCCAAAAGCATCCAAAAGCATTTTTTAAGGCACGAAATCATAAACAATCTTACGCATAAACTCACAACAGAAAACAAACAAATGTCTTGTCGTCTGCCATCTGTCTCTAAGTCTACCCCATCCCCATAGGCTTATGACTCAGCAGAGTGCCCCCAGGCCTCAAGCCGATTTTGCCATTTAAATACTTCACCTCAATTTGCCTCTCCCAAATGGCAAAACACACAGAAATCCTAAAAAGTACTTGCAGATTGAGATTTCAGTCACTGACCTGGGTCAAGCATAATTTTTCATATTTCAAAATTGACTGCAAAGAGTTTTATTTTTTCTTTCTTTTTGCTGACTTGGACCGAAAGTTTTTGCATTCGGCCTCTTTGCGTTTGTGTTTGACTTTGACTATTTTTTATTTCCTTGGATGGGCAATCGCTGCTAATTGGACTTGGCCAAGTGAGATTGAAAATAAATAAAGTGCATTGCCAGAAATAGCAAAAATGGCCCAGCTATTAAAGTTATCTATGTGTGCATGAGAGTGCGTGTGTTCCTCGAAATAATACGGGGAATGGAACCGAAAAGCTTTCACAAATCTTACTCCTTTAGCCATTAATATTCATATTAAGCTCAGAGAGGTTTTTATTTTGTTTAATGAAATGATCGGATATTTTGGTACTGGTTTGGTTCAGTGCTTCGCACAAACTAATGGGTGATGTTTTAGCTATTATCTTTTTGGCAACACTGGTTTGAACAGCTCACGCACGTTTCGTGTTTTGTTTTACTGTCAAACATCTTCAGTTTGGTCTATAATTTAACCATGAATCGTCTTACAAACAAACCACGCTTGCAAATTACTGAATTTTATTATCAAAATGCGTGCTCTGTTAAGAAAGTTCATCGCGCGCTTCTTCCATTTTATGGTCAGTTTAATCGACCCACTGAAGCGGCTATTCGAGCTATTGTGACTAAATTTCGAACCAAATTTATATTGTTGGACATTAAACCACCAACACGCTTACGTAGAGTGCGAACTGAAGAAAATATCGCAGCTGTATCGGCCAGTGTTAATGATGACCATCAATTCTTCAAAGATGATGCGAATCGTAACGTAACTATGAATGGTGAGCGCAACCGTGAGATGATATTCGACTTTTTTTTGCCAAAATGCAAGAGCTTGACTTGCATGACATGTGGTTTCAACAAGACGGTGCCACATGCCACACAGCAAGCGCAACAATGGACTTATTGAGTGGCGAGTTCGGTGAACATTTTATTTCACGTTCGGGACCGGTCAATTGGCCGCCTAGATCGTGCGATTTAACGCCTTTAGACTATTTTTTGTGGGGCTATGTTAAAGCTCATGTCTATACAGACAAGCCCGCTTCAATTGACGCATTGGAAGACAACATTGAAGCATTTATTCGTGAGATACCGGCCGAAATGTTGGAAAGAGTATGCCAAAATTGGACTAAGCGGATGGACCATTTGAGGCGCAGTCACGGTCAAAATTTGCATGAAATAATCTTCAAACATTAAATTATATGGACCGTACTATCGATTCAAATAAAGATTTCTTGAATTTTTCTGAATTTTATGTTTTTTTTTTTATAACTTTCCTATAGCTCTTAAAAAATCACCCTTTACAACTAAATTAAATATTTCCTTAAATCCGCCAATTTTGGCACTTTTTGCATTCGGTACCAATCCTTTACTACTCGAGATGAGTGCTTCGGGTGGCATATTATCCTCGGCATATGGTAGCATCACCGTCTCCAATAGATCTTTGTATACGAATCTGTCCTTTATTCCGTCAATAATAAGAACCGGACCAACACCATACCATGAAAAGCAACCCCATACCAGTAGGCTACCACCTCCTTATTTCACAGTTTTATATGTGTACTTGCGATCAAATTCTTTACCTTTCGGACGACGAACATTCCTTTTGGCATCGTTTCCAAATAGTCGGTCTTAGATGATGATTTTCTAGGTGCTCCCCGAGTTTCATTTATTTTTTCCAATTTTAATGCATTGGTTACGAAGTTTTGAGAACGTTTCATTAACATGGCAATGGATTTATACGTTTTTCCTTCATCTCGGAGTCGTCGAATGAGCCTTCTCTCTTCCGCACTGCTGTGGCGACCACGGCCCATCTAATACAATTTTAATGGTTATTAACTCCCCGTTTAGTTATATTTTCCTAATACCCTACCTTCTGCAACCAAATTATTGTATTTATAAACTACAGGTTAATGTTTCGCTTCATATACCTATTTTATTGACCAGCCGAGTCTGCAGTCTAATCAATAAAACAATCCACAATTTTTAACAGAAAGCTAATTAATTCCGGGAATTCACCCAAATCGTACAGAAACAGTGTGACCTTATTAAAAAAAGTATAGCTTCCTTATTAAATGTTATGTTAATTTCGATATTTAAAAAAAAAAACTTCACACCTATTATATTGTCCATGAGTGTATACAGTATAGCTCCCATAGAAAAGTAAGGTCCGAAAAGTAGTCTTATTCAGATGAACAAACTGCAAGGGTATACAAATCTTCGGCCGAGCTGAAGTTAGTAAGAAAAACTTTTTTGTTTTTTTATGGAAACGCCTCCAAAGTACGTATTTCTTAGTTTACTATCCTTTCCCATGATTTCACAAAGTTTGGTCGAAATCGGATGACTATACCATATATAGCAGCCATAGAAACGGTCAGTCGAAAAACTAGTTCTAGTGAGAAAAACTTTTTTGTTTTTAACGAAAACGTCGTTATCATTGGCTTACACTTATTTTATATACTTTTAAACAATTCTACAAAGTTTGTTCGAAATCGGATGACTATAGCATATAGGTCCCATAGGAACGATGGGTCAAAAAACTAGCTCGAGTGAGGAAACCTTTTTTGTTTTTTCATGAAAACGTCCTTTTTATTGGCATATTCTTATTTTATATACTTGAACACATTTCTACAAAGCTTTATCAAAATCGGATGAATATAGCATATAGCTGCAATATGAATGATCGGTCGAAAAAGAAGTTCTAGTGAGAAAAAACCTTTTTATACCCCGTTCCCATTGAAAATGGGAAAAGGGGGATCATGAAGTTGTGCAAAAGTATGTAACAGGTCGAAGGAAGCATTTGCGACCCTATAAAGTATATATATTCTTGATCAGCATCAACAGCCGAGTCGATTTAGCCCTGTCCGTCTGTCCGTATGAACGCGTCGATCTCAGAGACTATAAGAGCTAGAGCAACAAATTTTTGAATGTAGATAGGTGTATGCCCGATTCAAATCGAGTTTGTTTCAGATTTGGAAAATTCCTCCCCCTCCCCCCTTTAAGCGCAAAAAACTGTCAGAGCCACAATTTTAAGATAGACCTTCCAAACTTTACATTTATCAAGTAAGGCCCAATATCTATCTATTCTGAAAAGATCACAAAGATCGGACAATAAACACCGAAGTTATGTACGAATCAATTTTGCTTGTGGGTGAGAGGGGGCTTGCATTGTCAGTTGTCGCGCGCGGCCGCATGCCATGCGCTTGTGTGTATGTTGGAGTGTGTGTATGTGTGAGTGTGTGTGTATGTAAAGGGAAACACACGAAATCAAGGGAACAGGGTATTTTGTAGTCGGGGCACTCGACTGCAGCTCCCTTACTTGTTTGTTTTGAATGGGATCGCCTCGAAATTTCGTAATTACCAGTGTATTATGCTTTTCCATGATTTCACCAAGTTTGGTCGAAGTCAGATATCTATATAGTAAAGACCCCATAAAAATGTTAGATCCAAAAAGTAGTCTTAGTTTGAAAAACTTTTTTGTTTTCAATGGAAGCCGCAAGGGTATACAAAACTTCGGCAGAGCCGAAGTTAACTTCCCCATTTTTTTAGTATAATTCCTGTTGGATGCTAAAAGATCCATTTGGAACGGATATTTTTACTTATACATTTTTTATACACTTGAAAAGTGTATTAAAATTTTGCCCAGAAGTTTCGAACGCATAGAAGGAATCATCTCCGACTACATAAAGAATATATATTCTTGATCCGTCTGTTCTACGCAAACTAGTCCCTCAGTTTTGAAGCTATCGAGCAGAAATTTTGCACAGAGTCATCTTTTAGCTGCACACTGCACATATGTCGGAACCGCGTAAATCGGATGGTCACTTCTTGTAGCTGCCAAACAAAATTTTTTTTTTTTAGTTTTTTTTTGTATTATTTCAATGACACAAGACATTAAGCTTATAAATTAAGTCATTGGTCACAAAATTAAGTCAGTGTTCACAAAAGTTTCAAGTGTATTTCAACTTCGGCATAGACGAAGTTAGCTTTGCTTTCTCGTTTTTATATTAAAATATCCATTGTTCATATCCTTTGGATGACGTTCAGCTGTGTTGGATAAAATTTAAGATCCAATTAACATTAAATGGAAATTACAAAAAATCTATTTAAAATGGATACCGAAATCATCCAATTGATACTTTTAATTTTCTTTTATTTCTCGGTGCACCAATACTAATACTCCACAGAGTTAGAGGGACCACTGGGATGTAGATCCAATGCATTAATGAGTTGTAACTACGCTCCATATTTGCCATCCTTGTCGAATGCTCTCAACGCATCTTTCTTATGGTTGAACGCTTTGATTATGAAGAACAAGGGAGTGTAGCGCCATTCCTAAAGATATCCCGATATCAGTAACTTATTGTATCTTCAAACAATAATGATCTGCAAAGGGGAATTTATCTAATTGAAACCCTCAGATAGTAAAACTATTTTTTATTCATTTGCTAGTAGCGAAACTTCAATTAAAATAATTATCCCAATTGCTCTGGCAGCTGCTTTTAATCTATTAGAAAATTAATATTCAATTTACTCAACGGCCAGTCCATCTCTTTCTCTGGCTGCCAGCAAAATCAAGTGCTCAATTACGTTTCTTATTCTTCTTTTCCTTTTTAGTTCAATATTTTATTTACTTTTCGTCCTTTGGGCCAAGCAGTGCCACAATATTGTAATTTTGCCTGCCATTCCGCACAAAAAAAAAAAAACAAAAAAATCAGAGAGGCAAAATGGCAAGTTTGGGCAAATAAATGCAAAATAATATTACGAAAAAAGTTGACCATAAAAAGAAAAAACGCCCAACGAAGGAGCGAGTCGTTGCACTTTGAGTGCTCATCGAGCGCCTAAAAGCACACACTTCATTTTGTAAATAGAATTTTGCAATTCGCCAAAAAGTCTTTTTTTCCTTCGCTTGCAGTTCCCTTAACCATTTACTTGGCCATTGAATTCAATGCCATTTTATACTCCACTGCCTCCACTTTTTCTTATTATACTAAAATTCATTTTGATTTGATTTTTGAAGGCCCCAAAAAGGACTTGGCTAGAGAATGATTAGGAAGGAAATTAAACTGATTTTTTGTGAATAAACTTTATTATTCCATATGCAGAGAGTATACAAAAATTTAAAAGAAATAAGGTAGCAGGTGGTGTGTACTTTCAGGATCAATTTGGTTCAATTTCGTGCCCAAGTGCTCAGACTTAATGACGATAACGATAACGAATGCGACGCACGGTCTTATAGCGGTAGCCATCCTTGGCCAATTCGGTGCCCTCAGCCTCAGGGGCAGCAGCCTTCACCTCGGCAACTTCGGCTGGTGCGGCGGCCTCAGCTGGTGGCAAATACTCGCCCTTAGGAGCACTCTCAGCGGCAGCAGATTCCTCAGCAGCAGCCACTTCAGTCTCACGACGATGGCGACGCAACTTCAAGCGACGCACTGTTTTGTAGCGATAACCGTCATCACCAACCACAGTCTTCAGCTCAGGAGCCAACTCAACATCCACGGGGGGCAGATACTCATTGACGGGCTCGGCTATTTCTGAGACATCACGACGATGACGGGCACGGAATTTCAGCTTGCGCACGGTCTTGTAGCGGTAACCATCATCAGCCACTTTGGTGTCACCGACAGCGGCCGCATCTACAGGAGGCAAATACTCCTGGCTGGGAGCATTATCCACTGGAGGCAGATATTCTTGATTGGGCACTTCACGGCGATGACGCAATTTTAGGCGACGAACGGTCTTGTAACGATAGCCATCCTCAGAGAGCTTGGCAGCCTCCGCCTCTCCCACTGGAGGTAGATATTCGGCAGAAGGTTCCACAGCAGCGGCCTGATCAGCGGATTGGCAAGCGGCCAGAGCCAACAGGCAGAGGGAGAGGGCACCAATAAAGAGTTTCTATGGAAAGAAATAATATGTTAAATTATTCGGCAATATGTTGCATCTGAAAATGTTATTTCTAATGTGCTCTTAAACTTAATATAATTTTGAACTCTTAGCTGCATCTTTCAATATAATTTTTTAGGTTGAAATCTTATTTAATTTAAATTTTGAGTTCATCCATAAATGTCTTTCTAATTTCTAATTATTTCGAAAAGTTACAACTATTTTAAGGTAAAGTAAGCCTTTTAATACTTCAGAAGAGTTCCTGTCTTTTAGAGCTTAGTTTTCAAGAAGAGTTGTATCATATAGGCCCTTTGAAGAATCGTTTCTAAGCCTGTTGGTAATTGTTTAAAGTTAAAGCTCGTTACCTTGCGCTTTTGTGCCAACATTTATCCAGTATTTAGATAAACGTATTTTCAAACCATCTTTAAGATTATTTTCTGTACAATTTCTATGAAAAATATTTTTTTGAAAAAGTTAATCTTTTCATTTCATTCAATCCAATGAAGAACATATATGAAAAAACTAAAAGTTTATTGAAATTTTGGAACTTTTAGTAACCATACAATAGTTTTTGTTATAAACAAACCTTCTTGCAAATTCTAAGAAATTATTAACTTCCTTAACTATTCTTAGTATCAATGTTCTTAATTTATTAATAACCCTTTCACTCTTTTAATGCACAATAGATACTTTTTCATGCGATTCCTTGCAGCTAATTCTTTTTTGGTGTATTTACTTACCATTCTGTATCCTATTTGTCGAATTTTCCGAAACAATTCGAACTGGACTAAAGATGTTTCGTTTTCGAAGGTATTGAACCCAATGATGTCTTGCTCCAATTTACTGAAAGTATTTATAGCGAAAAATAGACCAAGCCAGTGCCACATACAGGTTTTCATTACCAATCTCTGTTGCCGAGTCGTCCAACCTCATCAAGTCAAGTCAAGTGGGCATCAAAAAGCTCTATTAACCACTCACAGCGCTAGCTCTGACCAGGCCAACAAATTGTGTCCGCCTCCTCCGCGTTTTGTTGATCTACGCACTTGAGCACAATTATTTTTGGATGTGGTTTTCAAAGTAAAGTGTTTTTTTTTTGTGGCTGTTGTCTTAAAATGTTAATTTGCTTGTTAAATGATGGGGAAATGTATTCTTTTACCTAAAAAGAGCCAGTGGCTTCTGTATGGAAATAAGCTTAAGAAAATTTTATTAAAATTCATTCTGGCCACTTGAGAACCTTCACTTTTTCGGTTCTTATGCTTAAGTATCTCCTAAACAGCAGAACTCTTGAATATTATGTGTAAGTATTCTCTGACCTTGAAATGTTTCCTGCTTGATTTGAGCCCACTTGAGGCTATTAACAAATTATCAATGATCCAATGATCAAATTATCAATTCATATGTCCAAATCGTTTTGTTATGTAGTTACTAGAATTTAAATGTTTTTGTTGTTAAGCATGTTTAATTTATGAATAGAAGGACCACTGTTCCTTAGTGATATAAGTATTCGAGTATATGGGCAGGTCCACAGAGACCAAAATATTAAAGGTATTTAAAAACACTAATTTTTTCCAAATTTTCATAGGGAAACAATTAAAACTAACTGATGTTAGTCAGTCTAACAAGATTTTCAAAAACAAAATCGCCCAAGCATCTTTTTTTCATTTGGTTACTTATTTTGCACTATTTTTGAAAAAAGGTACTATTGATTGTATTGACTTTGGCCCTCGAAGATCGTTTTTAGGGTACAACGGGTTAAAAAAGAATGAAAATGAAACCATAACTAACTAGTAATGTGATTGCAGTTAACTGTTACTTTATGCTTTGCATTATAACAGAAATCATAAATATATTATAAGTTTTTTTTTAAGCTTATTGTGTATTTATTGAGTCTTCTCTTAATGAGACCAACAATAATTTTTCAGATCTTAATCTAGAAACTATTTTATAAACCATCCCCTGTTGGAGATAGTTTGTGTTCTGCGGCCCTTCAAGTCAGTCGCTGGGTTGGTAGGTCAATTCTCTTTTTGCAAGTTGGTTTGGGTGTGTAAGAAGCTTCTCAGAATATTTTTGTTTAAGTTGCTCTATTTCAGTTTCGACCAATGGGATGCTGAGGTCGTTGTGGATACACTCATTGCGTATGTACCGTGGCGCTCCAGTGATGGTTCTAAGAATTCTTGATTGTGATCTTTGGAGGATGTCCACACTGCTCGCACAGGCATTTCCCCATAACTGCGAGCCATACGTCCAGACAGGCCTTATGATGCTTTTGTACAATAGGACTTAATATTACAGTTTAAGAGGGGAACGGGAGTTGATAAGGCAGTGAAGGCTGTTTGCTTTTAGCTTGATTTGAAGCTTTTCGACTCCATGTGTTTGCGCCATGTGAGCCTTCTATCGAGGTGCACACCTAGGTATACAACATCGTTTGATTTCGGGATCTGGGTTGCATTTAAGGATAGCTGGGGACAGGTGCTTCTGTTGAGTGTGAACGTCATACGTTTACACTTTAGCTCGTTGATTTTTATGCGCCAGTTGGCCAGCCACTCTTCCACATTAGCTAGGTGGCTTGCCAGCAGACTTGTTGCGTTAATTGGACATCGTGATCTGCTTAATATTGCCGTATCATCCGCAAAAGGACTTATTGTAAGTCGAGGGTCTGTTGGTATGTCGGCAGTGTACATTATATAGGAGACGACCGAGTACGCTACCCTGCGGCACTCCGGCTCCTATAGTGAACTCTTCCGTTGTGTACTCATTTTGACGAACTGTAAATACTCTGTTACTAACGTAACTTTCTAGTACTTTGTGAGTATTTGGGGGAAGCATTGTCCTTATCTTGAATATAAGACCATCCAACCAAACGCGGTCAAATGCTTGGGCAACATCTAAGAAAATTGCAGAGCAGTATTCGTGGTGCTCAAACGCAGTCCGAATGTCTGAAGTTAAACGGTTGACTTGCTCAATAGTCCCGTGCTTTGCTCTAAACCCAAATTGATGTGAGGGAATGATACTTTGTGCATGGCCATCAATTTTACTGAGTAGGATCTTCTCAAATAGTTTTGACAGGCAAGGTAGCAGACTAATGGGTCTGTATGATGACGCTTGTGTTTTATCTTTTCCTGGTTTCTGAATCATTATGATTGTGGACTTCCTCCACTGAGTTGGAAAGTATCCATTTCGCAGAACAGCATTGAAAAGTCTTGAGATATATGTAATGGCGGGACTTGGAAGTTCCATAATCATTTTGGGTGTAATAAGGTCATGTCCAGGAGCTTTTCTGGGATTTAGCTCTCCGATGGCGTTTTTTATTTCTAGCGAATGAACTTTGATTGGGTCAGTTTGTGCGGCGGTCGGAACCAATGGAAGTTCATAGCCATTGGTTGGAGGATTTGGCTGGAAAACATTTCTCAGGTGAAGTGCAAAGATAGTTGTCTTTTCTTCGTCGCTGCGGGCCCATCTTCCTGTCTGATCTCTTAGAGGCATGTCTACCTTTGCAGGTGGCTTTATGCTGGCGCGTAGGGGAAATTTGGTGGTTGTAGGCGATAATTTTTCGATATAACGGCTATGTGCTAGCTGTTCTTCGGCTTCGAGTGCTTTGCGAAGTACGCGTTCCGCAAGTCTCAGACGATTTTTTGCGGCAGGCGATCTAAAGCTTTGCCATTCTCTTCTTGCACGCCGCTTTTCTGAGAAAAGCCGGTCAATGTAACTGTTTGTCAATCTACGATCTTGCTGAGGTGCTGTTGTTGTCGTTTGGGGGTTTGAGTGATGAGCAGCGGCAGTAATGATAGAGGTGAGTGCTTGAACTGAATTGTCAATGTCTTCTTCGCTGTTTATGGTTGGGCTCAGCTCAATGTGACTGCTGATATATTTTTTTTTGTATTTGAGCCAGTTTGTCCTGTGTGATGTCAGTCTCCGAGGATATTCTCTAACATGAGGGCACTCCAGAAGGGTGAATATTATTGGAGAATGGTCTGACGACAAGTCAGCAAGGGCTTCTGCAGTTACCAAGTTTTGTGGAACTGTTCTTGTTTCTTGTCTATAAGATCGGGTAATTTCTTTGGATCTGCCGGCCAGTATGTAGGCCTTCCCGGAGATACATAGTCGAGTTTGTTTGATGCGCGCGTGAGTACGCTGTAGAGTTGTTTCCCTTTGGGATTGGTCAGTCTGGAGCCCCAGTGGGGATGTTTCGAATTATAGTCACCCCCAGCCAAAAAGCGTTGACCAAGTGTATTAAAGAAATCTAGGAATTGATTTTCTGATATTGCGAAACGTGGGGACAGTAGACCGCGGACTGAGTGAGATTGCCTCGTTTAGACTCTACTCATATCGATGTGGCTTTTAGGTAGTTTTCCGAAAATCCTAATAGTGGATAATGCTTGATGCGGCTTCTGACGAGGATGCCAGTGCCACCATGGGCTTTGCCATCTGGGTGATTTGTGCCGTAAAATGCATACCCAGGTGATTGAAAATTGTATTGGTCTGTCAAGTGAGTTTCTGCAAAAAGCATTATGTCGATTTCATTGTCTTGGAGAAATTTTGATAACTCCACTTTGTGGCGGGGAATGCCATTTGCATTCCAGAGTGAAACTCATAGGAGAGCCATTATTTGTGTTCTCATTTGTTCTTGCATTGCGTTTTGCATATATACCATAAAATCCTTCAGCGTCTGCTGTAACGATAGAAACATAGTTTCTAAGCTACTATATTTTGATGGTTGTTCCGCTTGTTTTTTTTTTTTTTTTTTATATGGACGTTGACGTACAATGCACAGTACGTTCAAGTGGCCCTTACGACACCAAGCCGAAGCCTGTTACGCGCGAACCCCAGGCAAAATAGCAGCCCACCTCCCGCCCAACCGACCGAGAGGCGCAGCCGCCAACGTGCGACACGAAAACCGGATCGAAAAGTACAAAATAATGTTAAGTACGGGACAAATGATTTAAAATAGAGGTTTTTAAAGCAGGAAGAGAAAGTTCCGAATTGATTAAGCGGTAGAGTTTGTTGTAATCAGCACAGAGGACACGAAACGGATCATGCAAGGCATAGTTAGTAGTACAATGTTTCAGAGATAAGGGGACAAAGTTACGGGACAGTCTACAAGGAACATTAAGATTGATTTGGCTAACCAACTCCGATGAGTCGATTTCGCCATTAATTAGTCTATGTATGAAGATTACACCAAGCATAACTCTACGGTTAAGTAAGGAAGGAAGATTAATTAAAAGTAGTCTACTAGAGTAAGATGGTAAACGGACCTCAGGATTCCAGTTCAAGCCCCGAAGGGCAAACAATAAGAATTGCTTTTGCACAGATTCTATTCTATCTTGATGGGTCATATATTGCGGAGACCACACACAAGAACCATACTCAAGTGTAGGACGGACAAGAGAAGTGTAAAGAATCTTGGTAGTGTAGGGATCGTCAAATTCTTTCGACCACCGCTTAATAAACCCAAGAACACTTCTGGCCTTATTAACAGTAGCAGTTACATGAGAGTTAAATTTAAGTTGATGATCAAGAATAACCCCAAGATCATTTACCTCATTTAGGCGCTGCAATGCCACATTATCAAGCATGTAAGTGACTAATTGTGGTAAGCTTCTGTAAAATGTCATAACCTTACACTTCAAACTGTTAAGGTTTAGAAGATTATCTTGACACCAAGAGTGAAATGCATCCAAGTCTGCTTGCAAATTATAGCGGGAAACCAAATCATTATATGTTAAACAAATTTTCACATCATCGGCGTACATAAGCACCCGAGAGTGAGCCAAGACTAAAGGAAGATCATTGATAAAGATAGTAAAAAGCAATGGGCCCAAGTGACTTCCTTGGGGAACTCCAGAAGTAACCTGGATGCACTTTGAATATGAATTACGAAATAGAACTTTTTGGGTTCTACTACTTAGGTAATCAGAAATCCAACTGAGGAGGTTAGTTGGAAAGCCGATTAAACTCAGTTTGTGAAGCAGCAAGGAGTGATTAACAGAATCAAAAGCCTTACTAAAATCAGTATAAATGACGTCAGTCTGCATTTTACCTATGAACCCTTTGATCACTGAAGATGTGAATTCTAAAAGGTTAGTGGTAGTAGATCTTCGCTTCACAAATCCATGTTGGAAGGGTGAGATAATGGAACTACATAAATGTTGCAGTTGAGATGTTATAATTCTCTCAAAAGCCTTAGGAATTGCAGACAACTTGGAAATACCCCTATAATTTCCAACATCTGACTTATTACCTTTTTTATGGAGTGGTATAATAAAAGATTCCTTCCATAAAAGAGGGAAAGCGGATGACTCCAAAGACAATTCAAACAATTTATGAATAGGCTTACAAAGTGCATCCGCACAGAACCTAAGTACACAGCCAGGCACTCCATCAGGGCCCGGTGCATACACGGGTTTCACAGAGTTAAGATCGCAAAGGAGCGAGCTTTCTGTGATAACGGGGCTAAAAATGCCATTAGACATATTCAACCCATACGGGTATGGTTGATTCGCACAGTACCTAGAAGACGAGTAGGTTGACTCAAAAAACTCTGCAAATAGATCAGCTATTGCTTGATCAGTGTTTGCTTTAGCATTACCATATATAACCGAGGAGGGCAGGGTGGATGACTTGCGTTTAGAGTTAACAAAAGAATAAAATTGTCTAGGATTTCGCGAAAATTGAAGTCTGCAACGGTCAAGATAATCTTTATAGCATTGAGCATTAAGCACATTAAAGCTAGAACGGGCAAGCACATAACGGGAGAAGTCCGATGGCTTACCGGATTTCTTATACTTTTTAAAATATCTCGACTTCCTGTTCTTTAAGTTTGTTAGTTCCCTTGAGAACCAAGGCTGATTATCAAGGCAGCGAGGGCGCACAAGTGGAACACAAACATCAAAAAGAGAGTTCAAGTTATCGTAGAAAAGTTGTATAGCAACGTCAATATCTGTACAAGTGTACAACTGAGACCAATCAGTGTGCAATATTAAGTCGTTGAGCTTTAAAAAATCAGCTTTTTGGAAACAACGGGTTTTAGCCGTCAAATCTCTAGAAGCAGAACACACAAGAGATGGCAAATCAATGGTAAGGTCCAATGTAGGATGAAAAGGGTCCTCCGGAAGAACCAATGGGTCAATCCTAGATGCAACATTGCTGGGGGGATCCAACAGGAAAATCAAGTCAAGCGATCTGTTTATCGAGTTGCGAATAGGGTTAACCTGTGCCATTGACAAATCAAGAAGTCCATCAATAAGGTCATGGGATTTCGAGGGAAAAAGCGCATTTGATTCTTCAGTTGAGCACCAATTAATCTCCGGCAAATTAAAGTCACCAAGTACAATCAAAACATCACTGTTTGATAGCAACGAAGAGACCGATTGGATAGCAGAAAGGTGCGAGGTGTAAATTGTAATATCGGATTGTGGAGGAATATATGAACAAGTAATAAAAACGGAAAAGTTAGAAAAAGTAATTTTAACACTTATAAATTCGATGTCATGGGGTGCTGAAAAATGTGTTAGTTCAGACGAAAGGCCAGAATCCACAGCGATCAAAACCCCACCCCCAGCACGGAAAATGCGATCGCATCTATAATTTATATATTTGGTGGGAAAAACTGAAGAATCAGAGATGTCTGGTTTTAACCACGTCTCGGTAAAAACAAGAACATGATACTCAAAAGATAAACTATCTACAAAAAGTTTAGCAAGTTTAGAATTAAGACCTCGAACATTTTGATAGGCAAGAAAAAGGGTGGACATTAGTTTTTTGACGCAACATTAGAAGTAGAGGCACCAGATAAATTAGAGGGTATAGAAGGCAAATAGATAGAAGATCGATTTTTCTTTTTCTCTATATACTCTTTTATTATAAGACGAGCCGGCCAGAAATCTTTTGAACAAATTGTTGAAAACATTTCACCGGGAACACTTATTTTGAAGGAGGAAATATCCCTTTCATATGAAAAAGTGAACTTTTCCACCAAAATATCTGTGGCTTGGATTTTAGCCTGAATAAAGGCCTTAACATCATCAGATGTGAGATCAGGGGCAAGCCTTGAAACAAACACATGTTTCTTTGGCAGAATACCCATTGGAGGCTTACGAGCACCAGATACCCCAGCCACATCGGTAGTGCTAACCGAAATAGGAGAGGCAGCAGGCACAGGTGGCAAAACTTTTTTTTGCACTTTAGGTTTAGAAACCTCTTGAACGGACGCGTCGGACACTATAGGTACATTAGAAATTACGAAATTTGATGGCAGTGTCGACTCATTTCGAATTTCATGCGAAACCGTAGATATGGTTGCGGGTCAAACATTTCCTAGCTTCAAGGCGCTTGCGAAAGAAACACCTTCGGTTGTAGTCGTTGGGGCAAAGGTCGATCTCGTAGCTTTGGTGAAGAAGACTCCAGGGGTCGACTGCGAGGGTGTGTACTGATTAAGGTTTCCATTGGATCGGGCAAACTCTGTGCGCGTATTAATTCTGCTCTTCAGATCTTTGTAGACTGGGCAACCTCTGTAGTTTGCAGTGTGGTTACCTCCACAGTTACTGCATTTTTTGACAGATGGTTGCTCCTTGTTAGCAGGGCATGAGGCAGTGTTGTGCAGCTCTCCGCATGCTGCACAAACTGATCGCAGGGTGCAGTAGGCTTTTGTGTTCCCAAATTTTTGGCAATTGGTACATTGCACTGGATTTCTGCGTTTGTGCGGCTCCTCTACAGTTATTCTGCGGTGCAATAAGAAAGGTAGTTTGTAAATTGGGTGCACTACATTATTTTTAGGAGCTGTGTCTTCCGGGCTTAGTTCAACTTTGAATAGTGGCTGTGGTTTTTTGTCCCTGTTTATTAAGGTTATAACGGACTTGACCTTGAATCCCTTTTCCTCCAAGGCAGAAGCGACTTCCGTTGCAGGTAAACTTGATTCAATGCCTTTGATTACTACCTGTAGGCCCTTGCTACTTTTTAGTTGGTAGGTGTAGTAGCTTTTATTGTCAGCTCTTAAGCATTTTTCGACTGCTCGATAATTTTCATCGGTGTTGACTTGGAGCTTTGGGTAAACAGAATTTGCGTTTTTTTTAATATTCGATCTTAAAGTACTTATTTTACTTTCAGAAAAGCCCTCAAACAGAAAAATTGGACATGAAATGGATTTTGTATAAATTTTTTGGTGAAAATAGACAATACTTTAATTTATATTCAGATGCGATGGCATGCATGCATGGATATATAAATCCGATTTTTACAAAATTTTGGAAATTTATTTAAAGGCATATAAAATTAATAGTGGCTGAGTTTTGGAACGCTATGCTATAGTCATCGGATTTTGACAAAACTTTGTTCAATTAGGTGAAAGCAAATACAACAAACAACTACTAAATTTCAAGTCCGTACCATTAAAAGCAAAAAAGTTTTTCTTACTAAAGGCCTGTATCCAGCACTGCGGAAAATTCTTGCCGGATTTGTATTTGTTTGTGGAACCCAAGTAAAATATTTTCTTTAATTTAAATAAATTTAAACAAAATAACGTTAAACCAACTTCGGTACATTGTAATTTAAGTTCAATACGACGTGTTAGTGGTTTATTATTGATTAAGCGTCAAAATACAACAAACAACGAATGCAGTTTGGCCCGAAAGAAATACGACTCAATGGTTGTTAGTCAATTAAATAAAGTCTGTTATATTTAAATGCAAGATAAGAACAGAGCTCACCACGGTCATACCTTGGCCAGAATCTGCTTGTAGCAATTAGGAGAACGAAACTATACACAACGAATCCGCTATTATTAATTTTTAAATGAAATCTTGTTTTTTTTCTAAACTATCTGCGTTTCTTTGTTCTCCACCACCCATTTGCCTCCTCCATACGCTCATCACATCCAAAATAATTTCACAATATATTCCTGCTTGCAATGTTTTAGGTTCCACACACACTTAAGAAACGCCCATCTACGCCGCTATCAACAATTTGTGGATTTTGGTCAAGTTCAGATACTAAACAAACGAAATCGTAAACAGAAAATTCCTGGCACATTTTATACCCTGTTCCCATTGAAATGGGAAAAGGGGGATCATGAAGTTGTTTAAAAGTATGTAACAGGTAGAAGGAAGCATTTGCGACCCTATAAAGATATATTCTGATCAGCACACAGCCGAGTCGTTTAGCCCTTCCGCGTCTTCCGTTCGTCCGTTTCCGTATGAACGCGTGTTTCTCAGGACTATAAGAGCTAGAGCCACAAATTTTCGCATGTAGATAGGTGTATACCCGATTCAAAACGAGTTTGTTTCAGATTTGGAAAATTCCTTCCCTTCCCCCTTTTAAGCGCAAAAAACTGTCAGAGCCACAATTTTTAAGATAGACCTTCCAAACTTTACAAATAAGGCCCAATATCTATCTATTCTGAAAAGATCACCAAGATCGGACAATAAACACCGAGTTATATACCAATCAATTTCTTTTGGGGAGAGGGGGTCTTGCATGTCAGTTATCCGCGGGCCGCTTGCCATGCGTTTGTGTGTATGTTGGAGTGTGTGAATGTGTGAGTGTGTGAATATGTGTATGAAAACATAAGAAGTCAAGGGAACAGGGTATTTTGTAGTCGGGGCACTCGACTACAGCTCCCTTACTTGTTTTCATATGAACTTTGGCAGGAATTTTTTTGGTTTTGCGTTGCTGGATACCCGGCTTAAGACTATTTTTCAAACCTATATTTTGTAAGGGAGCTGTACCATTCAGTTGACCAATTTTCATTAGACAAAAGTAGTTGAGCTATAAGATATTGTCATCCGATCCGTGTGCAAAATTTCAGCTCGATGGCTTCAACACCAAAGAATTAGTTCGCGTAGAAACAGACACACGTGCGGACAAAGCTTCATGGAAGATATCAAACTCTTATGTTTTTTAGACGCTGAACTTAAATCAGCTGTCAATTTATAAAAACAAGTTTTAAACAAGGTTTGGTTATAAATATTTTTAGGTCCTGGGGCCAAATTAGGTAACCTATTTAAACCAATTTGGTAAACTCACGATTTTCCAAGTTAGATTTGTTTTCGAAATTCCCAAAGTGGATCTAAATAAAAATTGTATTTTATTACAAAAATTAGCTATATCTTACTTAGCCCAGTAACTAACCAACCGACCCACGTACTTAATATGGCCAATCTTAAAAATTTATTTATAAACTTTTTTATTTTTCCATTAAATTATTCATAGAAGTCGTGAGCTTTAAACTGCTCAACCATTCCTTTTTTGCCAATTTATGGGGTAAACAATGCCATCAAAATGTCGATCAGAGCAGCACTCGACAAACACAGACAACATGCAAATACAACAAATGGATGACAGCATCAGCAGCAGAAGCAGCAGCAATAACAATAATAATAATACTCGTAATATGCAATTCGACCAAAAATTATGCATTAAACAGACTTTCGGTCTTTAATTGCCACTGTCCCTCTCTCCCTCTCTCTTTCGCTTTCCACTGATTGTTTGCTCTTAGCATAAGGACCAGGCAAATGACCAGGCTACCTTCTGCATTAAAATGAAATTAAATGGATGCTCTTTGGGCAATTCTGTTGTTGTCATTGTTATTGTTGCTGCTGTTGCATATTTTATGCAGAGAAGGCGTGGCGTCAATTTGTTTGTTGTTGTTGTTTTAGTCAATTTAAAACGCACTGTTGTTAAGGCCAGCGTCAGGTCGAATGCATTATATCAGCAGAAATCAGCCGAAATGAGTCGACAGTACAAAAAGGTGGGGGAAATGAGTTATTGATACCTGCAGGTATGATGGCAGAAATGCGGATAATGTACATAAAGACCTAATGTTTGATACATTTGATTTTCATATACATATATGACATCACTTATATACTTATAACACTTTCACCGCCTGAACTATCCTTAACCCATATTTAATGTCTCATATTAATTACAATGTGTCGTTCCTCCTTTCATAGTTTTATAGTTATTTTATTAACTAAATAGAGGTATAGCATTTTTCTTAAAGCGTTGGGACTCCTCTTCAATGTAACGAACCCAAAACCCTCTATGGAAAACTTTACTTTATTAAGCAATTTCCTATTTACTCGTAAGTCTGGGTTTTGGAATCGTCCATCCGATTCTTTTGAAAAAAATTACATGTTTACTTTAGACCAGTGGTGTCCAAACTCACACACAATTACCAAACTTGCCAACCACGCGTGGCTGCCTTTTCAAATTTTGGACATCGCTGCTTTAGACGTAAGTGCCTTTAATTTGAAATACATTGAACCAATTGAGGTAGAAACTTTTTGTGATGAGAGGTTGTAAAGGGTGATTTTTTAAGAGCTATAGGAAAGTTTTTCAAAAAAAAACACATAAAATTCAGAAAAATGCATGAAATCTTTATTTGAACCGATAGTACGGACCTTATAATTTAATGTTTGAAGATTATTTCATGCAAATGTTGACCGTGACTGCGCCTCAAATGGTCCATCTGCTTAGTCCAATTTTGGCATACTCTTTCCAACATTTCGGCCGGTATCTCACGAATAAATGCTTCAATGTTGTCTTCCAATGCTTCAATTGAAGCGGGCTTGTCTGTATAGGCATGAGCTTAACCATAGCCCCACAAAAAATAGTCTAAAGACGTTAAATCGCACTATCTAGGCGGCCAATTGAACTCTCAATAAGTCCATTGTTGCGCGTGCTGTGTGGCATGTGGCACCGTCTTGTTGAAACCACATGTCATGCAAGTCAAGCTCTTGCATTTTGGCAAAAAAAAGTTTGATATCATCTCACGGTAGCGCTCACCATTCACAGTTACGTTACGATTCGCATCATCTTTGAAGAAGTACGGTCCAATGATGCCACCAGCCCATAAACCGCACCAAACAGTGACCTTTTCTGGATGCTTTGGTAGCTCTTGCAATGCTTCTGGCTGATATTCACTCCAAAATCGACAATTCTGCTTATTTACGTACCCATTGAGCCAAAAATGAGCTTCGTCGCTGAACACAATTTTTCGGTAAAAAAGTGGATCTTCGGCCAACGTTCCAAGAGCCCATTCACCAAAAATTCTACATTGCGGTAGGTCGTTCGGCTTCAATTCTTGCACCAGCTGTATTTTGAAAGGCTTCACACCTAAATCCTTCCGCAAAATTTTCCACGTCGTTGAGTAACAGAGGCCCAATTGCTGCGAACGGCGACAAATCGATAATTGATGGTCATCATTAACACTGGCCGATACAGCTGCGATATTTTCTTCAGTTCGCACTCTACGTAAACGTGTTGGTGGTTTAATGTCCAACAATGTAAATTTGGTGCGAAATTTAGTCACAATAGCCCGAATATCTGAGCTGTTCAAACCAGTGTTGCCAAAAAAGATAATAGCTAAAATATCACCCTTTACTAAGAATGCCAATCCCAAATTGATAAAAGGTTTAAATGGGAAAATAATAGAAATGTGATACCTTAATATATAATCCGGAATCCGGAAAACACATAAAACGTTAAGAAATCGTAACTTTTGAACGTTGCACTATAGGTCAAATAGCAGCTTTTGCTGTGCAAAAGTGATAAGAATGAATGTGTAGTTTTAAATTTTTTGTTGTTGTTTTTGAATTGGAATTACTTAAAAAAAAAAGCCACGTGAATTTTGTTTATTCTAAATATTAACAAGTAAGGGAGCTGCCGTCGAGTGCCCCGACTACAAAATACCCTGTTCCCTTGATTTCGTGTGTTTTTTCTTTTACATACCAGGGAAACAGGATAAACTTTTATTTTTAATTTTTTAGTATAAAGTTATTTTTAATTATTAAAAATGATTTTTAAAATAAAAATAAAAAATAATTATTATGGCTCAATTTTTATATAAAAATTAAACCATAACTTTTATTTTCACTTTTTTATTTTAAAAAATTGAAAATAACAATTACTGTTCAATTTTTATAATAAAAATTGAAAATAAAAATTGAAGTTGAATATCTTTTGAACGGAAGGAGCCACATTATCGGATATATATGATCTACGCATTAATACCTTTCATTTGATATATACTATGTATGTACAAATGCATGCCTTGTTGGTTTTTTTTCCTCCCATTCCCATTTTTCGATGATAATGCAAGGTGTGAAATTGTTGCAAATTCGAGAAAAATTGTGAAAACTTTGCGCAAAATTCTTGTTCTAAATAAGCAAGTAAGATTAATGACTCTTTACATATTTACATAACAAATAACTATTATGCTTTTTGGTTTATCAGGAGAGTCCAAATCATGTAAATCGAGATTCATCAGCATCCTAAGAGACGTAGGTCGTTGATTTAACCGGACAATGGCCTTGAATTGACGTCACAGAGCACATGCTCCCTCTTGAATGAATTTTTAAATTCTATTGAGGTATGCTCTGGATGTGAGGAGTCCTAAGAAGAGGACGAACCGGAGATCAAATTGGCAACAGCCGAAATTTATGGATACTCGCCAAAGCCAATAGACATAAATGTGGACATTATGAGCTTTTGGGAAAACAAAAAATTCACGTATCCACGCCTATACCGTCTGGCTAAGGTACTGCATTCTGTGCCTGCTACACAAGTATCAGTGGAAAGGGCATTTTCTGCTCTTAAATTGGTAATGACCGATTTAAGATGCAACCTATCTGCAGAGTCTGCAAAAAAAATAATGTTCCTGAAATTAAATAAGGGAGGAAAAAAACCAACAAGGCATGCATTTGTACATACATATTATATATCAAATGAAAGGTATTAATGCGTAGATCATATATATATGCCGATATATGATTAGGCTCTTTCCGTTCAAAAGATATTCAACTTCAATTTTTATTTTCAATTTTTATTATAAAAATTGAACAGTAATTGTTATTTTCAATTTTTAAAATAAAAAGTGAAAATAAAAGTTATGGTTTAATTTTTATATAAAAATTGAGCCATAATAATTATTTTTTATTTTTATTTTAAAAAATCATTTTTAACAATTAAAAAAATTTTTTTAATGAAATAAAAAAAATAATTATTATTTCTCAATTTTTTTCATAAAAATTATAATCGTTACGGTCCCTGTTACATACACACACACTCACACATACACACACTCCAACATACACACAAACGCATGGCATGCGGCCGCGCGCGATAACTTACAATGCAAGACCCCCCTCTCTCCCACAAGCAAAATTGATTCGTATATAATTTCAGTGTTTATTGCCCGATCTTAGTGATCTTTTCAGAATAGATAGTGTGGCTCTGACAGTTTTTTGCGCTTAAAGAGGGGAGGGGGAGAAATTTTCCAAATCTGAAACAAACTCGTATTGAATCGGGTATACACCTATCTACATGCAAAAATTTGTGGCTCTAGCTCTTATAGTCTCTGAGAAACACGCGTTCATACGGACAGACGGATGGACAGACGGACGGGCAGGGCTAAATCGACCCGGCTGTTGATGCTGATCAAGAATATATATACTTTAAATGCTTTCTTCTACCTGTTACATACTTTTGCACAACTTCGTGATCCCCCCTTTTCCCATTTTCAATGGGAACAGGGTATAATTACCGTTACACAGCTGCGCGTCAAAGTCAACTAAGGCAATTTGTTATACAAATGTGCTTGCAAGTTCAGTAGAGTTTGGTAAACTTCAAGATCGTGTTTCTCGAATTGTGTTAACAATAATTGGTTTGTGTAAAATGGAAAATAAAGATACAAGTAAGTAGAAATAATTTTAGTTAATACGATGTTTATATATGTCGCTATACTTTTAAATTACTTATTACTCTACAGAACCTTAAAACGGTACAATTTGGACCCCATTTGACCTCTTTCAAATTTTAAAAGTAGATTAAATAATAGCTAATGTGTCATTTGCAATTTATTTCAAACTGTGATATCTTGCGATTTACGTGAAAAACCACTTTTCTTTAGGTTACCTTGATATAAAAAAAGGAGATTTGTTTGAAATATGGCAAAAAGAATGCCCAAAAAAGGACAATTTGATGCCGTTTGGAAACACGTTGCTGGCAAAATTAAAGACCGTACAATTTCGGATGAAGTGGAAAAAGAAAATAAAGAAGCATTACGTTCTTTTTTTCGTAAAAGTAGCTCAAAAAGTGAAACAAATGTCACAGAAGGCTAGATATCTTCAAGAAAGAAAATCATGCGTGGCTAAATTCAGAATTGAAGATTGTGATAAATGGAACTTCAAAAAAAGCAACTCCAATTGTTGGTCGTCCACGTCTGCCATTCAGCGCAAAGTCAGAATTTGGAAAAAGAAAAGAAGCCGCAGACCTTTCAACTGAGAAAGCTGATACTAATCTTCTCGTTCGTGCAGCAGCAACATCAGCTCGGAAACAAGGTGATTCCAATTTAGCTGCAGTCCTTAAAGAGAGTATGAAAAGCCCAACAAGGCCAGCAAAAATGCGTAAAATGTGTACACAAGATTCCCAAAAGCCAATTCCACTTTCTGCGGATGTGGCTTTAGCTTTTCTTCTTGAAAATAATTTTACGAAAGAGCAGTACAATGCAATACGACAAGAAAACAAATTAAGAAACTGCGCACTTTAGCCTCAAAATTGAAATGTCGACCTCAGGGTATCGAAGCAAATGAGACGCTTGCCAAAGTTTCGTTGCAATCTATTTTACGGCACACGGCAGAAAGAATCGTTGAGATGCAAAAAGAAGTTTTTCAAGCTGTAATGGAAGAGAAAAAGACAGATATATTAAGCTCGGAATTAATATTAAGCTATGGATTTGAAAGCAGCACTGGTCAAGCTCAATTTAAGCAAAAATTTAATGAGCCCAGTTCGTCAAATAGCTCCGATGCTTCCCTCTTAGCTACTACAGTTATTCCCTTAAGATTACTACTTTTTTCGGGAACGCCAATATGGGACAACCGAACACCACAATCTGTAAGATTTTGTCGGCCAATTAGAGCTGGTACACAAAGGAGACAAAAGAAATTGTTTTGGAAGATTTGACGAATCAAAGCTTTGAAAAACGTACGAATATCAATTGGTGAAGGAAAATCTGTTGAAGTGTCATTCAAATTATTTTCAGCACTAATTGATGGAAAAGTTTTAAAAATTATAACTGGAACGAAATCTTGCCAGGCTTGTCCCATTTGTGCTGCAACACCTAAGGATTTTATGAATATAAAGGTGATAAAGGTGATTATAAAAGTGAAATATTCCGTGCAAAAGAAGAAAACTTAAAGTTTGGACTTAGTCCCCTTCATTGCTGGATAAGATTTTTTGAATTTACATTCCATTTAGGCTATATTGAAAAAGTGGCAGATAAGAGAAGATGATAAGTCAATTATCTTAAAAAGAAACACAGATATACAAAACGATTTTTGGAAAAAAACTCGGACTTCGCGTGGACATGCCCCGAGTAGGTGGATCCGGTTCCACAAATGACGGAAACACTGCTCGTCGAGCGTTTAGTGATCATGACATTTTTTCTGAAATAACTGGTGTTGACAAAGAGCTTATTTTTCGATTTAAAATAATTTTGATTTGTTTATCCTGCCAGTTCGAAATAAACTCAAGTAAATTTGAAATATATTGCTTTGAGACAGCAAAACATTTTCAGGAGCTATATTGCTGGTTGCCAATGACTTCTACGGTACATAGAAAATACGGCGCTCCCAATAGGTTTTTTTGTAGAACAGGCTGCTGAATCGCGACATAAAATATACAAATCCGATAGACTGCATCACGCCCGCAAAAACAACCGCATCAATAACATGTTAGACATATTTAATAGGGCCGTGGATACATCAGATCCATTAATTTCTACAACATTTTTAAAGAGACGACTACAAAAGCGGTGGCGTTCGACACTTCCGCCTGAAGTAATTGACCTATTATGTAGCTGCGAAACGATTGAGGAATTTGAACCTGGCAACGAAGACGATGAAATTAATGAATGTGAAGAGTCTCTTTATGATTTAAATTAAGAAAATGAATTAGATTTAATCAAGTACTAAATGTTTTACTATAATTAAAATAAACGAATGAATTTCATGTTTGGATTAATGGTTGCAAAAGGGTTAATATTGATTTTTGGTGTTTAATGGGTTAATTTCATTAATTTTTTTAACAGAATTATTCTTACTCTTGAAATGCTTACAAGTTTTGATTTGAATACCATGATTTTGTTGCCTTAATTAATTTCGCACAGAAAAAGTGGTCATTTGCCCCATACTGCGGTGTAACGGATTTGATTGAATCAAAATCATCTTTTGTTACCTTCACGTGACCTTTTCGGGGAAAGTATAAAACAACTCACAAAGTTATCAGAAGTAATATTTTTTTTAATTAAATAAACTGGTTTTTGATATTTTCTTCAAGAGGGCCACTCGATATTTCATTCGAATATTTCTTTGCAGATGGAGCATATTTTTAAGTACATTTCGCAATATTTTTCCAGATGACAGACAGCCTGAGAGTTCGGTAATCAATTCTTTTGTATATCCGATTTTGGGTATTTGACTGTCTTTCTCAAATATTATATACGAAATGTCCCAACAAATTAACAATTCATCAAAATTAACCACCAAATTGAATTCTTTAATATTTTTGGACTTCCAAAAAAATCTTCAATTGGACGACACTGCGGCAAGTTTGTTGGATTCCGTACTCAGAGCAAAGTAACTTTCATCGTCTAAAAGAAAGAGTTTGCCACGCTATTAGTTGCACATCCACCGACATTGAGATTTTACAGTTTGTATTTGGTCAGGTGTGTAACTTGGTGCTCTTTGCTTACGTCTGGCAACAATATTATTCTTTTTCAGAACTTTACTGATATGCTGTTGGCTGCAATTCAATTTTCTGGCTGCATCTCGACGACCACTTCCAACTTCTCTTTTTTATTATTTTTCGTTGCAAAATACTATAAATAGTGCGTTTGGACTTACCCTCTTGGGTAAAATGGTTTACTGTAAACACTTTACCTTTATCAGCGTGCATTTCGTAGAATTTTACAACGCGATCACGAATACGTTCTTGCTCGGACTGCATGATGGCAACTATTTGTCATAATTTTTGTCAGGGGGGCATGAAAACATGTTGCAGAAGAACTCTATCTACTATGAGGATAAAGTGATTAAATACATTTTATAATCAAGTATCTAACGTTTTGCTTTGTTTTCTTTTTTGTTTACTCCCTGGTGGGGGGATTACACAGAAAAACAAAATAAGCTTCACGCCACGTGTAGAAACGACAATCCTAGACGAAACGTTGTTCACCCTGCTAAATTTCTCAGAAAGCTACACGTGGCGTCAGACCCGTCCGCATGGGAGGGGGAAGGAGGTTTTCCCCCCCCCCCGTTTTTTTGGTAAGAACTTATAAAATATTTTTTTTTGTGAAAAAACCCCCCCCCGGAATTGGTTTTTTTTTCCCCGGGGTTTTTTTTTTTTTTTTTTGGGTTTACTGATTCAGAGCCGTTTTCGGACGGGTTCAAAAGAGGTTCACAGCCATATCTTAAAAGTTATTTAAGGATTAAACTTGAAATTTGGTAATACTATGAAGTTTTCCGGCACCAAACCAGCTCAAAACTTTCATAAGGATCATATTCGCACAATGCAATGGACACGGACGACGCTGGATATTCAGTTAATTAATAAATAAATACAGTTGGGGATTTTTTGTAGCCGATTCTGATTTGTTGGTATGTACGACCGACAAACGCCTCAAGAAGGGGTGTAATAAACCTCTCTCTACCTTGACATCACCTGCCCGGACTTACCTGTATCTGCTTAAGCGTGCACATACGCGCGTGTCACTGCAGCTGCAGCGTCATTTGCTCTCACTCTCGCACATGCACTCACACACCAAAACTCTCGAGCACGCATGTTTCTGGCTTCTGCCTTTGACATGGTCATGAGATAATGTGTCATTATATTAAAAGCTTTGCAAATACGCCACCTACCGGCCAGAACATGCATAACTTGAACTCCCTTGACTACGGTAACAGCATCTGCCTCCCCACCACTGCCCCTCCGCTAGGCTGCAAATTTCATTAGCGGTTCTGCTTGTGTTTGGCCATAAAACTAAGACGCCGCTGGGAATTTGCCTTAGTGTGCGTGTGTTCCTTCAAGTGCAGCCTCAAAGTAGGCAATTAATTTGTTAATTGGCGTGAATATTGTTTGGCCAAATTGATGGCAGTTGACGAAGACGAAGCTCTAACAGTAGTAAATTGAGTTTTCGCACTCCAAGGCAGACTAATTTGGTCAGTTAAGTGGATTGAGGGATTGAGTGGAAATATCTTCAATTTACTAAAAACATTACCCACTTTCAGTAGCCACTATGCAAATTTGTACCGCAATCTCACCAAAGTCAAAAAGTCAGCAAGAATAAAATGAAATTAACTTTTTAGTACTCACCTAACCACAAACTCGCGACTAGTTTCCAAAATTTAACGCCCCACATATATATTAGTCCGATCAACATCAATTAAGAAAATAATCCGCGTATTATGGCCAAAATGGTATATAAAAATATTATTTGACAGCAAAAACTCTCACATTGTGTGGTAAGGATTGGTCAAGGGGTGGACAAGGGATTTGGTGAATTAAGCTCCATTACGTGAACATTTTCAACATATGCTGTAAAAAAGCGACCAACTGCGATGAGTTGCCATGTCCTGCGGTGGGTAATGATGCCTGCTGAATGATGATGATGATGACAGGTACTACATACTCGTCTACACTCGAAAAACATGACATTTATAGACTATTGATATTTGCATGGAGCAGGGGACTAGATAATTTTTGAGAATTTTATGTACCACTAGTAGACCCGGGCGCTTCGCTGCTTACTAAATGAATTTGATGTTTAGGAATTCATAGAATTTAAGCAATGATAATTTTGATGTAATGAATTTTTTTAATTATTTCATTGCTTTGGAATAAGAAATATTCTTTGTTTTGCTGTCGGTACAATGAATGATTAAGGCCGATGTTTGCCTACTCGTGAGCACGCTACATACAGTTGACAATGTGAAAATACC
Source organism: Lordiphosa collinella (assembly GCA_018904265.1). Lineage (NCBI taxonomy): Eukaryota > Metazoa > Arthropoda > Insecta > Diptera > Drosophilidae > Lordiphosa > Lordiphosa collinella. Next base: position 82,730 of record JAEIFV010000523.1, read on the forward strand.
GGATTCTCCAAGTTTAAACCACAAATTTGCAAGGACTGTCCTTGTGATTTATAAATAGTCATAGCAGGAAAAGCAAGACGAATGGGATATTATAGTCGTTTGAAATCAATTGGCAAGTCAGTCGAAATCATCGGAATTCTCGGAATTAAAACGTTTTCACCACGAAATTTCCAAGTCAAAATAGTTGCTTTAAGGCTGTCTTCTGGTCAAGGCGACTGAATTCGACGTGTTTTTTAAAAACTTATGGAAATAAGTCAGGAAAAGATTTTAAAATTCGGTTTGTTGTATTTGGTTGCAAGATTCATTAAAAATAATACAAAATTAAAAATGTTTAAATTCGAGGGCTGTTCAAAAAATTTTCGGCCTCCAAAGTAGTGTCTTCATAAAAAAGATGTGTTGATGGTTCGCAGTTTTTCGGAAGTCACCATATTCACCATAAGTTGTTTGGAATGATCGCTTTTATGGCCCAAAGCAGAATCATGAAAAAAAAATTGAATTTGCTAGAATGGTGGCGATATGAAAATGAGAAATCCATTTTTGACAATTTTTTTTGCAGTCCACCGATCAAAAAAAAGTAGTAAAAAACAGAGGAAAGTTAACTTCGGCTCGGCCGAAGTTTTGTATACCCTTGCAGCTTCCATTGAAAACAAAAAAGTTTTGTCTAAGTAAGACTACTTTTTGGACCTTACTTTTCTATGGGATCTATACTATATAGATGTCTGATTTCGACCAAACTTGGTGAAATCATGGAAAAACTAAAACTAAGTTTTTCTCACCACAACTTTTTTTTCGACCGATTATTCATACTGCAGCTATATGCTATAGTCATCCGATTTTGATAAAACTTTGTAGAAATGTGTTAAAGTAACTAAAATAAGAATATGCCAATAAAAAAGACGTTTTCATTAATAACAAAAAAGTTTTTCTCACTAAGACTAGTTTTTCGACCGATCGTTTCTATGGCAGCTATATGCTATAATCATCCGATTTCCACCAAACTTGGTGAAATCATGGGAAAGGATAGTAAACTAAGAAATACGTACTTTGGAGGCGTTTCCATTAAAAAAAAAAAGTTTTTCTCACTAAGACTAGTTTTTCGACCGATCGTTCCTATGGCAGCTATATGCTATAGTCATCCGATCCGGCCGGTTCCGACAAATGTGCAGCGTATATGTACCAGAAGACTTCGTGCAAAGTTTGGTGAGGATAGCTTTAAAACTGACGGAGGAGATAGCATAGAAACAGACAGACGGACGGACGGACAGACGGACAGAGCTAAATCAACTCAGCTCGTCATGCTGATCAAGAATATATATACTTTATGTGGTCGGAGATGCTTCCTTGAATGCGTTACAAACATCCGCACAATTTTATAATACCCTCTGCAAGGGTATAAAAAATGTTGTTCCCAATGATTGTGGTTCTGACCATAGCCACGTTAAGCTCTACATCATTAAAATCGGTTCAGTAGAACTTGAGAAAAGCTGCAAACCACGTAGTAAGCCTCGACACTAAACTCAAAAATGTTATGGGCCTTATGTCCATATTAAATTCGAACATATTGCCCACATTTCATCGGACTTTTCGCCCAATTTAATTTGAGGTCCTGCAGGGTGCCAAACGAAATATGTTCCCTTTTGCATATCAAAGAAGAGGAACAACTTTTATAAGTTCAAAACTTCTTCATGCGGAATATGGCGACTGTAAAGAGAATGTGCTAACCGAACGATGTCCGAAAATCGCCTTCCGGACTCAAGACATTTCATGTATAGTCTCTGTTAATCTGGCCGAATATGACCAATTGTGATGTATGTCTGCAATACCGTCTGGGGCCACCTAAGCTGTCTATTTTTGGAAAATTAGAAGCACACAAGCCAAGAGATTGATAAGGAGCTCGCTCCTCTATGCCCTTCGGGCTGGTGCGGATCTACAACGCTTACGGTTATCCCTTACCGAAGCTGATGGCTGTCCGAATTAGCCTGGCGGGTAGCTGACATATAGTGCATAAACTCTGGTAAAGCTGTGCGGATCGGCTAGGCTAGGCTGATGGTTACCCTAAGCCAGAGGTCAGCAAGTCGCTACCTACTAGGCATAAGCAAGCTCTCAAAAGCAGCACAGTCGGCTACACACAGTATAAACAGTATGCTGTCGCTGCGCTGCGTGTTCGGCTCTTGTTTATCTGCTTTGCGATTGTATCAGTTTTGCGTTGCTCTCACACACACCAATACCATAATGGGATTGCGTTTTTTGCCGGCCCCTGCCCTAAACTGGAGGCCGAATGGCCTTGCATGCATACCAAATCTTGCATAAAATAGTAAACATTCTTAATATTCTTTTTATAATAAGAACATATAAGCCCACTTGTAGAGCTAGTCCATCAGTATGGAAAGCATGAATTGGTCAAGTTTTATATTCGTCGCAGTGCGTTTAATGTCATTTATGCCCATGGGCTTCATGTCCGGACATAAGGCCCAGAAAATTTTTGAGTTATATTTCAAGGGTGGGTGGTCAGGTGGATCAGCGGCTAGTGTGCGCTACCGCTGTGCAAGAGGTCCGATCCCGCCTCGGAACATCTAATGAAAAGTTTTTTCTTTGAATAAACTTTAACACCCGGCCACGCCTCTTTTCTTTTGACGCCAGCTTTGTAGTAATTAGCCATGAAAAGTTCTACCTGCCGTTCGGATTCGGCGTTATACAGTAGTGTCCCTTAGTGCGCATTACGAAGCGCACTAAGCTTCCATTGAAAACAAAAAGTTTTGTCTAAGTAAAACAAGACTACTTTTGGACCTTACTCTTTCTATGGGATCTATACTATATAGATGTCTGATTTCGACCAAACTTTGTGAAATCATGGAAAAACTAAAACTAAGTTTTTCTCACCACAACTTTTTTTTCGACCGATTATTCATACTGCAGCTATATGCTATAGTCATCCGATTTTGATAAAACTTTGTAGAAATGTGTTAAAGTATATAAAATAAGAATATGCCAATAAAAAGGACGTTTTCATTAAAAACAAAAAGTTTTTCTCACTAAGACTAGTTTTTCGACCGATCGTTTCTATGGCAGCTATATGCTATAGTCATCCGATTTCCACCAAACTTGGTGAAATCATGGGAAAGGATAGTAAACTAAGAAATACGTACTTTGGAGGCGTTTCCATTAAAAACAAAAAGTTTTTCTCACTAAGACTAGTTTTTCGACCGATCGTTCCTATGGCAGCTATATGCTATAGTCATCCGATCCGGCCGGTTCCGACAAATGTGCAGCGTATATGTACCAGAAGACTTCGTGCAAAGTTTGGTGAGGATAGCTTTAAAACTGACGGAGGAGATAGCATAGAAACAGACAGACGGACGGACGGACAGACGGACAGAGCTAAATCAACTCAGCTCGTCATGCTATGTGGTCGGAGATGCTTCCTTGAATGCGTTACAAACATCCGCACAATTTTATAATACCCTCTGCAAGGGTATACAAAATGTTGTTCCCAATGATTGTGGTTCTGACCATAGCCGCGTTAAGCTCTACATCATTAAAATCGGTTCAGTAGAACTTGAGAAAAGCTGCAAACCACGTAGTAAGCCTCGATACTAAACTCAAAAATGTTATGGGCCTTATGTCCATATTAAATTCGAACATATTGCCCACATTTCATCGGACTTTTCGCCCAATTTAATTTGAGGTCCTGCAGGGTGCAAAACGAAATATGTTCCCTTTTGCATATCAAAGAAGAGGAACAACTTTATAAGTTCAAAACTTCTTCATGCGGAATAGGGCGACTGTAAAGAGAATGTGCTAACCGAACGATGTCCGAAAATCGCCTTCCGGACTCAAGACATTTCATGTATAGTCTCTGTTAATCTGGCCGAATATGACCAATTGTGATGTATGTCTGCAATACCGTCTGGGGCCACCTAAGCTGTCTATTTTTGGAAAATTAGAAGCACACAAGCCAAGAGATTGATAAGGAGCTCGCTCCTCTATGCCCTTCGGGCTGGTGCGGATCTACAACGCTTACGGTTATCCCTTACCGAAGCTGATGGCTGTCCGAATTAGCCTGGCGGGTAGCTGACATATAGTGCATAAACTCTGGTAAAGCTGTGCGGATCGGCTAGGCTAGGCTGATGGTTACCCTAAGCCAGAGGTCAGCACGTCGCTACCTACTAGGCATAAGCAAGCTCTCAAAAGCAGCACAGTCGGCTCACACACAGTATAAACAGTATAAGCGTCGCTGCGCTGCGTGTTCGGCTCTTGTTTATCTGCTTTGCGATTGAATCAGTTTTTGCGTTGCTCTCACACACACCAATACCATAATGGGATTGCGTTTTTTGCCGGCCCCTGCCCTAAACTGGAGGCCGAATGGCCTTGCATGCATACCAAATCTTGCATAAAATAGTAAACATTCTTAATATTCTTTTATAATAAGAACATATAAGCCCACTTGTAGAGCTAGTCCATCAGTATGGAAAGCATGAATTGTTCAAGTTTTATATTCGTCGCAGTGCGTTTAATGTCATTTATGCCCATGGGCTTCATGTCCGGACATAAGGCCCAGAAAATTTTTGAGTTATATTTCAAGGGTGGGTGGTCGGGTGGATCAGCGAATAGTGTGCGCGACCGCTGTGCAAGAGGTCGTGGGTTCGATCCCGCCTCGGAAAATCTAATGAAAAGTTTTTTCTTTGAATAAACTTTACACCCGGCCACGCCTCTCTGCTGTTGACGCCAGCTTTGTAGTAATTAGCCATGAAAAGCTTCTCAAGCTGCCGTTCGGATTCGGCGTTATACAGTAGGTCCCCTAGTGCGAAAATTAGAAGCGCACAAGCCAAGAGATTGAGAGAAGCTCGGCTTTGGCCATTTGGGGCTGTGTCAACGTGACAAGCCTTGGGGCTTTGTCAACTAGACAGACCATTAAAAAACAAGAATGGGAGCTGTAGTCGAGTTTCCCGACTACAAAATGCCCTGTTCCCTTGAATTCTTGTGTTTTCATACACATATTCACACACTAACACATAGACACACACACTCTAACATACGCACACACGCACGCGCAAACGCGGTAACTGACAATGCAAGGCCCCCCCCCCCCCCCCCTCTCTCCCACAAGCAAAATTGATTCGTATATAACTTCGGTGTTTGTTGTTCGATCTTATTGATCTTTTCAGAATAGATAGATATTGGGCCTTACTTGATATATATAAAGTTTGGAAGGTCTATCTTAAAAATTGTGGCTCTGACAGTTTTTTGCGCTTAAAGGGGGGAGGGGGAGGAATTTTCAAATCTGAAACAAACTCGATTTGAATCGGGCATACAAATACTTACATTAAAAAATTTGTGGCTCTATCTCTTATAGTCTCTGAGATCGACGCGTTCATACGGACAGACTGACGGACAGACGGACATGGCTAAATCGACTCGGCTGTTGATGCTGATCAAGAACATGTATATTTTATAGGGTCGCAAGTGTTTCCTTCTACCTGTTATAAACTTTTGCACAACTTTATGATCCCCCTTTTCCCATTTTCAATGGGAACAGGGTATAACAAGTAAGGGAGCTGCAGTCGTGTGCCCCGACTACAAAATACCCTGTTCCCTTGATTTCGTGTGTTTTTTCTTTACATACACATACACACAAACGCATGGCATGCGGCCGCGCGCGATAACTGACAATGCAAGACCCCCCCTCTCTCCCACAAGCAAAATTGATTCGTATATAACTTCGGTGTCCGATCTTATTGTCCGATCTTAGTGATCTCTTCAGAATAGATAGATTTTGGTCCTTACTTGATATCATTGACGAGTAACTTACGAATATGTTCATGGGATTTCTTCTCAACATAGAAATGTCCACCGAGGTAGATCATGTTATGATAAATGAAGAAGACGTTGAAAGAGACGTCAGTAATGAAGACGTTGAAATAGACGTCAGTAATAAAAGCACTGAAATAGAAGCCGGTTGCGACCCTGCAGAGGGTGAGGAAAACCTCACATAATGTCTGGGGACCGCACCACTTGGGTCATCTCGATGGTACATCTGTAAACTATAAGGTTTATTCATGATGTAAGTCACGACTGACTTTGTGACGTTGGGTCCGGATACAAAGAGTGTACCATGATACTCATGACATGCCTGTGTGGATGTTCATGTTGTATGTTGTTGCCATAGGAAATGTGTAGATTACTGTGAAATCTTGGTGTGAAACTTTAAGTTGAAAGTAAATAGAAAAAAAAAGGGGAAAGTCAACCTAGGCTCGGACGAAATTTTGTATACCTTTGCAGCCTCCATTGAAAACAAAAAAGTTTTTCCAACTAAGACTTCTTATCGGACTATATAGATGTCCCATTTCGACCAAACTTAGTGGAATCATGAAAGAGCAATAGGAACTTACAATTACGAAATTTTTTGGCGTTACCATTTAAATCAAAAAAGCCAGGCCAGGCGGAAGGGAAGTACGGGCCCGGCGCGCCGCGGCGGTACAACTCACGGGCCCCCATTTTTTCTCATGTTGTACATAGTTTTTTTTTTTTTTTTTTTTTTTTATTTCTTTTTTTTTTATTATTTTTTAAATCGTTTACTTATTTGTGTCCTTAAAACCTTGTTTAATTTTTTTTTTCCTCTTTTTTTTTTGCTGCTGCTTCTGAGAAATATCAGTAGTGGTGGAACGAAGAAAAAAAATTATTTTTTAAAACCACAAACAACCACCATCAACCCCCCCTTATATAACGCTTTTTTAGTAAAAAAAGTAAAAAAAAAGTAAAAAGTAAATCTTTATTTCATTTTTCATGCGTAAATCTTTTGTACATTTTCTTTTTTTTTTTGCGTTTAAAGAAACAAAGGCTTGGCACAAAGCCGTCTGCCTATTTAATAAATAAAATTCTAACAAGATTAATTAATTTTTAAAATATAATTTATAAACTATATAAAGTTAAGGTACTTTGTTGGGGTTGCTATTGTGGATTTTCGTAGGGTTACTCCACCCACCTTCCCCGCTCGTCGCGAGATAGTGGATCTTCCGCCCAGAAGAAAATCCAACAGCGCCCCTCTATTTAAAAGTCTCCGCTCAATATGCTGGTTCTATCGTGTAGCCTCCTTGATATAGGTGGCTAATTTGTTCCAGTCCATACCATTGAGGATAAGTTGGATCTCCTTCATTGTAAGTGCTGGTTTGTTCCATGCTCCCTAAAGGTCGGGCATGTTGCGCAGAAATGGATGACATCTTCCCGTTCACCAAGGTTACAAAGGCTGCATATTTCAGATGGGTTATGCCTGTATGGGGTACTGTACTGTAGTATTATATTTATTTTCAATAATTGCTTGGCAATTGTATTTTTTTAAAAATCCTCTGTTACAATTTTGAGTCTATATTTAAGGGCAGCAGAGAGATAAGCCGCAAGTGTAATCCAATTTTCTCCGTTGAGTCGATCTCTAGTTTTTTCCCATGTGAAGGATCTTTCTCCGAAATATTTAAGTCGGAGTTCTCCCAGAATTGGGCATTCTGAGAGGAAATGGAAGGTGTCCTCCCTGGCGCTCATGTTGCAAAGCGAGCACTTCTCGTCGCTAATGTGGGGTCTATAATTTAGTGGCAGCATTTCGGATCTCGCTTGAAAAATTACTTTTATAGCATCCACTGAAAAGTCATCTGTAAAATAATTGCTTTGTCCCAGGTTGAAGATTAGGCCTTTATATAAAATCCGAGTTTCGCTCCGCCGAGCAGTGACCTCAAAGGAATTCCGCTGGGCTTCATCAACTCTTTCCAGTACATTGTCGTGCGCTCTTCTCCATTCAGTTATGTCTTCTATATCGCAAAACATACTATTAGCCTGGAAAATTTTTTGCCATTCTGCAAAGCACTGCGATTGGTCCCTCAGGATTTGCATAGCGACTAACTTAGGAAGCCTGTTCTGAGGTAGATCCATGATTTTCCTCATGTATTTAAAATGTCTGTCCAGCGTATTGTGGTAGAGGGTAGGTAGACCAGTCTCAAGGTGTATCGCATATGTTGGTGTGTTGATTGGCAGCTTAAAAAGCTTCTTAATAAAGTTACGCGCTAGCTTTTCCACACTATCGTATTCGGCATAGCCCCACACCTCTGCTGCATATAGCATAATTGATCTTGCCGTTGCCTCAAATAGCTTATACTTCGCACTTGGTTTTATGTCTTTTCTTGACATGAAACTTTTCCACGTGCTGTTGATTGCAATCCTTGCTTCTGACAATTTGTTCCGCAGATGTGTATCAAACCGCATATTCTGTGTCAGTGTGACACCTAGATATTTATAATCCTTGACAGCTTCCAGCTCTGTCCCATCGAGGTACCACTTCTCTGCTCTTGCAAGGCGCCCTCTGCCATCTCGAACCACCATGATTTTGGATTTCTCTGTGTTAATGACAAGGCTCCACTGTTTACAATACTCAGATACTTTGTCAATTGTATACTGCATCTCTTCCGCACTTTCGGCCAATAGTACCATATCATCGGCGTACATAAGTACTTTACAAGTGACATCTCCCAGCCTGGCTCCTCCGCTTAGGTAGTCATGTAGGTCTTCGATGAACAGTGCGAATAGCAACGGACTCAAAAGACATCCTTGTTTTACTCCTCTGTTTGTCTCAAACCAGTCCGAGCATTTGTCTCCATCCCATACTGTCGTTTTATTGTCGACGTATAGGCTTTTTATAACTGCAAGCATTTTCGACGATAATCCAAGATTGCTCAGTTTGTAAAGAAGGGCATTCCTGTTAATGGTGTCGAAAGCTGCTCGAAAATCGACAAAAAACATGTACAGCTTTTTTTTCTGTTTCAAGTAATGCTGTGCGAAGCTGGTGAGGACAAAAATGCTATCAACAGTTGAGTAGCCCTTTCGGAAGCCGGATTGGTACTCGCTGAGCAGGTTCTTTTGGTTCACCCAAGCAATTAGACGAGCTAAAATAACAGAGGAGAACACCTTTACCATTGCGTTTTGAAATGAGATTCCTCTATAATTTTCTGCTTGCGCTGGGTCCCCTTTCTTGTATATGGGATATATAACATTTAGTCGGAAGGAAACTGGTGCCTCTGAGTTAAGCATAATATGGTTGTACACATTTGTAAGACACTCGATGAAATCCGGAGAAGCTTCCTTTAGAAATTCAGCGGGGATGCGATCAGCACCAGGAGCTTTTTTGCATTTGCATTTTGCAATCGCCATATTTACTTCCGCAACTGAGATCGCTACATCGAGATTGCTGTTCTCAATCATGGGTAAAGCATAGCACAGCTGAGTTTCTGGCTGACTCATATAAAGAAGCTTCTGAAAATAGAGGGCCAGTGCTTTTGGTTCCGCTTGAATTCCTTTCCTCAATTTGCCGCCGTTTAGCTTTTGTGCTATTTCCCAGAAGTCCTTGCTGCTTCTTATTTTTGAGATGGATAATTCCAACTGAAAATAGTACGTAGCCCGTTTATCTTTGCATATTTGTTTGTAAGCTTGATTAGTCTGGTGGTAGTAAGCTCTAGCTCTGCTGCAATCGCTTTGCTTAGCATGTTTAAGTGCTTCAAAAGACAGTTCTCTGGCCGCCTCACATACTTTATCAAACCATGGTTGAACATAATTCTTTTTCGATGATTTTCTTCCCATACATTTTGCTGCCGTTGTTATACTTTTTTCCAATGTGTCAATCGTGTAATTTCCATTATTTGTGTTCAGCCTATGATTTTCTAATTGTTCGTTTAAGCGGTCTCTATACTGATCAGCCTTCTTCTGCACCCACCTCAGCTGTGGCAGAAGTTTGCTTTCCTTGTCGTTGACAATTATTGGGCGAATATTGGTTTGCGTTACCACTGGCAGATGATCCGAAAATACCTCGTCCTCGACAGTGACGTCTGTTACCATTTCATGCCATTTTCCTCTTATGATGCAGTAGTCAATAGTAGATGCGGTATCACCTCTCATGTACGTGTATTCACCCATAGCATCTCCAGTAGTTCTTCCATTCAGGACTGTCAAATTTAGTGTTTCACACATCTCGATAATATGGCACCCATTCGAGTCCTTTTTCCGATCCTTCGATTCTCTCGTTAAGAGAGCATAACCATGCGCTGTTTTTGGGTCTTCCGTAATCACCTGGTTTTCGCCAATTCGCCCGTTTAAATCCCCAATAATCATAATGTTTTCTTCTGTGCACTCCATCACGTAATTATATAATTTTTCGAAGTCGTGCTTCCATTGGTTACAGTTTATGTATTGCGGAACGATAAGCCATGTCTGCAATTGCCGTGTAAGTTTTACCGCAGTAACCTCCTCGCTGTTGGTATAACTAAAAACATTGGTTAGAGTCTTTTGTATGCCGTACAAACTTCCTCCGCTTGCCCGCCCTCTCGCGCATCGGCGCGTTGCTGGAATCCAATGTAGACAATGATCCGGAAAATAGGCAGCCAGCTCTTCAAAGTTTCTCTCGATAAATGTTTCGAAAAGGAAAAATATTTCATGATTGTTTACATAGTTTATAAAATTCTTATATAATAGTTTACTTCTTAATCCTGATATATTATAAGCTAGAATTTTTATATTTTTTTCGGAATATCTGCAATTTTTTAGTTTTTTGAGCGGCTTTCCACATCTTCAAATTTGGTATTGAGAGTGAAGTTTGGACCGTAGAGGCTTTGTAGGATCTGTGCTGCAGGATTTTTGTTGTTCATGAGCTCGCCAGAACTGTTCCAATAAAACCATTTGTCTTCGATTGCCATCCTGTCATCTCTAACATAAATTCGTTTTGTGGAATTAATGGCCAGTATTTCCTTTCGCAATGTGAGCATCAGGCGTTTCTGCAACTGTCTCTTAGTCGTTAAATCCTTTTCCACGTACACAGTTGTTCCCTTCAGCTGTTTGGAGTTCTTCAGGATAGTTTGTATAGCCGAGGTTGTGGCAAATTCTACTACCACCGCCATCTTCCCGTCTTTTTCGGTTAATTTTCTCACATTCTCTATTGGTGCCGGTGCTGGGATATGAAGTTTGGTCGTGAGTAGTGTCTTTACTGCTTCGTATGGGCGAGTGTGTGAATTCATGCCTCTAAAAATAAGGTTTCTGTGCTTGACGCTTTCCTCTACCTGTTCAAGTCGACGACATTCGTCTGCTTGTTTTGATCTCAATTCCCGCAGTTCCGCTTTGAGAATTTCGTTTTCGTGAGTGAGCTTCTCAACCTCACTCACGAAAACGCTTTTTAGTCATTTTGCTTTTCGCTGCTTGCGCGCAGCAGTGAAAGTTGGAGCTACTGCTTTAGGTCAGCTACGCCAGTCGGAGCAGCAGCAAGCGCTCTGTTTTTGAAATTCGTCGGCAGCACAAGCGCGACAGAAGTTGCTAGTCTCTTTCGGTCAGAGAGAGTGTTAGAGTGAGCGCGAGTGTGAGCGCGTACGCACAAACACAATCAAATATAGTATGTGTGTGCAGAGAAATAATCCAAAACAGTAACGAGTGACGGGACTATATTTTATCATATTTTCCCCCGGGAAACAATCAAGTTAAACTAAATTAAGCCAATCTTACTAATTTTCATATCCCCCTTCGAGATTTTCGAAGGCAAAGTGGCGAAAGCACCATTTTTCTCATTTTGATAGTTTGACTGCACATTTTTTTTCCAAAATCCTTCTAGTCCTATCATTCTAACGGTCATATGAATTGCCACTTAGCTTTTCATGCCAAAGCGACAATTTTACGAATTTTTTACGTAATCAGCACAGCAAAATAAATTTATACTGAAAGTTTTAATTGCAGGTGCGAGATATTGGGTAGCTTATCCCAATTTGGAAATTGAGTGTAGTTCGAATATCGAGCTCAATTTAGTTTCAGGCAAACTTGCACCAAGCCGATTTAAAGATCAAGTCAACTACGAATTTCGAGCGTGAGTCAGTCTCGGTCATATTTAAATCAATCCTTTTTCGGATTCAGTGCAGTTCGAATATCGAGCATAATTTAATCTTAGGCGAACTTGCACCAAGCCGATTTTAAGATCAAGTCAACTACGCACTTCGAGCTTAAGTCAATATCGGGCCTTCTTGATTTGATTCTACAATGGGAGCAAGTCAAGTTCGGATAACAAGCTAAAGTCAATCCCATATGTGATAAAGTCGGGATCAAGACAAGAATTCCGGGATGGAAAAATCCGAGATCAAGTCAATTCTGTTCGTACGTGGAATGAGAAAATCAAGGAAAGACCGACTTCTGACATCGTTTGGGATTGATTTAATCCCGAACATCTCGTTTTTTTTTTCTGTGTAGGATGTAGTATGTTTTACATCAAATGTCCGCCCTCTATAAATTTGATACCTCTCGTCGCTATCGGAATTGACAAGGCAATAAAAAATCACACGGTCCTTGCTCTGGTTATTTTAGTATAATTGAGGAAAATAAGCAGAAATCGGTTTTTGGGCCATAACTTTATACTTTAAAAAACAACCAGCCCATCATTATCCAAAGAACAGTTTTGCACCAATTTCATAGCATACTATTTCCTTCTAAGTCAAATTTGTTAAAGCCAGTTACTTTCTCGCTCAATTGAATTTTCTCTTATCTTTTCATTCCATTTATAGTACGTTAGTTTCCAATTAACGCTTTTTTAAACACTATATTTTCGCACTTGCTTTTCACTTTGCGCTTTAATTGCATTTCATTTGGCCTCCTCAAAATAAATAAATAAACTATTTCTGTGTATTTATTTACGCACATCAGGTGGCTGGCCAAATAAACGTGATACCTACACTACTGAACACAGCATATAGATATGTGGTTAAAATGCATTTGAGTTGTTGATGCATGGAGCCATTTAACCAAATTTATCGTACGCACTGTTGCACAGCGCGCCCCTTGTAACACAAACATGGGCCATCAAATCGCATTTTGCCATTTTGTGTAAATCAAATCAGAGACTGGGTGGGACTTAAGTAGGGGTTTCATGCATGTGTTTTGATGACCATAATGAAAAGATCAAACGGCCATAAAATGGCCGTCCACATGACACGAAACAATGAAAACAAAATTGTCAAATCAAAATCGTGGCATTAAATGTTTGAATTGCACATAAAGGTTGGTACACAAGAGATAAAAACAACACAAGACAATAAAAATTATAGAATAAATAAAGCAAAATATTTTAATGGCATGTGCAAGAGATACGTCGAAGGGGTTGTAAAGCTTGGCAGAAATTATAATATAATGGCAATATTTTATGTTTGGGATTTGCGTTTATTAGAATTTGAATTTACTGGTCTGAAGAAGGCGAGATTAAGTGTCCAGCTTGTTTTTCTAACACTAACTAACTCATGTTAATTTTGATGATCAATTTCAACATTTTATTGACCTCCACCAGTGCACAGCTGTGCTTGTCATTATTTCACATGTTACTGTCACACTAAACTGCCAATTTGTTAAGACTAAAGCTCAGTATACACCTCAAAAAAGGAGCTCCCAAAACACCTCAACAGAGGAGCTGCCAAAACAAAAATACTAAAATGGGCAATTCTTTTGTTTTGACCCAGTGTGGCTAGATGTTAGCCACGGGCACCAATTATGGTCACACTGCCAAGTGTACGTTTTCGTTTCAAATTTCTTGAAAATAAATAAAACAAAAAGTTTTTCTAAGACTACTTTTTTGACCTTACTTTTCTATGGAATCTATATATAGAATCTATATATAGTATACTATATAGATGTACGAGTATATAAAGGGTCGACTGTCTAAGCTAAAAATTGTGGTTCTGACAGTTTTTTGCGCTAAAGGGGGGAGGGGGAGGAATTTTCCAAATTTGAAACAAACTCGATTTGAATCTGGTATACACCAACCTACATGCAAAAATTTGTGGCTCTAGCTCCAATAGTCTCTGAGATCGACGCGTTCATACGGACAGCCGGACAGACAGACAGACGGACAGTCGGACGGACAGACGGACATGGCTAAATCGACTCGGCTGTTGATGCTGATCAAGAATATATAGACTTTATAGGGTCGCAAATGCTTCCTTCTACCTGTTACATACTTTCGCACAACTTCATGATCCCCCTTTTCCCATTTTCAATGGGAACAGGGTATAAAAATAGGGGAAAGTTAACTTCGGCCGAAGTTTTGTATACCCTTGCAGCTTCCACTGAAAACAAAAAGTTTTTCTAACTAAGACTACTTATTGGACCTTACTTTTCTATGGGATCAATACTATATAGATGTCTGATTTCGACCAAACTTGGTGAAATCATGGATAAGCATAATACAATGGGAATTACGAAATTTGAAGGCGATCTTATTTAAAACAAAAAAGTTTTTCTCACTAGAATTTCTTTTTTGACCGATCATTCATACTGCAGCTATATGCTTTGGTCATCCGATTTTGATAAAAGTTTGAAGAAATGGGTTAAAGTATATACATAAAGAATATGCTAATAAAAAGGACGTTTTCATTAAAAACAAAAAGTTTTCCTCACTCGAACTAGTTTTTCGGCCAATCGTTTTTATAGGAGCTATATGCTATAGTCATCCGATTTCGACCAAACTTTGTAGAATTGTGTAAAAGTATATAAAGTAAATGTAAGCCAATGATAAGAACGTTTTCATTATAAAGCCTGGTACGGAGATCGCAAAAAAGCGATCGCAAACAAAAATCTTCATATAAAAATGACACTGTAAAACCGCTCGCAAAATTTTTGACGTTAAACGTTTTGCGACTAGTATGCTGACCAGCAAGGGGGTTGTAAAGTCCACTTTGACGTCTTCGCGTTGCCAACTACTTTGCACATGTGGATTTTATTGAACAGCTGTTCGAGTTTTGTTTGTGCGCCCAAACTAATTAAATTTATTTATTTTGACGGTCGGTAGAGCAAAAAAAATGTAAAAAAAAAATAAAATTCGATTGAAGCGCTTTCATGAGGAAGAAAACAGCTAATTATTTGGGGCCTTATCAATATTTTGAGTATTTAGATTCAGTTGCCATAGCCAGTCTAGAAATCCAGAAAGAGCAGCAACAAATTTGTTGCTTCCAACGGCCAATGTCCAGATGAAGAGAAACCACATTAATATATATGTACTACGATTTGAAATAAAAAAAAAATAATGAAAATAAGTAACATTTATTATTGATCTGCACCGGGTGCTTTGTTTTGGAGCCAATTAAAACTGTTGGCGTCCATTTTGAAGTTTTGAATGAACACTTCTGTGTCTCGAACTATTATCGTCGATATACTCATATCGTTAGCAAATCTTTCAAATATGCCAACTGAGACGCTAGCGTCTGCTTCTTGTATGCTCTGCCTTCCTCATCCAAGGCAATTTGTGCGGCATAAATGAAAACTTGAGTTTTCAGATGCAAAATCTGTAATATAGGGGGACAACTGCCTCCTGGCCTCGCCATTGGACCTTACTGATCTCCATTTCATAAACAAATTTTTTTATTGTTGCGACTTGAAATCCTCATTAAATTGTTTGTAAGCCGGGGAAGTGTGACCGTACCTTTAAAAATTACCAATAACGCCTTATTCTTGGTATTTTTTGGCTGTCTTAGCACACTATTTTGTTTTACGATCCACTTTCGTAATAAATGGCATTTTCGTGCGCACAAACTGTTTGGCGTTCGCCGTACCAGGCTTAAACAAAAAAGTTTTTCTCACTAGAACTAGTTTTTCGACCGATCGTTCCTATGGGAGCTATATGCTATAGTCATCCGATTTCGACCAAACTTTTTAGAATTGTGTTAAAGTATAGAAAATAAGTGTAAGCCAATGATAAGGTCGTTTTCATTGAAAACAAAAAGTTTTTCTTACTAGAACTAGTTTTTCTACCGATCGTTCCTATGACAGCTATATGCTATAGTCATCCGATCCGGCCGGTTCCGACAAATGTGCAGCGTATATGTACCAAAAGACTTCGTGCAAAGTTCGGTGAGGATAGCTTTAAAACTGACGGAGGAGATAGCATAGAAACAGACAGACGGACGGACAGACGGACAAGGCTAAATGAACTCACCTCGTCTTGCTGTTCAGAATATATATACTTAATGTGGTCGGAGATGCTTTCTTCAATGCGTTACAAACATCCGCACAATTTTATAATACCCTCTGCAAGGGTATAAAAAAAAGTTATTCTCACTAGAACTTATTTTTCGACAGATCAGCTATAGGCCTATAGTCTATAGGTTATAGTCATCCGATTTTGACAAAACTTTGTAGAATTGTGTAAAAGTATATAAAATAGGTATATAAGAAAGCATAGCAAACTAAGAAATACGAACTTTGGAGACCTTTCCATTGAAAACAAAAAATTTTTCTCACTAAGACTAGTTATTCGACCAATCGTTCCTATGACAGCTATATGCTTTAGTCATTCGATCCGGCCGACAAATGTGCAGCGTATATGTACCAATGGATTTCGTGAAAAGTTGGTGAAGATAGCTGACGGAGGAGATAGCATAGAAACAGACAGAAGGACAGACGGACGGACGGACTGACGGACAGACGGACATGGCTAAATCAACTCAGCTCGTCGTGCTGATCAAGAATATATACACTTTATGAGGTCGGAGATGCTTCCTTCAATGCGTTACAAACATCCGGACAATTTTATAATACCGTATGCAAGGGTATAAAAACGACTTAAGAAGAATATAGGAGAAGCGCTGTTGTGGTCAGCAATTTAATTATTTATGTCATTTAGTTTTACATGTTGGAAAATGTGCACCACAACTAGGTGGGTCGGTTTTGAAAAACTTTTCCTCTGTTTTGCTGAACACTAAAGAAACACAAAAATAATAAAGATCCTCAAGGGCAGCCATGAACACACCAGCACCGCAGTTCTCGCCGGGGCACTTGCAACGCAGACAATGGATCTTGCCATTCTCGTTAACCTTGTAGTACTTGAGCACAGCTACCTTGACCTTCTTTCTATTGTGCTTGATCTGTTTTGATGTATAGTCAATCTTTTTGCGTTTCTTGGCATCACCACGCAGTCGGAGCAATAAGTGCAAAGTGTACTCCTTCTGAATATTGTAGTCAGAGAGGGTTTCGACCATCTTCAAACTGCTTGCCGGCAAAGATCAGACGCTGTTAATCTGGATGAATTCCTTTTTTGTCCAGAAACTTGGCTTTGACATTTTCGATGGTACCCGAGGGTTCGACCTCAAGAGTGATGGTCTTGCCCTAAGGGTCGGCAAACGATTGAAGCGAATTCATGGAGGAGAGCCTGCAGCGAAAACATAGCCACCGTCACTTGCTCCTTCTTTCTCGCAGCGATGTCCACGCTTTTTTTGCATTCATTAGCTACTATTAGCTATTATGAACAGATTTGTCTGATGGCGACATTTTAATAATTTCATTACCGTCACGTCCTATCAGCGCTCCAATATCGTCCCAAGCACTTTTAAGGAAAACTAAATTGCTGTGACCTTTGTCAATAAGGTTCCACAACAATAGCTTCCTCTTTACAGCTTCTATGGTGTTAATTTTCTCATCCCGAGAAAATAACCCGGCTCTTCGTTTTCTTGCTTTTTATACTCTGAACCAGAGGTACACAGAGTATATTAAGTTTGTGCAAAAGTGTCTGCCTGTCCGTCCGTCTGTCTGTCCGTATGAACAAACAGATCTCAGAGATGGTAAGAGATAGAGGTTTGACATGTATGGAACATATGTTTCTTATACAGGCAAATCACGCCCCCTCCCGCCCCGCAATATAGAAAAAAACGTCATATCTCCTACAGTTTTATAGATAGAAGGAATTTTCTGGACATATTTAGTATTCGGGATTTTTTATCGATCCGCTGAAGTAATTTTAAAGATCGGATGAACGATATTCGAGTTATAAGGAAAACAAACAACTATGGGCAGCACCGGTCGCAACGGTAATGGGCAGCACTTCACAGGTACAGAGTATGTTATAGACGGGCTTGACCAACTGTCTTTCTTGATTTTCTACTTTTGTTTTGGTAATTCAATTAGTGATGGCAAAATTGATACAGCAAATGTGTATATCGGCAATTGGCTATACATCTTCAAACAATAGATATCTATTATTTCTTGAGCTATCTGTAAATATACTGAAATATGCAAATCTAATATATTTATGTTCCTTTATTAAGACCTTTATGGACATTTTTGTTTTGGGAGTACGTTTGTAATACTATTCCACAAATTAGAACATTCGTAAATCTAACTTGGCTATATCGATACGGCTTTTGTTGTTGATCAAGGATATATGGGGCGTTCCAAGCAAAAAAAAACATTTTCTGAGATGATGTCTTCGAATTGTATGAAAATTGGACCAAAGGAAGCTTATTATGAGAAAAGCTTAACCACAAGATTTGTGCTTTATTGGAACTATTTTGTGAAAGTTCTGCGCTTAATAGGGTTTGGGATTTTTTTCATATGTTCAGGTTTTAAAAGACTTTCTATGAGAGCTATACTAAATAGATGTCGGATTTCGACCAAACTTGGTGATATCATGGAAAAGCATAACAAACTGTTAATTACAAAATTCGGAGTCGATCCCAATTAAAAAAAAAAAGTTTTTCTTACTAGAACTTCCTTTTCGACCGATTATACATACCGCAGCTATATGCTATAGTCATCTGATTTTGACAAAACTTTGTAGAATTGTGTAAAAGTATATAAAATAAATATATGCCAACGTAAGGGACGTTTCTATTGAAAACAAAAAAGTTTTTCTCACAATAACTAGTTTTTCGACCGATATATGCTAGTAACATCCAATTTTGACCAAAATTTGTAGAATTGTGTGGGAGCATATAAAACAAATACATGCTAGTTTTAAGGACATTTCCATTGAAAACCAAACAATTTTTCTAACTAAGACTACTTTTCAGACTCTACTTTTCTATGACAGCTATTCCATATAGATGTCCGACTTCCACCAAATTTGGTGGAATCATGAAAAAGCATAGTAAACTAGGAAACACAAAGTTTGGAGGAGTTTTCATTGAAAACAAAAAAGTTTTTCTCACTAAAACTAGTTTTTCGACCGATCGTTCCTATGGCAGCTATATTCTATAGTCATCCAAACCGGCCGGTTCCGACAAATGTGCAGCGTATTGGTACCAAAAGACCTCGTGCAAAGTTTGGTGAGGATAGCTTTAAAACTGACGGAGGAGATAGCATAGAAACAGACGGTTGTGGCTAAATCAACTCAGCTTGTCATGCTGATCAAGAATATATATACTTTATGTGGTCGGAGATGCTTCCTTCTGTGCGTTACGAACATCCGGACAATTTTTTAATACCCTCTGCAAGGGTATAAAAAACCGAAAAAAGTATTTAGTTTAATGCCTTGAATGGGATTCGAACCCCTGACCCCGCCGTTGCAAAGCAAATGTCTTGTCCGTCATTCGTGTAGAGTGCCGAGGTCCTCAGTTCGAGTAAGTAAAAACCAAATTAATTATAGAATAAATTTAATCTTCTTAGGGTGGTGGAATTGGGGGGTGGTGAGTCCGGGCCGGGTAATCCACGCAGGGATCTCCATTCGATGAGCTACTTTGCAGGGCACGAACTACAAAGAAAAAGGCGCCATTATTCGATTGCCACCATTAACACTGTTGTCGCCTTCCAGTCTCACTTTGCTGATCGAGGATGCTGTTTTGCTTTCTGATCTCATCGATGTCCTTTTTGATTTAAGCTTATTTTCCGTCTCATCGTTGGTATGCATTCGGTGGTCTTCTTGAGTATCTGTGCGCGGCTAGCCTATATGAGAGCCGAACGGAAAACGTTATTAAAACTCCCAGAATTCGTCTTCAACTCTACCACGGCGTTCTATGCTCTGGCCAAATAAACATGACCTTCATCATTTGTGCAGTACTTATGTTTCATTATACTCTGTACCAGGAACAGCATACCCCGAAGAGAGAGCGGCAGCTAGAGAGGACAGCCTTAGAAAGTGGCAGAACGCTTGGGATTCGTCTGCCAAAGGCCGCTGAACGCACATGCTAGTCCCTACGATTAAGCCGTGGGTTGAGAGACAACATGGAGAGGTAAATTTCTACCTCACCCAGCTACTGAGCGGTCACGGATGCTTCAGGAGCTACCTCCATCGGTTCGGCCACGACAGTAGCCCCGAGTGTACTTGGTGTAGCGGAGGCATCGTGGAGGACGCACAGCACGTCCTCTTTGAATGTGGACGCTTTAAGCAACAGAGGCGGGCACTGTGGAATATCGCGGGTAAGGAAGTTACCACAAATAACTTCTGCGACCTGATGGTTTCAAGCGGAAGGTTCTGGGAAGCCACTTGCACTTTTGCAGCCAGTGCTCTAATTGAACTGCGCAGATTGGAGCGACTGAGGCGGGCATAATGACCTATAATGCGGATGGGGCCCCTGCGAAGCATTGCCTTGCGGTCGTACCGCAGGGGCACGCATCTAAATTATATAAATAAAACCGTCCCTCGTATGTGTTAGGTAGTCAGTAAGATAAATAAACATTGAATATAAAAAAAAAGACTCTGTACCAGGGGAACACAGAGTATATTAAGTCTGTGCAAAAGGCTGAAGGCAGGCAGAAGGAAGCATCTTCGACCCTATAAAGTATATAAATTCTTGATCAGCATCAACAGCCAAGTTGATCCAGCCATGTCCGTCTGTCCGTCCGTCTGTTTGTCTGTCTGTCCGTATGAACCAAGACCTCAGAGATGGTAAGAAATAGAGGTTTGACATGTATTGAACATATGCTTCTTATACTTGCAGGCAGATCAAGTTTATTTTCAATTTTGGCCACGCTCCCTCCCGCCCCCGCAAATTGGAAAACACGTCGTATCTCCCACAGTTTTATGGACAGAAAGTTCGGGCCTTCTGGACATATTTATTAATCAGGATTATTAATCGGTCCTCCAAAAATGGTAAAGATCGGACGAACGGTGGTCGAGTTATAAGAAAAACCAACAATTATGGGCAGCACCGGTCGCAACGGTGATGAGCTCTTCACAGGTACAGAGTATGTTATAGTCGGGCTTGACCGGCTTTCTTTCTTGTTTTTGTCTAGTTTTTTTATTCCCTTGCAGAGGGTATTATAAAATTGTACTCGAAAATATGATGTTTTATAATAAATCTGAAGGATGTTCGCGTAATATCGCTGCAGCATAACTGAGATATGTCGCTTTTGCTAAAACATTATTCTCATATAACCCGAGATTTTAAAAGATATTAATATGAAAATTTAGCACAATATAGAACACGATACTGGGAATATTTATGCATCATGAACTCAAAAAGGAAGTGAAGTAAGTGATCTAGTAACTATATATATGCTTGTCACCCTCCATACAAATTTGTAAATTTTAATTTAGAAAAACCAACGTTTACACGAATACCTAAGCGAAATGCAGAACAGTACCGTATATCTAGCTTTTGTTAATTCTTAACGAAACCGAACTTCAAGCCCCGTTCCGTGCCAGAATAAATTGAAACATCAAAATTGGTCAACGATTCAAAAAAACGATTCAGCGCGTTATTGGACATGCATATGTACTCGTCACCTGCTCGAGAATCGAGAAGTTATTGCTTGAAGTATGGTACAACATTCGTACACATGCAATTTTGTTTTAATCTTGATCAAAGCTAAATGCCCGCCTAAAAGTATGCTATTCCCAAAATCACCCACACGGCAGGCGAGCGTAGAGAGGAGGGCGCTTCAGCACTCATGACCGACTGTAACGGTAAATAAATAAACAATAATTTGAACGCATGGTCCGTGAGTGCTGAAGTGAGAGGGAGTGTGGAGTGGGGGCGGGGGCTCAGCGTTTGTGGTTTCATTTGTGAGTTTTAATTAAATACGTTTAAATATTTGTTATTTCCGACAGGCAGACAAACCAAAACGACCAACAAGGATAACGAGCAACAGCAGCAGCACTGAGCATCCTGGCATCCCGTAGGGTTGGATTTTGGTGTGCGGCACCAACCTGGGCAAATATTAGCGAAAAATTAGCAAAGTATTTTAAGCGCAACATGTTCGTCCTGCGGTTTTGGGGCCACATCAAATGCTCTTCTATAGAACAGGATGAGTTTTTCGGTCGCTCGTGCGTTGCCATTTCATTTATTTATAACATTTATAAATAATTAATTTAAAATGCGTGCGTAAAATTGTTGTTAAGTGCTTAATCCTGTCAACTGTAGCAGCAACACCGGAAATGATGCTGCAAAGTTGCATCAGCCGGCTAAATTGTGCGAGAAATTTCGATTTGAGGAGTAAAACCCAGATGAAAAATTCATAAATTGCTGGTTTAAGGGAACGGCAAAAAAAAAATCAAGCAAGTCGAGTTGAAGGAGGCTATCCGAGCTCAAGAAAAAATTAATTGTCTGACATCTTGCACAAGAAACATTAAATGACTCTAAAAACAAAACACTAATCTTACAACAAATTTGCTTAAAATATTTTGCACTCATTTTGATGCCAGATTATTGAAGGTTGTTCTGCTAGATCAACCAGTAATGCTTGAATAACACCAAGTCGAACATACGATAACTAAAAGGCGAATCAAATCATCAGCAGGTGGTTGGAAGCCAAATTACCAAAAGTGGGGAGCATAATTATGAGATGAGACACAGTGTTAAAGCCAAAAGACTGAGCTTCTGAATTTTGATTTTTCGCTTAGATTTAGAGTGCCATAACACGCAAAAGGTTTGATTGCACTCTAATGACCACACATGGGCCAAATAGGCCTTAGGCCTAATATATTAAACCCTTCCAGATTATTGAGCGCTTTCATCAGCACACACACCAATCATCTAACAAAAAATAACAATAAAAAAACAAGTAAGAAAGTCGGTCAAGGCCGGCTACAATTTTTTACGAAATGTTCTTAAACGATTGAACTTAACGCACATAATTTTAAAAAATTTTTAAAAATTTTATAACATATTGATAATCTAAATCAAAGTAAGAAAATTTTTCAACACTTTGGTTTTTTATTTAATAAAAACAAGTAAGGGAGCTGCAGTCGAGTACCCCGACTACAAAATACCCTGTTCCCTTGATTTCGTGTGTTTTACTTTACATAAACACACACTCACACATACACACACTCCACACATACAGACAAACGCATGGCATGCGGCTGCGCGCGATAACTGACAATGCAAGACCCCCCCCCCCTTTCTCCCACAAGCAAAATTGATTCGTATATAACTTCGGTGTTTATTGTCCGATCTTAGTGATCTCTTCAGAATAGATAGATATTGTGCCTTACTTGATATATGTTAAGTTTGGAAGGTCTAACTTAAAAATTGTGGCTGTGACAGTTTTTTGCGCTTAAAGGGGGGAGGGGGAGGAATTTTACAAATCTGAAACAAACTCGATATGAATCGGGTATTCGCCTACCTACATTCAAAAATCTGTGGCTCTAGCTCTTATAGTCTCTGAGAAACACGCGTTCATACGGACAGACGGACAGACGGACGGACGGACAGACGGACATGGCTAAATCGACTCGGCGATTGATGCTGATCAAGAATATATATACTTTATAGGGTCGCAAGTGTTTCCTTCTACCTGTTACATACTTTTGCACAACTTCATGATCCCCCTTTTCCCATTTTCAATGGGAACAGGGTATAAAAACTCGTAATTAGATTTAAGCCAAATTTTGCAGAGAGGTACATAGAAGTAAACGATGTTTTTTGAATAATTGTCATGATCTGATTAGTCGTTTTTGAGCTATTAACCCAACCGTTACTTTCGTTTATTTAACCTGTTCTTCATATTCATTTCTTAAAACAAAAAATTAAAAACAAAAAATTATTTAATGAGAACGCGCAAAAAACCTAATTGTAGTATGTACTTTAACAATTAATTCCGTGCTCCTAAAAGTATGCTAACCATTTTAATCCATGGAAATGAAAAAAGCTTAGCTCTCACAGTTTAGCTTCATGGGAAAAATTCCAAAGTTTTAAAAAAGAAAAGCATACTTTTAGGCTGACTTGAAAATTGCAACTGGCTCGAAGCCAAATGGGAATACATGTTTAAAAGCGATTTAATTAAATCCAAAGCAAAACCGCGCAAAAGCGCTTACCTCCCGATATAGTACAATATTCAAAGAAAATAATTAGTCATGTTGCGAGTGAATACCCAGAGGCACTCATGGGTACTCAAAAGTCAAAGTTGCCAAATGTAAAAAAACCCACAGAATTTAAGATTTTTTCCATTTTTTATGAATACGAATAGAATTGGAAACTTTTTTATAATTTTTTATTGAATTCTGTTCCGTAGTCGAAAATATACAAACTCTAGAAAATCAACTTTGAATTGCTACCATTCTAAAATCAACTTGTAAAAACGGACCAAATTTTGACATAAAATAGCAATAAGTATTCTTAATCATTTCCGACAATCGTTTTATTCAGTTTGGCCAAAATTTCGGCATGCTGGCCCAGTGTGCAAAACATTCAGCAGAAAAATCACGTGTAAAAAACTCCATGCGCCAAAATCCTATCTTATCCCCCATTTAGGTCAATGTTGCGGCCAAACATAACCCGATCGGACCCAAAATTTTTTTGGTTAGTTTTGGGCCCAAGAAAAAACCATTTCTGCCCGGCACTTTGAAATTTAAAAAAATCTATACTTAAGGTCCAGTCTAATGTGTAATTTAGTAATATTCAATTAATTGCCTACTTTGAGGCGGGTCTCTTAAACTTTACATGTATGTAGATAAACTGTAGAAGCCATAGGCATGTCAGTAAGCATTCAATTTACATTGTTGACTTTAATTACAGTATTTAAAAACATTTCTTGAGTAATAAGAGAAATTCTTCCAATATTGCACTGGCTTCACTTATTTAAATTTTTCCGGTCAAAAAAATTCGTACGACTTTCTGCAGTAAATCTCATTCTACTATGGCAGCGTGTGAAAATTGCATTTTTCCGCATATGTGAACGCTCAAAAGAGACAAAAGTCAAATTACCAATACACATACACACATAGCAAGTGCAGCCCTTTGGCCTAAGCTTCGCATTCTCCTCCCTCTTAACCCCCCCCCCTGCCTCTTAAGCATTTGATATGCTTTTAAAATGCATAAATTAATGCTGGCAAAATAAAAAGAAAGCAAAAAATAGAAACAGAAGTGGAGAGAAAATCCAAATCCAGGCAAAACAATTGTATTTTCTCAGTGGGCGCCTTTGGTTGATCCTTCTATATCCTTGTGTGTGTCTGTTTGTTTGTTTGCCTTAACTCAGGAAAATTTCGTCTGGCTTTTTGGCTTCGAGTGGCTAAATTTTTTTTGCACTGTTTACTCTTCTCAGTTGGCGGCTGAAAAGAGAAAGATGAGGGCTAGGCGAAGTAGCTTATTTGCCATTTAACTAAGCTGGTTAGATAGCTAGCTAAGCAGAGATGGAATCGGAGTGGAGTGCGTTTTAGCTTGCATATGAAGAGAGGACTCGACGAATTTTTTTTAAATTTTATTAAGTGAATTGGGCTATCCAGACATAGGCCAACACCCAACAGTTGATTTGGTCTGGTGCCTTGAATTGACTATTAACAAACTCTGTATTTTAATGAAAAACATTTCAAAGGCTCTCTGGAGAGTACAGAAAAATATGTATGTCTCTTTCTGACAGGGGCTATGACTGGCCAGGCCTGCCTAAGAGTCTACGCGTCTTGGACAGTCTGTTGCAACGGTATATTACAACTTTAAGGTTGTAATGGATTTTGTCAACCTCGGAACGATGATAGCCAGCGACAACAAGATCAATCTGGAGATCCGAAGAAGAATTACTCTTGCAAGCCGATGTTACTACGGGCTTAGTAGGAATAAGGCGGCGATTGGCGTGTTGGTAATGAATTTCGCACCAAAATGAACCAAGTGAGCTCTAAGGAGACACTGTTCTAGTCAAGCGCATAAAACTATAGCGACTCCACTGGACTGGAAATGTTAGTCGTATGGAAGAAGAAGCTCCAGCAAAAAAGGTGTACAAACGGAATGCGAACGACTTTGGGAAAATGGCCAGGAGGGGACCACCGAACATTTAAAAATGATGTAAGCAAATAGCGCATGCGGCGCCAAAAAGTATGCAACGTTTTATGTAACTTTTATAACCCTGTCATTTTTTATCCGATCTTTATGAAACTTTCAGAGACTGTAGATATTTGGCACATACACAACACTGCAAAATATGTTCAACATTTTTAACTGTGGGGGCGGGAGGGGGCGGAGTGGATGGCCAATATTTTAATTAAACTTGATCTGCGCAGGGACAATAGGACCTTACATACAGAAGTGGCTCTAGCTCTTCTAGTCTCCGAGATATACACTCATGGACAAAATAATAGGTGTGAATTTTTTTTTTTAATATCGATTTAGATCGCTATAAACATATCATTTAGTATGAAAGCTATACTTTTTTAATATGGTCACATTGTTTCGGTACGAATAGGGTGAATTTCGTAATTAATAATTCTTCTTCTTTGGCATCGATGATAATAAGATCATCACAACCGTTTTACGGTCCCTGCCGCTGCCACTAATGCCCGCCACTCGCCTCTGTCCCGAGCGACATTCCACCAGGAGGACACACGCAGCTCCGCAATATCTCCCTGCACCTGGTCGCGCCATCTCCGCTTCGGTCGACCCCGCGGGGGGTTGCCTCCTAACTCGTTCGCATTCCAACTTCACCCGTTTTGCTGGAGCGGTAACATGACCTATCCAGCGCAGCCAATGCTGTTCTATGCGCTGGACAAGCTTAGTGTCCCCATAGAGCTCGTACAGTTCGTGATTCATTCGGATGCGAAATTTGCCGCCAACGTTTAGAGGTCCATAAATCCTCCGAAAAACTTTTCTCTCGAACACGCCAATTGCCGCCTCATCCTTTGATGACATTGTCCATGCTTCTGCGCCGTATAGCAGGACTGGGATGACAAGTGACTTGTATAGCGCAAATTTCGTTTTCCGAGAGAGGGCTCTGCTCTTGAGCTCCTTATTGAGCCCGTAGTAACATAGGTTTGCAAGAGTAATTCTTCTTCGGATTTCCAGACTGGTGCTGTTGTCGCTGGTTATCGTCGTTCCGAGTTGGACAAATTCCTTAACAACCTTGAAGTTGTATTCTCCCATTGCTACAGATTGACCAAGCGTAGACTCACTGCGCGTTGATTGTAGGTACTTCGTCTTATCCTCATTTACCGCTAAGCCCATAAGTTTTGACTGCTTCTCCATCTCTGAGAACGCCCGTTTTACTGCTGATTCGTCTTTACCAATGATATCAATATCATCGGCAAATGCAAGTAGCATGTTATCTCTGGTAAAGATGGTGCCCGTTCTGTTAGCATTTGGGCACTGGCGCAGTATGTACTCCATCAGCAGATTAAAGAAGTCTCACGATAAGGTTTCACCCTGCTTAAAAACGCTTTTGGTATCGAAAGGCTAGGAGAGGTCTTTTCCTATTTTGACGGAGCTTTGTGTGCTGCAAATTAGGCTGGTCAATAAAATAGGTGTATGAAGAAAAACATTAACCTGTAGTTTATAAATACAATTATTTGGTTGCAGAAGGTAAGTTATTAGAAAAATATAACTAAACGGGGAGTTAATAACCATTAAAATTGTATAAGATGGGCCGTGGTCGCCACTGCAGTGCGGAGGAGAGAATGCTCATTCGACGACTCCGAGATGAAGAAAAAAACGTATAAATCCATTGTCATGTTAATGCAACGTTCTCAAAACTTCGTTACCAATGCCTTAAAACCGGAAAAAATAGGTGAAACTCGGGGAGCAACAAGAAAATTATAATCTAAGACCGACGATCGCATGGTTCAGTTCACTGCGATTGCTCGCAGGGTTTCTTTTGTTCGGTCGGCAAATTTAAAGATGAGAAACAAATTTGCATTAGATCGTAGAACCTGGTGCGGACCGGAGGGTGAGAATAAATGGCGTAATATCCTCTGGAGTGACGAAACCAAAATAAATTTATTTGAAAATGATGCCAAAATGAATGTTCGTCGTCCGAAAGACAAAGAATTTGATCCCAAGTACACATATAAAAATGTGAAACATGGAGGTGGTAGCCTAATGGTATGGGGCTGCTTTTCATGGTATGATGTTGGTCCGATTCATTGTATTAACGGAATAATGGACAGATTCGTATACAAGGATCTATTGGAGATGGTTATGCTACCATATGCCGAGGACAATATGACACTTTTATGGAAGTTCCAGCAAGATAACGACCCGAAGCTCGCCTCACGAGTAGTAAAAGATTGGTTGGATTGGAGAGGTCGGAAAGACTTTTTGTCAAAATAAAAATCAACTTTGGGATATTGTCCAAAGAGCATGGTACAACATTCCAATTGGAACTTGTCGCAAGCTAATATCCTCTATGCCAAGACGAATGGAGAAAGTCTAGCAAAATAATGGCGGATATACCAGTTATTAGCTGCCAGATACTTAGTTTAGTATAAAACAAGACCAAAAATAGTGAAATATTGATATTTTTTAAGCATTTATCTTCTTACACCTATTATTGTGTCCATCCAAAATTGGCGGATTTAAAGGGTTTGTAAAACAGTTTTTTTTTTGTTTAAAAACAATTAATATAAGTTTTGAAAAAACTTTGATTTGTTGAGATTAGAAAAGAAATGAATTAGAAATAAAAAGTTAAAAAAAAAAAAAAACACCTATTATTTTGTCCATGAGTGTAGGTGTTCATACAGACAGACGGACAGACAGACGGACATGGTTATATCGACTCAAGAATATATATTCTTTATGGGGTCAGAGATGCTTCCTTCTGCCTGTTACATACATTTGCACGACTTTAGTATACCCTTTTGACTCTACGAGTAACGGGTATAATTATGTGGGATTCCAAATGGAAGCGAGTGCCCTGCATGAAAATACTAAAAGCCGCTTAAGCTATCTGGCAACGCTCTTTAATTCTCTTGGCGACGAGCAAAGTGAGCAAGCTCTCGATTCAGTCGTTTGCAGCGGACGAGAGAGCAAGACGTAGTAATTGGGGCACGTTTTTGTTACACCACAATATCACTAAGCACAAAATGTACTTTAATTATAAGCCATCCAAAATATAATAATAAACAATAATAGTTTATTCTAAATTCTACAATTATATATCGAAAATATCAATCTTTTTTACAACAAAATATCAATATCGATAAGGGCATTTCCACAGCACGCACGCGACAGTCGTGCGAATTTATAAACCTTCATCATCAAAAAAAAACAAAGAAAAATTTTAAAATAAATTTGTCCATATTGGTTTTTGAATAGCGTTTTAGTAGCACCATTTTTAATGTATAAACTGCGAGTTGTAGAAAGAGAAGGTCCCAAGATACTGGCAAACAAGAAGGAATACGTTATGTGACAGAATATGGAAGTGCGTTTTTTTAACTTTCATAAAAATTCAAAAATCCTCGAAACCCGTTAGAGTTTCTTAACACAACTAATTTTATTACGATCTGCAATCATGTTACTATATGTTTAGAGATAATGCGTTGAAAAATAAATGTTGGTGTTTTTTATTTGACTCATTTTGATACGTTACGTGACATACGTTATGTGACAGATTTTTCTCTATGATTACTTTTGTGGTTTCTTTGATAATGCAAAGGAAAAACTTACTGTTAATTGCGCTCACATAGTTTGTTATGGTTTCTTATGCAATCTTTGTTGACACTTTATACCCTTAAAATGACTAAAGAGCAAAATTTAATGAAATCCATAGGTTCTTTTTTTGGAAAAAAAAAAACCTGCAAAAAAATGATAAAAATAAGAAAAATGGTGATTTCTCGACTTTGCATTTGAAAATCTCGAAATGGAATATGAGTAAATTTAAGATTGGTCTAAACTAGTTTAATTTATTGTTTCCTAATTAAAATATGATCGGAAAATGTGTTCTTAAGTACTTTTAATTTTTTGGTCTCGGTGAACCTTTCTGTGGAAATGCCCAGTGTCAACTGCAAGAGTGCGAGGACCATTTCGATGCGTTGATTATTGAGTTCCAACGGAAGAATAGAAAGCGAAAATCACACAATTTGTAAGTTCATATTATTCTTATTAGTTGAATTTGTGTTAATTTAAATCTTGCATACATTGTATAAGCGATATGGCGTGTTTTGGGAACGAGATGTGCCTGAAAACTCAGACGCATTTTTTGGGGAAAGCTTCCGCGACAAGAGTGACAACTTTAACGTGCTTAAAAATTGTCTACAAGGAATAGCAAAGCAGGACACGAACTTCCGGATGGCTATTCCATAAGATAAGCGAATTGCAATTGCCTTGTATACGCTTGGCTCCTCAGCCGAATATCGGACAATTGGCAGGTTAATCGGCGTGTTGACTTCCATGGTCGGTAAAATCATCCATGTAATGGTTTCGGGCTCTATTCATCTGATGAACAAATATTATTAAGTAAAATTTATTTATAATAATAATTTATTATTCTGAATATGGGTTTAACGACCTGTTTTGATTTTAGTCAAAGTGAATGTTAGCAGGCTCAAGGTCGAGGTTTGATTATAGTTCAATAATCAACCAGAAAATTCAACAGAGAATACATTTGAACATGAACAGTAGCTGAAACGGCCGTCTACACAGCCACAGCTACTGTTCATGTTCAAATGTATTCTCTGTTGAATTTTCTGGTTGATTATTGAACTATAATCAAACCTCGACCTTGCAGGCTCAACATTCACTATGACTAATTTATTATTGTTTGAAAAAGAATTCAAGTTTTGCCGCTTACCTTTCCCACTCACAATCAGCTGTTCTATTGATGACATTTGGACTTATCGATAGAAAATCTATCCTTTTAGCGGAAAAAAGCTAGAAGTGCCCGTGCGAATGTCAAATGTAGTAACAGTGATTTGATCATCCACAGCGGATGACCTGCCGAATGGACATTTACCTCTTATGGGGATATACACAGAGAGAACGAGGTCATTTAGCTCATCCTGTGACTGACCTACAGAATGTGCCAGTGGAACTAGGGCATTTGAGATGTGCCATTTTTTGTACAGCAAAGTACGTTCGACTTTGCATGATGACGTTGAGAAGCACACAAAGCTCCGTCAAAATAGGTAAAGACCGCTCCGAGCCTTTCGATACCAAAAGAGGTTTTAGGCAGGGTGATACCTTATCGTGCGACTTCTTTAATCTGCTGATGGAGTACACACTGCGCCAGTGCCCAAATGCTTACAGAACGGGCACCATCTTTACCAGAGATAACATGCTACTTGCATATGCCGATGATATTGATATTATCGGCAAAAGCGAATCTGTGGTAAAACAGGCGTTCTCAGAGATTGAGAAGCAGTCAAAACTTATGGGCTTAGCGGTAAATGAGGATAAGACGAAGTACCTACTGTCACCGCGCAGGGAGTCTACGCTTGGACAATCTGTTGCAATGGGAGACTACAACTTCCAGGTTGTTAAGGAATTTGTCTACCTCGGTACGACGATAACCAGCGACAACAACACCAGTCTGGAAATCCGAAGAAGAATTACTCTTGCAAACCGATGTTATTACGGGCTCAATAAGGAGTTTAAGAGCAGAGACCTCTCTCGGAAAACGAAAATCGCGCTATACAAGTCGCTTATCATCCCAGTCCTGCTATACGGCGCAGAAGCATGGACAGTGACAAAAGAGGATGAGGCGGTAATTGGCGTGTTCGAGAGAAAAGTTCTTCGGAGGATTTATGGACCGTTGGCGGCGAATTTCGCATCCGAATGAATCGCGAACTGTATGAGCTCGATGGGGACACTGACCTAGTCAAGCGCATAAAACAACAGCGGCTGCGCTGGATAGGACATGCTACCCGTATAGATGATAACGCTCCAGCAAAGAGTGTGTACAATCGGCATGCGATAGAGTTGGGTGGCACTCCTCCGCCTGGTCGACCAAAGCGGAGATGGCGTGACCAGATGCAGGGAGATATTGCGAAGCTGGGAGTGTCCTCCTGGTGGAATGCCGCTCGGGACAGAGGCGAGTGGCGGGCATTAGTGGCAGCGGCCGAGACCGTAAAACGGTTGTGATGGCCAAAGAAGAAGAGAAGAAGAATTTTTTGTACAAAAGCTTTAACATAACGACAAAAAAAGCTTGAAGTATAACATGCGTGTTACATCTGCTATCATACATAGCGAACATCGATTCGCTTAAAATTAAGTGTTAAAATCGTTTTAAATGATTATCTGGCATTACCCACCATGCTTTAGTTTTCGTTGTACTACAGAATACATTTTAATTTTATTTAAGAAAATAGTACAAAAAAAATGCTAAAATATCCGAGGTTTAGATTTTTAAGTCTTTTTTGCATTCCATACGGGGTGCTCTATCACGACTTTCTAAAGTTAGGGCCATGATATCGTCTCTATTCCGTGCGATTGTGCGTCGGGAAACATTTGTAAGAAGCTGGACACAACGCTCAGTTCCTTGGATATGACATGGAATCCCTGGGTCAGGAAGCGGCGGATCTTTAGACGTCTTAAGTTTGGTTGGATCACAAACATTATCTCTATCAAGCAATACCAGTTTTATGGCAATATTGCGAGCGTCTTTTCTCTTATCATAACTAAAGCATTCCCAGTAATAAGTTTTCGGGATGAGCAAGGCAAGATTTTGGATAACTGTGTCAACTGTTTCTCAAAGTATTGGAGATAAATATCGCGTTGACATTATAAACTTAAAAAGCAAGAGACTGCCACATATCTACCCTATCCCTTTGCGCGAAAATATCGTATGTGCCTTTTTTACGAAATTGACACTTTAGTCCAAAATCCACTTACTTATCACCTGGTAAAAGATCATAGTGATAATCGCTACGGTTACGGAATAATATTACAGAATCAATTTTATTGTTTGTACCAGTGCCAGTGTCGCAATCGCTCTTCTGTAAAATATAGTTTTTGGCATATACGATATTTTCACGCAAAGGGGTCGATATAATCGAATTGTAGAATCTAAAGTTAAGGTACATCGGCAAGTAAACTTTCATTATAAAAATAGGGGAAAGTTTACTTCGGCTCGGCCGAAGTTTTGTATACCCTTGCAGTTTGCTTTTCTAAATAAGACTTCTATTCGGATCTTACTTTTCTATATTAGCTATACTATTTAGATGTCCGATTTCGACCAAACTTAGTGCAATCATGGAAAAGCATAAAAAACTGTTAATTACGAAATTTGGAGGAGATCCCTATTAAAACTAAAAAGTTTTTCTCACTAGAACTTCTTTTTCGACCGATCATTTATTCTGCAGCTATACGCTATAGTCATCCGATTTTGACAAAACTTTGAAGAATTGTGTAAAAGTATATAAAATAAATATATGCCAATGTAAGGGACGTTTCCATTAAAAAAAAAAAAAGACACAAGAACTACCCAGTAGTTTTTTTGTCGCCGCCCGCCTGGAGAATGTCGACCGATTTCTGACTGCCGCCCCCGTCATACCAGCTCCCATACCAGATTTTATATGGGATGTCATCAAATTCGGAAGCTGGTGCCGGCCGGTCGGTAAAAGTGACTAGCCGTACGGCAGGCTGTTTGGGCACGCCATACGGCAGGCGGTATAGACCATGCATCGGCCAGACGGTATTATCAATCAAAAGAATGAAATAAGAAAGATTGGTGGATTTCTCAATTGCATTAATGTTAGTAGTCTTCCATAGAATAACGCGAAACATAATTACTTCATCTTTTAAATGTGGTTTGTTTGAGCTGTATGTAATTTGTATTTTTTTTTAATATTTCGATTATTATACCTCTACTGGGATTTTGTTCATAAAAAGAACAAAATGTGCTATATATTAATAGTGAATGTGCTAGCCAAAGGCTGACCCAAAATCGCCTGGCGGACGGCTGTCATTTCATGCACAGTCTCTGTTAGTCGAGGCCGGTTGTGATGCAGTGGGTAGGGTGAATGGCTGCTGTGCTGTATTTGATTTTAAGTACCATTATATGCGGATGACGGTGCTGTTGGCGGGCTTCCCAACTATATGATCGATTGCTGCACAATACCGAATCCTTGGAAAATCACTGATAAAAGATATAAAGGAGTCAGAAAGAGCAATTATCTGGATGTACTTATTGTGCCTGGTGTGGTGCAGCGGGTAGTGTATCTGCCTGCTGAGCAAAAGTTCGTACGTTCGATCCCGCCTCCTGATCGATAAAGAAACGGCAAAAATGAGAAACACACAAGCCAAAAGAATGAGAAGGAGATAGCTCGGTTTGGCTCTTTGGGGCTATGCGTGGATCTGCCGGGCGTACGGTTATCCCAAACAGACTGCCGGACGGTTAACGAAATCACGCAAGCCGATGGCTGCCTGAAATCGCCTGGCGGATGGCTGACATTTTATGTAAAACATCTGGTACTGCTTTGCGAATCGGGCAGGACATTGGTTAAACTAAGCTGACAGCCGGATGGCTAACAGAAATGTGCAGGCCGACGGCTGTCCCAAAATCGCATGCCATACGGCTGACATTTCCAGCACAGTTTCTGGTAATGCTGAACCGATCTTGCCGGTCCGATGGTCACGCTAAGCCGACAGGCAGGTGGTTAATGGAAAAGGGCCTGACCGATGGCTGTCCTAAAACTGTTAGTCGGATGGCAGACACTTCATGTGCGAGCATTTGGTAGTTCTGTGTTTGACCGGCCAGACCGATGGTTACCCTTAGGTCACCGCCGGATGGTTAACTATATTTGTATGAGCGTCCGGGGGTTCTGTGCCGATCCGGTCATTTGACGGCTTGCTTTCGGCAGCACCTGGCACAAAAAAAGTACTGGGTAGTTTTACGACCGATCGTTCCTATGGCAGCTACATATATGCTACCAACCAAACCCAACCGCTTTTTTCAGCTGGTGAATCGAACCGCAAACCGAACCGGCATCCCTTCGAAAATGCTGAACCGAACCGAAAAACACAAATGAAAACGGTTCGGTGCGGTTCAGTTCATTAAAGAGTCTCAAGACGCACCCAACCATTCTGAATATGACTGTCATAAGTTAACATTCCTTCTTTGGAAGTTGCTAATATATTTGTTTGCATATATCATTTTCTTTACGGGGCGATATTCTCATTAGTCTGTCGAGCTTCTTCACCTTAATC
Organism: Lordiphosa collinella; assembly: GCA_018904265.1. NCBI lineage: Eukaryota > Metazoa > Arthropoda > Insecta > Diptera > Drosophilidae > Lordiphosa > Lordiphosa collinella. Next base: position 117,769 of record JAEIFV010000523.1, read on the forward strand.
CAACTTTAGCCAACAGTAAAGCTATTAAAGTGATATCATTATAAAACTTTTCAATTCTCTAGGAATTCAGTATCGAAATGCTTTTTTTTTGAGAAAATGTTCAATATTTAAAGGATTAGCTAGACCAAATAGAGTTGGTTCAAACAAAAACCCCGGGTGTAATACCTCTTAAAACCAGATCTAGTACATTATAATGTGTTCGAATCCAACTTTATTTTTCATCACATAGTATGTCTCACCTAGGTTTAAGGATTTTAAAACTTCTGCAGCTTCAAAAGTCCAAAACAATTACTTTCTAAACAGATTTAAGGATATTTTTGAATGTTAGACTTCAAAATGGGCTTAAAGGGTTAAGGTTTGGCGGAATAAAGGGTAATCCTAGAACAAAAAGAAGTTTTGGACTTGCCGCAACTTCAAAAATGTAAAAAAATGACATTCCGAGCAGATTTCAGGGAAAATTGCGACGATATACTCAACAAAAGGCTTTAAGATTTGGCATAGGGTGAAATTAAGGGCGATCAAAGAAAATAATGAAGTTTTTAACACGTTATCGGACTTCTTTTCCTTGGAAACTTCGGAAAAATAGTTTTGCGCGCAGATTTTAGAGCAAACTGGGACTTTATACTTTAGAAATGGCTTAGGGCTTGAGACTCGACAAAATTAAAAACGATCCACTATAGGCTGGATGACTACTTTTTGTGGCCAAAAAGCCTTTTTTCGAAAGTCCGAAATATTAAGATTTGATGATGCCATTCTGTTAGTAAAATATCAGTCTTTAATGTTACGTAACAGAAATTTTAACAGAGGCACGCTCTGTTAAGATATCGGCTGTTAAAACAGCTGTTCAGAGAGTCGTGCACACGTGAGCTTGCTATCGAAAAAAAATATGCTTGTAAAAGTTTATAAAAAAGGCACTAATTTACGTTTTTGTTAATCAATCTATAATGTCATCGAAAGAGAGTGGTTTGTACTATGTGTTTGTGATTGTCAACTGTTGGATTGCTTGTGATTGTCCCTGTAATTCAGTGTTTTTAAATGTGCTTTTAGCTGTATTAGGCAATAACAAAACTCATGTTTAATTAGAGATATAAACGGAGTTTCACCTAGTTTCACCTTAATATTGATATTGGGTTGTAGGTAATTCAATTCTTGTTCATATGAAAGTAATCCTAAAGTGCACTTTTGCGCACTTTCTTCGTAATTCACGTTTTTAGGTCACAACCTCAGGTTCGCCAATACGGAATTGTTCGAAATTTGGAGTTCTGCTGCGACCAAATGTGCGAAAGAGGTGCGAAAGAGCGCAATATTCGACAGATATAAAGATTCCAAAGCTGGTTCAGTATTTGATGCCAATGAAGATAGTTTGAAAAAACACAGCCAAAACTTTTGCTATCGATTGTCGCGCAAGTGGACATCTTGTAATAGAAATATAAGGCAATTTAAAACAAAATACTCAAAAGTTTTTGCCACTTCAGGATAATTTAAAGTACGGCTTGAGTCCGCTTCATTGTTGGATACGTTTCTTAGAATTTATCGTGAAGGCGAGCTATAAAATCATTATAAAAAAGTGGAGAATAACTGATGTTGAAGACAAGAAAATAATGGGTGAAAGGAAAAAAAATTATTCAAAATTTATTTTTTGAAAAACTTTCATTGAAAATAGATAAGCCAAAGGTCGGAGGATTCGGGAGCACGAATGACGGCAATACTGCTCGTAGAGCATTTAATGCACCAGAAATTTTTGCGGAAATAACTGGCATTGATCTCACTTTAATAAAAAACTTTAGAGTTATTCTTATATGTTTATCGTGCCAGTTGCCCTTAAATGTAAAAAAATTCCAAAGCTTTTGTTATGATACGGCAGAAATTATTTTAGATAAATATCCTTGGCTACCCATGACCGCAACGGTTCATAAAGTCCTAGTTCACGGTAGTGACATTATTGAAAATACAATTCTTCCTGTGTGATATTTTGGGGAGGAGGGTGCTGAGGCCAGGAATAAAATATATAAATCGGATCGACTTCATCATGCTAGGAAAAGCAGTCGAAGCAACAATTTGATGGACGTATTCCACAGATCATTGGATACATCAGATCCAATTATATCATCGGTCAACCTAGCTAACCGTATCAATCTACAACACAGATTGCTTTTTCCAAAAGAAGTGTTAGAATTGCTAGACAGTCCCTTAAAAAACACTGATGATCATTCGGAAAATATTGAAGACGATCCACTTGAGTTCATTGATATGGAGCTTGAGACCGAAGAAGATGTTGATTAGGTGCGCATGTGAAACATTTCTTTCAATACCGTTTTTAATCATATTTTACCTTTCAGCCCTTCTCAATAACAGTTTTAAATGGTTCGGGCGTAGCAACTGTAATGCAAAACATGTACACAGTTTCTGCCATAAGGGGGCGGTGCCACGCCTTTTTTCTCAAAATAAGTTCCTTAGCTTATGAAAAACTCAAATCAAAAACCAGACCTGAATATTATTTTTTGTTATCTATTTTTATTAAATAAAACATGTAATTTCAACCAAAAGGGGGCGGTGCCACGCCTTTTTTCTCAAAAAAATGTTCCTTACTTTTTTTAAAACCCAAATCAAAAAACCAGACCTGAATATTTCGTTTTGTTTTGAAGTTATTAATTTTGGCCACAAAAAGTAGTCATTCAGCCTATAGTGCGATCCTTGAACAGAAATGCGTTTTTCACAACTTTTGGACTGCCTTACCATCGAAAGTCTGGAAAGAAATAGATTTTCGATTTCCTTAAGGGTATATGTTCGGCGTAAATTAGGGCGATCCTAGAAATAAGTTTTTGTCATTTTTATACTCTGTACCAGAGGCACACAGAGTATAATAAGTTTGTGCAAAAATCAGCATCAACCGTCTGTCCATCCGTATGAACAAACAGATCTCAGAGATGGTTAAAGATAGAGGTTCGACGTGTAAGGGACAAAAACTTCTTATACTTGCAGGCAGATCAAGTTTACTTTCAATTTTGGCCACGCCCGCCCACGCCCGCCCACGCCACGCCCGGCAGTTTTAGAGATAGAAGGTTCGTACCTTCTGGACATATTTAGAACATATTTAAAGATCGGATGAAAGATAGTCGAGTTATAAGAAAACAAACAATTTTATGAGCAGGACCGGCCGCACTTCACACACCGTAACACAAACATTGACAGGTACAGAGTACATTATAGTCGGGCTTGACCGACTTTCTTTCTTTCTTTCTTAAATATAAATATGAAAATTTCTGGTCGGTCAACTTAAGGATGGGCTTTAAGGGTTGAAATTTTACAGATCTTAGACATCCAAGAACATAAAGTGCGTTGCGAGCTTCTTTCCGCGCAGATTTTTGAGAAGATCGGGGTTATTTGCAAAAACAGAAACTGGCCTTCATTAAATTTATAATAAAGTCTGAACCACTGAACCGAACCGAAACCGCGGTTCAGTTGGCTTCAAAAACCATGTAATAAACCGAACCGGTGGTTCAAAAACTATGTGAACCACTGAACCGAACCAGTCCTTATTTTCAATCGGTTTGCATCCCTGGTTTTAAGTGAATCGGATAAAAAATATATTTTTGCCCATACAAACTTTTCTAGAAATTTCAATTGCTAATTTTTGTGCCTTACCTTATGGACCTTCCTTACCATCTTAAAAAAAAAATGGTACCATTGATCTTCATTCTACAACATTTTATTTTTATTTAACAAAAACAATTATTTTTTGGGTGTAGTTGGGGAAATTCGTTTCTGCGTAACTTAACTTCTAATGGGTTCTTACGTACTATAAAATGTGGCTTAGCTATGTGAAAAAATCTATGACATCATAAAATTAAAACATATTATAAAAATTGTGACAAAAATAATATACAAATATGTGCGTTCAATATATTACTCTATGGTACATAGGTATATTTACAAATATCACAACAAAATCGGGGCAAAAACACTATTATAAAACAGCATGGATCTCTCTTAAGAAGTCGCTTCCAACAGCGTGTGTGTCTAAATGTCTGGCACATAAAAATAACTGAAAATGTTTAATTTTTATGCGCAATCTATTCATCTCTCTCACAAACACATGCTAGCCAAAACTCAAGAAGGTGGGGGCTTGGCGAAAATGTCAGGACATTTAAAATTTCTAGCAGGATAAGTGGATCTAAGTAATACTTGTTTTCTTTAAAGCTTCTCGGAATACGTGGGCGGTAACACCTTAACGCCATTACCCTCCACTTTCCAGTCCGGCTCAAAGGCACGGTTCTCGTGCTGTTGTTGCATGGCATTGGCTGCCACCTCGGCATGATTGCGATTCCGTGAGATTTGTGTGGACTTACGAATGCCATAGGAAAAGTAAATGATATAACCAATGACAATCCATATCAAAAATCGAATCCAAGTAAACAAATCGAGTTGGAACATTAAATACAGATTAACAAAAACACTCAGGCAAGGGATAAATGGCACTAGGGGAACCTTAAAGGTAAGTTCGATGGTGGAAGCAGGCTGCATTCCTATGACGATGCAGATAATTATCAATACGACACCTATAATACTTAAGGATATGATTCCCTCCGTACTGACTATGCCAAACGCCGTAGCGAATGAACACCAGATGATACAGAAAATGGCAAAAACTACAATGCCGATTTTGGTAATGGTAGAGGTCATTGTATTGGGCTCCCGATAAGAATGTCCATTGTAGAACTGTCGGAAGACATTGGGCGCTTTGACAGTAAGTACACGCGTCATTTGATCATCCTGATAGCGGAGTACCAACACACAAATGGCTACGATAGTATAGGCCAGCAGCGTACCAATGGACATCATATCCACCAATTGATCCAGATTGAAAAGCATTGCCATAACAGCTATAAAGAATAAAATAAATGATAAGATTAGTTTGTCATTGTATTGATATGACTTAGGTATATTTCTAGGACTTTTAACAGTTTTGATCAACCCGATCGCTACTATATACAGCTCGAATTTTAGTAAAAGGAAGTGTACGATTAAAGTTTCCTCATGTTAAGTTGCAAATTGAATGACTTCCAAGGAAAATTTATGTTGAAATAGTCAAATTCCTTCATTCTCCTTTAGATTAACGCTAAATTTTGGAAGATAAAGAGTGGGAGCTGAGTTTCTGTTGTTAGTAGTTTGTTAGCTTAAACTTTAACTGACAGTAAGAGCTGGAAAGCATAGATCCGAAAGTAGTTCATTTTTTGGTAGTTGCTGACAATTGCCATTGGGAATTCACCCCGAAAATTACACGAAAAAGTGTATTTTAAAAAATCGCAGAAATACTTGGGATGGTTTTTTTTAAGGTTAAGCTATGCACTCAGGGGTCAACTCCCTATAAAAAAAAAGCTAGCTAAACGGTTGCTAAAACTTTTTGCTTGCCTCTTAGCTTGAGCTGGTCTCAGACAAGCTAAATGCCTTAGCTAATACTCAGCGAAAAACGCGTGGCGCCGCAACCTTGACCGGCTAAAAGCTGATAGCTATGGCTATAGGTTTAGCTAGGAAGAAGCAAAAAAAATGGTTTGCAATTATTTAGCAAGTTACCCTTACTAAATGAATTCAACAATGGCTGCAGCCTGCAGCAAAAAAACAAAATAACTAAGGGTTTTCCCATGACTTCTGCTCTCCAAATATCATCAAATACTTCTGCATCTGCATTTTTTATTACTTAAATCAATTTAATTGTATTCAAATCCCACTTGGTAAACAAACACAGTGCAGTAAGACCGTTTGACATTTGGTGGTATCTTTCTGTTGAAGGCTATTTTGGCATTGAGCAGTCACACTGTTCTCTTAGCAGGGACCCCAGCGTAAAAAGTTGTATTTTTAGCAAGGTCTAGATTTAGTTTGTCTGAGTACATAGCCTTAGGAAAGAGTACTTTACGACAATATTAAAGAGATTCCAAGCAAAAGTGTAGGTTTCCCATAAAACGCACCGAAAACTGTTGAAATAGATATTTGATAGAAATTCCAAAAATCCAGACGTGATAAATGATTTCTCAAATCACATTCGGGTTCTTGTATAAACTGAACCATATTGCCTATTGGGAAAGTGCTTTCAACTGGTCGATCATTTTAAAAAGTTGTCTTTTGCTCGCCCTAGAACCACTTTGAAATCAAATCAGTCAAATTTCAGCTCAACCACTTGAAAACTTGTCCTATCTATTCTCTGACGAACTCACCTGCAAAGAGGCCTGAAACTATGGTGGCTAATATCGGTGTCTGCGTATAGGGATGCACTTTGGAAAATCCCTTGAAGAGTATTCCATCATTACCCATGGCATAAAGGATGCGTGGCAACGGGAACATAGCACCCAACAGGCTTGTACACAGGGCAAACACCGCTCCGATGGTGACGATCCATTTAATGGTATACCATTCCACCGCATCAAAGGCATGCGGAAAGGGTGCATCCTTATCCTGCAAATAGTAGGGCAACATCATGGTCAGCACCGTGGAGACACCAAAGTAGGCCAAAAAGATGATGATCAGCGAAATAACAATGGCAAGCGGAATATTGCGCTTTGGATTGATGGCCTCCTCGCCAGTGGTGGCAATGCAATCGAAGCCCACAAATCCGAAGAAACATTTGGCGGCGCCGGCCATAACGCCAGCAATGCCGAAGGGCATAAAGCCACCAGTACCAGCATTTTCAGGAACTTCGCTTTCCGGGATGCGCCAGTTGTCGACACTGGCTGAAATTTTGTATTTACTAATCAGTGATTCGTTATTTTTTTGGATTCCTGATACTTACCATTCATAGCTCCGGCCACGAGCACTATGCCAATGGTAACGAGATTGACCGAGGTGAAGATGTTATTCAAAAAACTTGATTCCTTAGCGCCGAAGGCCAGCAATGCACCCAGCAGCAGTATCATGCCAAATGACAAAAAATCCGGATAGTCACCCAAGAAGCTCACATTTATCGGCATCGTCTCATTCAAGGCCTTCGACATGTTATTATCGATAAGCGAATCAAAATACCCGCTTAGACCACGAGCTACCGATGCCGTTCCAATGACGTACTCCAATATCAAATTCCAGCCAATTGTAAAGGCTACAAATTCTCCAATGGTCACATAACTGTACACATAGGCACTTCCGGCCTTGGGTACACGAGCCGCAAACTCAGCATAGCAAATGCCAGCAAATGCCGAAGCCACAGCGGCTATAAGAAAGGAAAGGGTCACCGCTGGTCCAGCAATGTTATAGGCCACCTGGCCAGCCAGGACATAGACACCAAGTCCCAGGGTACTGCCAACACCCAGAGCGGTTAGATCGAAAAGATTAAGAACTCGAGCCAATTTGGATTCACCCTCGTGGACATCGTCCGTCTTGCGGCGGGTGAGAGCATTCCAAAACTTCGACATGACTGCAAGTATAGACAAAATATTTGGATTGAGAATACATATATGTTATCAGCTGCAGTGTATGAAAATTTACTATAGACGCGATTTTCTCAGCTGGAATTGGCTTGGCTTACTAACGAAGGTCGCACAAACGGCTGAAACAACACTTTGAGAGCCAACCAGCTAGACAAATACGTCGCTCAAATTCGAATTGGTCTCTTAAGTTTGTGTTCTTGCGTTTAAAAAGCTGGTGTACTTCAGGAATGATAACCTCATAAGAGATATCAGACAAGTGAAAGTACAGCTTTAGTTATGTCTCAGTGTAGAAGAGATTTTATAGCTGTTGTAATAACTGGCCATTAAACCATTAGCCATTATCAGCTATAAAGCTGCCACAGTAGCGATCAAACGACTTTATTTACAAAATTCAAATCTAAATTGCTCTATTTTGCCTAAATGTAAATGTCATCGAAGCTACTAGAAAATCCTCACATCGCTCTAAAACTTAAAGATAACTATTTGAAATTTAGCTAAGGTAATTTTTACTGCATAGTTTTTTTCAAGTGTAGATCTGATCGGAGAAATCGGTATACAATCGGCCCTGCTTCGTGTTATAGTCTTTATTTTATCCTGTAGGTTTTCGTTTATTTTCTGGATTGTACTGTCTACGTGGTATATGACAATGTCGTCTGCAAAAGCAATAATATTGTCCATTTTCTCTACTAGGTCCAGAATATACAGATTAAATAGTATAGGTTTCTTGTTATTAATAAATTGTACTTGTCACATTTAAAGATTTGATAGTAAAAAAAACAAGTTCTAAAAATGAAGCAGATTTGGTTAGGCTGCTGAACTGCCTGGCTTGCAAAGTGCTTTAACCTCTGGTTAAAGCTGAACGGGTTTTAATGAGCAAAAAAACTCATTAATATCAATAAAAACAATTGAAAACAAATGGGAAATACACAAGGTATTTACAATACCTTAGAACAACATTTATAAACTGTTAATCAATTTCAATTATTAGTATGCCGACTAGCACCGCCTACTACTGCTACATACAATTACTTTGTCATATTTTGATAAGGTCGATAAGATCGCTGAGTATGGGAACCACAAAACTAAACACAAGCACGCTTCGTCGGCATTTTAATCTTATCAACACGAAAATAGAGTTGGCTGGATTAACACATAAATCTTACACAAGTACTCAAAGGCCAATGTGACCTACCAATTTCGACTCACCAGGGCGCCCCCACACGCACACAAAAACCTGTTGCCTTATCAATCTCAGACGAAGGTTAGCCATTGCTGCAGTTCAGCTTAGATCTCTATTTTAGGCTATGACTTTATGTTATTAATATCTTCTGTCTAGTTAGGCGAGGTTAACTATCAACTTTTATAGCTCAATTAATTTTCCATATGTCATTAGAATTCAAACTTAGTTAGATCAAGGCAATATTAATTCAAATCAAAACCTGCAAAATCCACACTCATACATATGCACGGGAAGATATGGCTCTATCTTGAATAATACGAGTTTCGTTGGAAATATTAGTAGTAACTTCGTCAATGCCTGAAGATAAGAGCTAATCGAATCTCAAGTTAACAAACACGTTGACTTGTCCATACTTCAGTTATAATCTTTAGCTTGATAATGAAATTGTATTAACATGCTGCAGTGATAGGCTCGCTTTATAAGAAAAATTTAAAGATCATGTGATAAGTCACTCGACTACAAGGATTTTGGTTGTGCCAATCAAGGGGCTAAGTTTAGCTTCTCACTGAGAGACTAAAGTTCAACCGGATCAAACTTGATTATCCCGAATATATACTTTCAATTATAATTCAGTAAGCTTCAAAAAGAAAACAAAAACAAGTCTCAAAATAAAAAAATAAAATTTTAAAAACAATAAATACAACAATCAATACAAGCAAACCACCAAGTCCGAGTTCAACGATATGTTAAAAAATATTTGGACAAGATCTTTTTGTTAATTTAAAATGACCTTTTTAACAGAAAAGACCGAATGAATGAATGTTGGACCACTATGAGGTAATGTTAAAACTTCAAGACCGTCTCTAAAAAAGCTGCAAAAACTACAAGACCAAGTTAACATTGGCTGTGCCGATGTTAGTTTACCCTTAATAGCTGAAACCATGCCATTGCAATGGCAGCTCAGCCATATAGACACTAAGACCGAAGCCGGTATGAAACTGAATTCTTTGAAGAGTGTGAACAATAATTAAGTACACTGAGAAGAAAATCAATCTAAAACCAAGAAACCGAGACGAAACGGTAACAAAATTGCACAAAGCAGGGAAAATATCAACCCAAGAGCTCAATTTATATCTAAATTCGACAATTTGGATAACCTTTTAAGACTATTTTCAAACCTAACTTTTCTATGGCAGCTGTACTCAAAATCGGATGACTATAGCATATAGCTGCCATAGGAACGATCGGTCGAAAAACTAGTTCTTGTGAGAAAAACTTTTTTGTTTTTAATGGAAACGTCCCTTACGTTGGCATATATTTATTTTATATACTTTTACACAATTCTACAAAGTTTTGTCAAAATCGGATGACTATAGCATATAACTGCAGTATGAATGATTGGTCGAAAAAGAAGTTCTAGTGAGAAAAAATTTTTTTTTTTTAGGGATCGCCTCCAAATTTTGTAATTAACAGTTTGTTATGCTTTTCCATGATTGCACTAAGTTTGGTCGAAATCGGACATCTATATAGTATAGCTGGAAAAGTAAGGTCCGAAAAATAGTCTTATTTAGAAAAACAAACTGCAAGGGTATACATAACTTCGGCCGAGCCGTAGTTAACTTCCCCTATTTTTTTTTTTGTACACTTTAATCTCAAATTCCTCAAGTGCTAAAGCTTCACAGAGAACTGCAGGAGGGTTAAAGAGTAATTTGAGATATGATAATTCTTGGTTTTAAGATTTTCCTTCTTTTTTCAATTTTTTTCATTTTTTTTTAAGATTGCAATCTTCAATCTAGGTTAAAGATTGATTTTTTTTCTCAGTGTAGAGATATAATTATTAAGACATTTTGAGTGAGCTTTTCCAAAAAACTATAGATGTTAAATTATTTTTATGTTCAATATCTTTTATATCGCCCCGAAATGGCTTGACAACGATAATGACGACCAAACAAAGCGAGAATTTGCAATTTTCACATAATCACTTAGGATTAAGAAGTCATTCAAAAATATTATTAAATACCGTTAATTTGACATATCATTGATAAGGGCTTATTAGCATAATCGTTTTATATCCCAAGAAGCTTGACAAAAATTTTTGTATTGAAACATGGCTAGTCTGAAAGAAAATATTTTGTCACTATTCAGCTAAGCTTTAATCAAAATCCTGACTTTAATGCTTGTTTTAAATAAGTCGCGGTGTGAATCGTTAAGTCGGCACCCGTTTCAAACTCCCGGATCGAACCTTCTTGGTTTAATACAAAGCTAAGTGAAAGTTCTCAAAGAATTTTATTTTATAATTAATCGTTTCTAAGAATGGTCCGATCATCATGCTCACTTCTACATTTAAATAAAACTAAGAAGCAGAAGATTTATAATTCCTAACGAATTTCAAAGTGTATCAAAAATTGGGGTCCTGCTACATCCAGTACTTTTTAATATTTCTTTTGGTTCCAAATTCGATTTTTTACAGCCCTAGAGTGCTATTAAGTATGTTGGGCATGCCCTAGTTGCGTGCTACTTTAATTCTTATTTTTGTAGAATTTATTTTGATAAAACCGCACAAAAAAATTTCACCAGTTTGTTGAATTGTAAATTGCACAATTTTATGACGCTAGGCACCATATAGTTTTATAATTATTCTCTTTGTTTTTGGTTTTATTGTTATTCTCTTTACTTTTTGATTTATTATTATTCTCTTTACTTTGCGGCTTAAGATGTGGCTTTCAGACCGAGCGATGTGAATATCTAAGTAGTATTTCCAGAACAAAGGCACTTTTTATTATTTCATGGGATACTTTAAAAGGATCACTGGTGAATACACATACTTTTAACACTTTCAGTAAAAGTTAGTTTAAAATAAATGCAAGTTTGAATAGAGTTTAGTTCAAGCGTTTCTAAATGTACATCGACCGCGCGCAACGCGCTCTAAAGTCGTTCTGATCGTGTGGCGTTGGCAGTGGAACGCTTAAAGCTTTTTGATTTTGTTTTATGCCAAAGCTAACAACAACAAAATAAATTGTTAACAACTTTTTCTTAACGAAAGCCACATCGATGTTAGTTTGGATTTCCGGTTCAAACCGATTTTGATGCGGAGGGATTCAATGTAGATTTGGATTTGTAAACCATAGCTAAACTCCCACTCACAGGTAAGCCAGTAAGTACAGGCGCTGACGTCACACTGACTACGATAAGACCGCTTTTCGGGTATTATTTTATGACTTTCCCGGAGCTCGTGCCATTGATTAGTAACGGGGTGTAAGGCCCCACATATCAAACACATTTTATGGCCCACTTGTAACTGGGCTTATGATAAGCGCGCCGAAGGCATTCAGACACGTCCGTCGCTTAGTAAAACATTTGTAAATGCGTGCCAGCAGCTGAGGTTTACTTATCCCCCCACCCTGCTCCCCCTAATCGGTGAAGGCAAATCGTAAAAGCGTCAACAAAAATACTTGTAAGTTCAATGTTGGCAATGATCCCGTCCAATGCGCTTTGAGTTAGCCTTGACACGGATCTCGAGAAACAGTGGATATAAAAAGGGTACATCTCTTAGCGATTAGTTCAAGATTATTTCCATCCAATTTGTTATAAACATTAAAGGCATTTTTGGTAACTATGACTTTGGCTATTCATTATACTCTGTACCAGAGGTACACAGAGTATATTAAGTTTGTGCAAAAGTTTCCGTCTGTCCGTCCGTCTGTCTGTCTGTCCGTATGAACAAACAGATCTCAAAGATGGTAAGAGATAGAGGTTTGACATATATGGAACATATGTTTCTTAAACTTGCATGCATATCAAGTTTATTTTCAATTTTGACCACGCCCCCTCCCGTCCCCGCAATATCGAAAAAACTTCATATCTTCCACAGTTTTATAGATAGACGTTTCGAACCTTCTGGACATATTTAGTATTCGGGATTCTTTACTGATATCGGAATTTTAAAGATCCGATGAACGATATTCGAGTTGAAAGGAAAACAAGCAATTATGGGCAGCACCGATCGCAAAGGTGATGGACAGCACTTCACAGGAGCAGAGTATGTTATATGTCTTGTTTTCTCATTAAAAGTTGCTTTTAAGGTATGCTAAATGAAATATGGACAAATTATGCATGAATGGCAAAAAATATGATATCCTTGAATTCTTGATATGTGTTTCAGTTTTTAAAAAAAAATCTTATTTAAAAACGCAAAGAATTTTCCACATTCTGTTTTTCCGTCTATCTGTCCGTATGAACAAACAGACCTCAGAGATGGTAAGAGATAAAGGTTTGACATGTATGGGACATATGCTTCTTATACTTGCAGGCAGATCAAGTTTATTTTCAATTTTTGCCCCCTCCCGCCTCCGCAAATTGGAAAAAACGTCATATCTCCCACAGTTTTATAGATAGAAGGTTCGAGCCTTCTGACACATTTTGAAATCAAGATTATTTAACAATACGCTAAAGGAATGGTGAAGTTCGGATGAACGGTTTTCGAGTTATAAGGAAAACAAACTATTATGGGCAGCACCGGTCGCAACGGTGATGGGCAGCACTTCACAGGTATAGTCGGACTTGACCGACTTTCTTTATTGTTAAATATTGTGAAAAGCATTGGCTGAACCAAGGTTCACACCAAAACTTTTGTCCAAAAACCTTGAACATAAAATTTTCGAACCTTATCCATTGTTAAATTTTGGTTCAAACCCGCGAACTGGAATTCCGAAAAAAATTTTGGGCTTGCAGCCCTGGTATCAACACCTAGATCTTGGAGACTAGAAGAGCCAGAGCTACCAAATTTTTTTTGTAGACTCCTATTAAAAGTAAAATTAGCTTGTCAAGATGACACAGCCCCAAAGGGACATAGTCGAGCCTCTCTTAATCTCTTGGCTTGTGCCCATCTAATTTTAGCACAAGAGAAAGGGACCTACAAATTAACGCCGAATCCGAGCGGCAGTTTGAGAAGCTTTTCATGGCTAATTACTACAATGCTGGCGCCAACAGCAGAGAGGGGTGACCGGGTGTAAAGTTTATTCAAAGAAAAAACTATTCATTAGATATCTCATTTGCAAAAAAAAAATAAGCCCAATGAAAAAAAATTTTGGTTTTCAATGTAACAAGGGTATAAAAACTTCAGCACAGCCGAAGTTAGCTTAGCTTAGTTAGCTTCAAAAGATTGATCCGAAATGTTTGGATTGGTTCAACAAAAGTTAAGACGTAAAAATGAACAAAAATTTCTTTTGAGTTGAAGCAGAAATAAAATTTTGCTTCAAAATTTGTATGAAAATTTTACTTTACTTCTTATTAATTCACATCTGGATACGGACATTTAAGTTGAAATATTAATTTGTATACAAACAATTTTTTTGCAATTTCTTTAAAATTAATACAACTGGGCTCGACCTTAGTCCAAAATCCTTAAATGTTCAAACCTTTATAATAGTGTATTTTGGTTCAAACCCTAAGCTGAAACTCCCCAAATATTATTAGCGCTTAAAGTTTTGTTCAAAATGTATAGTTTAGATAAAGGTGGAACGTAAAGATTTTCTCAGTAGAACAATGTAGAACTCTTACTGATATGCCAGCTATAGTGATCGAAATACTGATGGAAGAAATAGATTATAATACGGCAGATTAGTTGAAGAAGACAGTTTAACACTTCATAGCCAAGAATAAATACAGGTAATTAGAATTCCCCGGGCTAAAAGTTTTCCACGAACAAATTAAGAAAAGATGTCAAAAAGAAATCTTCTTTTAAGAGAACAATCAATAAGAGACAGTGGCAAAAAAAATGTTCAATGAAATCAATCTGCTGCTATACTTAGAAATCAAGTTCTCCACTTCAAGTTTGCATTCCCCCAAGTCTCAATAGAGACACCAGTTCAGATAAGTTGAAGATAAGTTGTTGATAACCGGCAACATGGAAATTACGTATGTGTGAGCTCATAAGGTGCAATTATTGTCTTATCTCCTTTGGAGCATTGCTAAACAAAATGAAAGGGATGAAGGGGGGCCTACTTTAATTGCCTCAGATATTAGACGAATGAAATTTTATATGGCCCCTGACTAGGCAGAGGCCGACTTTGCACTAAGCCCAACGTATGGTTTATTTTTGTTTGGCCAAAGAATTTCTCGAGTGATTAAACTTTGCTTGTCTGGCAGCGAATGGGGACTGTATAAAAAAAGAGGTCGTGATGATTTTATGATATGTCTGGATAGAAAAAAGGCATTAGAAAATGTTGCTGCTAAATAGTGAAACATATTTGAAAAACACTGTGGCTTTTACATGAAAGGAAATGATCGTGATATTTGATATTTATTGAGTACAGAGACTTATTAATTATTGCATTAGTCCCAAAAAACCAATCACTAGCTTTAACATATTACTTACGTATATAAGAAGGTGTAGAGATGATTTGTGTATACAAATCTGTATAGAGAGTTTTGCCAACAACTGTGATTAACTTAATACGCATTCCGCCTTTTTAGCTGGTAAAACAAAATCATAAATTATAAGTGAATACTCGTAAAACATGGGCGGACTCATAAATCTTTATTCCAATGTATCGACGGTATGAACTGACCTTTTGATTACTCTATGTACATAATATACATGTCTATTTATCTATGGCATTTAACCGTAATCACTCATGCCAATAGAGACCAACATTGCAAAGGTGTGAAAATATTTGATCAAAGTGTTAAACAGCCAACTTATTGGATGAGAGCTAAAAGCAGGCGATAATAAATAGATTAAATATTTGGAAATAATCGTGAATTAATTAGGCGTCAAAATTAGGGAATTCATTCAAGCGATTTTCATCCAGCCGAAAGCCGGTTGCGACGTCACCAACACTTGACGTCAAAAGATGATTGGTGGGGGTGTTAAAATATAAATCCACATATATCTAGACTCGATGAGCTGTGCGATTTGTAATCACGCGACTCGCGTTTCAATTTCATTTCGGTTTGAGTTTACACACAACTCCAAGAGAAAAAAAACTAGGCCTACCACAAAAACTAGCTTTGGCAATGTTTGCGGCGGACTACTAGTCCGTGATGTGTTTTTCAAGTTTGGTTTATACTTTCGAGAAGTTTGCTTGTGTTTTTTTTTTTTTTTAAGGCAAAGTCATTGATCTTGCTCGAGGCTGAGGCTGTAGCTAGCTGGAATGTTTTTGGAGTAGGTTAGGTTAGGTTTGGTCAAGTTGAGGCTGACTTGCAGCTATTTAAATTTTCGCACTTAAATCAAAAGTTGAGCCAAGAGTCAGAATGTGTGAGACTGGCGAAGTGTGTGTAATGGAAAACTACTGGGAACTATGATATATTGGGCTACCGAGCTTAGAGAAATTGGAAATAAACCAAAAGAGGTATGAGAAAACTTAAATACTCTATAATCAAATCAGAAAGCAGCGATTCCTTCCCTGAGGAAAATTTTACAATTTTTAGGTTTGTTTTGAGCCAGTTTGACCCCGAAACTCCGACTTTTTCAAAACAGTGAACCGAACCTGTTCCTTGTTGAAAAACAGCTAAAATAGCTAAACTGACATTCTGCCTTAAGATTTTGAAATATCTGTTTGCAGGAAAGTATTATTTGGGACTTCGATGGCATTGGCAATCAATTTTTTGAATTCGTGATGCATTTGAATATTCAAAAATATAGAAATAATTGTGTTAATATTCAGCAAAGTAAATTTTTTTTCTATTATAAGTGTGAAAAACATGGGCCGAACCATGGTTCAAACCAAAACCTAGGGCAAAAAAACTTGAACCCTGAATTTGACATGCAAACTGGAGGTCCGAAACTCTGTTTATTTTGACTTTGAAAACTATTTAAAAAAGCTTTTTAAACTACGATAGTGAACATTTGATAAAGGCTTTGCAGTGGAACGATTAATTTTGATCTTGACCTAAATCTTTTTATACCCGTTACTCGTAGAGTAAAACGGGTATATTAAAGTCGTGCAAATGTATGTAACAGGAAGAAGGACGCATCTCCGACCCCATAAAGTTTATATATATATTCTTGATCGGCATCAACAGCTTAGTCGATATAGCCATGTCCGTCTGGTCGTCTGTCTGTATGAACACCTACGAGGTGTGTTCAAAAAGTATCGCGAATTTTGAATTTTCGCGGGTTACGTATATTCGAATTTCGATTTTTTTGTGGCGTTATGTTGGTACTCATGTCTCTCACTTATGCCGACAAGCTCGGCCATTTTGAATGTTCACTTAATTGTTGACAGCTGCTTTGCTTGCACGTGTTTTGGATCGTCTTCGATTTTTACCTATTCAAAAAAATGGATCAAAGAACCTGTATCAAATTTTGTGTGAAAATCGAAATTAAGTGCGCGGATGCATTCCGAATGTTGACTGTGGCATACGGTGAAGCTACCTTGGACCGAAGCAACGTTTATCGGTGGTACAAAATGTTCTCAGAAGCCGAGAACAGTGAACGACGAAGAGCGTGCCGGACGCCCGAGCACTCAACAACAACAAAAAAAAAAGTGGAGAAAGGATTGGCCAATCGTCGAATCACCGTTAGAGAAGTTTCTGGGACCTAAACATATCGATTGGCTCGTGCCATTCGATTTTATCATGATTTGGGCATGGACGGGCGCCCGAGCGTAACAAAATTCCAATGCGACCAAAACGCATCGAAACATTCTATGGTGTTAAACTCTGTCCGCGACGACCCAAATTTGCTCAGGGGTCTCTGGTACGAATCGTGGGTTGGACGGAACCAAAGCTCAATCATCTCAATGAAGCTGCCGCACGAACCAAGACCGAAAAACCCCGTCCAGTTTGTGACGTTTTCTTGATTGCAGGGGCGTGGTGCATCTGAGTTCTGCCACAGGGAAGAACGCAATAATAACCGCAGTTTGCGCAATTTGCGCGAAGCAACCGCCTTAAACGCCCGGATTTGTGGAGAGAAAAATTAGCTTTGCACCACGATACGCCCCTGCTCACACATCGTTTTGCGCGACTTTTGGCCAAAAACAACACACTTATGATGCCGCAGCCACCGTATTTCCCAGATCTGGCCCCCTGTGACTTTTTCTTGTTCCCTAAACTGAAGAGGCCCATGAAAGGACGACGTTACGCTACGCTTGACGAGATAAAGACTGCATCGAAGGAGAAGCTGAACAAGATAAAAAAAAAATGATTTTTTGAAGTGCTTCGAAGATTGGAAAAACCGTAGGCACAAGTGTATAATATCTCATGGGGATTACTTTGAAGGGGACAAAATAGATTTTCTCGAATAAATAAATAATTTTTGAAAAAACACAAAATTCGCGATACTTTTTGAACACACCTCGTATATCTCGGACAACTCCAACAATTGAAAAGACATCTAATGCAGTTTGATTCCTTCTAAATGTTACATACTGTTGCACAAACTTATTATAATCTGTGTACCTCTGGTACGGAGTATAAAAATAGAGGAAAAACAAGAAAGGAAGCTGATGTCGAGTGCCCCGACTCAAAAATACGCTGTTCCCTTGATATATGTGTGTTTGACAGCTGACGATGCAATACCCCCGCTGCACGTCGCAAAATTATTTCGTGTATAACTTCGGTGTTTTAGGATTGGAATAAGATCGGAATCTTATTGAACTCTTCAGAATAGAATATAGTAGATTTAGGTCGTTTCTTGATATATACTTAGTGACGAGGCTCCAACTTAAAAGTTGTGACTTTGCCAGTTTCTTGCGATTAATAGGTGAAGAACGTAAAATTTTCCAAATCTGAAACAAACTTGAGCTGGGTATGGCATACTTCTACCCTCAAGCAAAAATTTGTGAATCCATCTCTTATAGTCTCTGAGATCGACGTGTTCATACAGACAGATGGACAGACATACATTTAGCTATATCGACTCGGCTGATCAAGAGTATATGTACTTTATGGGGTCGGAAATTTTTCCTTATCCCTGTTACATACATTTGCACAACTTCATAATCCCCTTCTCCCATTTTTAATGAGAACAGGGTACCTATTGGCAGCTATACTATATAGTTGTCCGAGCTCGAACATCTTGGAATCATGATAAGGCATAGCAAACTAATAAATACGAAGTTTGGAGACGTTTCCATTGAAAACTCCATTGAAACAATTTTTCTCACTAAAACTAGTTTTTCGACCGATTGTTCCAATGACAGCTATATGAGAGCTATAGAACTGACGGAGGAGATAGCGTAGAAACAGACGGACTGATAGACGGCTATATTACATTAGCTTGTCATGTTGATCAAGAATATATCTAATTTATGTGGTCTGAGTTGTTTTCTTCTATACGTTACAAACATCTGGAAAATATTAATATACTCTGCAGAGGCCCGAAATAAAAAAAAATGGCTAGTTTCCGGATACATAAGCGAATCATGTTGGTCAGTTCATTGATATTTTCAGACCAAAGTAACTTTCATCGTCTAAAACAAAGAGTTTGCCACGACATTGGTTGCACATCCACCGACATTGAGATTTGACAGTTTTTATTTGGTCAGGTGTGTACCTTGGTGCTCTTTGGTTACGTCTGGCAACAATATTATTCTCTTTCAGCACTTTACTGATGTGTTGTTGGCTGCAATTAAATTTTCTGGCTGCATCTCATTGACTTATGTTGTCTTTGTTGTTAAAAAGTTGGGTTAGCTTTCTGACAGCTTGGCCGGTCATAATGTTTGATTTCCGACCAATTCCAACTTCTCTTTTTATTATTTTTCGTTGCAAAATACTATAAAAAATACGTTTGGACTTGCCCTCTTGGGTTAAAAGGTTTACTGTAAACACTTTACCTATGTCAGAGTGTATTTCGTAGAATTTTACAGGCTGCCTGCTGACACATTTTCCGGAAGCTACGTCGAGTGGCTGATAACGGTTCTTTCGACCAAATCCATTGATGCAAATTCTTTTCTATATGTAGTCATAAATAAACTGTAAAATTTTCATAAAGATCCGTTGAGAATTGTAGTTGTCACCCGCTATACTGATTTTAGCCACGCTTTAACCTTTCATATCACACAACCTGGAAACGAGAAATCGTGGCTGCCAGCAATGTACCTTGTTTTAAACCTCCACTTTGACGGCCGAGAACTTTTTGAAGAGCCCTCATATCGAAGCAATGATTTTTTTGAAAAAAAAAAAACAGAATCAAATGAGATTTTTTTAAAAAGGTCCAAACACAGCCTCGACATGAAGAACCCCCCTTAATATCAAACGACTGAAACTTTTATGTTGAATATTGTTTCGTTATATTACAAAGGAATTAAATGAGTTGGACTCTCAGAATTTAATTTTTCCAAGTGTTACTTGTACACAGAAAAAAAATATGACTTTAAAAAATCGTCACCAAATGGTCATGATTTTGGTCTGTTTTTTTCCGTTCATAAAAAAAATGAACGGTGGTCATGAAAACAGAAAAAATGTTCATGAAAAAAGTAAACATTTTTAGATTTTAATTATTAAAGTCCTCTTAGAGATTTTAATTGGAATGAAAGCAAAGAAAACTCTCGGAAGGAGAAAAAGAAGGGCTAATAAATAAATGTCCATTCAATTTGATGATTTTGAAGAAAAAATGGATTTAGGGACCAAAAAATATTGAAAAAATAAAGACAATGGTAAAAACACCACAAATAAAAAAAAAACAAAATAAAAAAATAGGGGAAAGTTAACTTCGGCTCGGCCGAAATATAAAAGCTTCCATTGAAAACAAAAATTTTTAAACAAAGACTACTTTTGGACCTTACTTTTCTATAGGATCTAATATAGACTATATAGACCCTAAGAAGATTCTATTTATTCTATAATTAATTATACCCTTGCAGAGGGTATTATAAAATTGTCCGGATGTTTGTTACGCATAGAAGGAATCATCTCCGACCACATAAAGTATATATATTCTTGATCAGCATGACGAGCTGAGTTGATTTAGCCCTGTCCGTCTGTCCGTCCGTCTGTCGGTCTGTTTCTATGCTATCTCCTCCGTCAGTTTTAAAGCTATCCTCACCAAATTTGGCACGAAGTCTTTTGGTACAAATACGTTGCACATTTGTCGGAACCGGCCGGATCGGATGACTATAGCATATAGCTGTCATAGGAACAATCGGTCCAAAAACTAGTCTAAGTGAGAAAAACTTTTCTGTTTTTAATGGGAACTCCTCCAAAGTACGTATTTCTTAGTCTACTATCTTTTCCCATGATTTCACTGAGTTTTGTTGAAATCGGATGACTATAGCATATAGCTGCCAAAGGAAATATCAGTCGAAAAACTAGTTCTAGTGAAAAAAACTTTTTTGTTTTTTAATGAAAACGTCCTTATCATTGGCATACACTTATTTTATATACTTTTACACAATTCTACAAAGTTTGGTCGAAATCGGATGACTATAGCATATAGTTCCCATAGGAACGATCGGTCGAAAGACTAGTTCGATTGAGGAAAACGTTCTTTTTATTGGCATTCTTATTTTATATAATTTAACATTTCTACAAATTTTTATCAAAATCGGATGACTATAGCATTTAGCTGCAGTATGAATGACATCATATCTTTTGCAAACATAATGGGCCATATTTCATTGAATTTTGTTTGGTGTCTGGATTAGTTCTTGCCTCAATTCATCACTGCTAGATTTTCAATTAGAATGCATTATTTTGCAAAACCTCTAACAAATACCGAAATAATACAGAAACATAATTTAAGAACTGCCCGAGATGTCGCCAATCAAGTTTAGTTTAGATCGTTTAATGAAATGCTGTATATTATTGGGATGTATGTAAGTAAATTACATTTGACTGGAGCACATGTTTATATGCTGCTGATGCCTTATTCGAGAAGTGCATTATATATTGAACAAAAAATATTTTGATTTCCAATGGATTTTCAGAAATAAATCGATTACCGCTCTGAATCGTTCTCTATTTGGTTTATCCGTTTTCTTTTCTTTGTTGAACTCATGTTCGCATTGTTTTTATCACAATTATATGTATTTTATTGCTGCAAATTCCGATTTGTACATCGGATTCTGGAACAGACCTGAATAATAAGTGCTGGGCTCTTCTATGCCCTTGTACATTCTATTTTAATTCTCGAAAAAGTTTCAATTTATTTCAAGTAACATTTTGTGCTCACTTTACATTATTAACAATTTTTTTCATTAACTTGTGGCTGTCAGGTGGGGACTTTTTGTTAGCAGAGAGGGGGCGGCGAACCCATAACAATGGCTTGTATTTTAATGCGGCTTGTTGAGTGCTCAGTGCAGCTTGCAAAATTGTTTGTGACTTTTGAAGCGCCGTCTGCGTGGCAGTTGAAGGGGAGGGAGGCTTAAGAACCAGGCTGCTTAAAAGGGTTACTCAAGCGAGCTAATTCTGCAAATGAGCTAAAAATCAACTCGAATGAAAGGAGCAGCACTTTCTAAAGTGCTCATAAAAACCACCTTATCGGCTTTTACATTGTCAGGTGTAATAAGTACCGTTCATAAACGTCACGAGTCTGTTATTCACGCTTCTCTTGATAAGAAATTAACTCATTGATGATAGGTTTTCCCATAGGGTAACATTTTATGACTTGCCTAATCATATATTCGTTGTTTCAGATCTGGTAAGCAGATCTGTAATATCAAAATTTATAGCCTTTGATTAATATCAAATCCTATGACCATGATTAATCAAAAACGCTGTTGCTAGCTGGGTTTTGGAACTTCCAAAGAATCGTTTTCTTAAGTAAAAATAGAAGTATTATCAGTTCCATATAGCCAGGTGCTTTGGAACAGCACACTTGAAACCATCACAGAACACAATCACTAGACAAGCGTTGAGTGCTATTCATTTCAGGTTTGGATAATTACATTTTAGCCAGGCCTTCACACAAGTTCATTTCCGTCAATAAATGGAGTTTGGCAACATGATGTCATTAATGTTAATAATACGGCGAAAAGAAGGTCAAGAACCCAATCGAAGAATGATGTGTATATTTACATTTAAATTTGTACCTTCTTCTTTAATTTATAAGCACTTCGACTTCACTTGTTGCTCACTTTATCTCAAATATTTGCCATATATCACCGACGCTGTTATTTTATACTCAACGAAAAACCGCAACCAACGCCAAATGATGTGATTTTAATTATTTATACTCTTATTTAAAACATTATTCACATTTCACTTGACTTGTTAACTCTCGTCATCTGGCTAAATGCACAACAAAGTTATATAAAAATAAAATAACAACACACAATTAATATATGAACCACGAATGAAAATGTGAAGAAGAGCAAGCCAATAAGTGGAGAGGGACGATCAGAAGAGAGGAGTTACAGTTATCGCGGGCCTTTTTTTTGTGAATGACAGGGTTACCAGATTATCTGATAGATAAGATTTGATTTCAAAGCTAAGAAAAATCCTGAAATAAATATTATTTAATTGGGGAAAATTTGGTATTTAAGAAGCTATTACATTCAATTTCTTAGCTTGTCTTAGCTTATAAATGTAAAATGGCTTGACACGGCCCCAAAGGGCCAAAGCCGAGCTCCTCTCAATCTCTTGGCTTGTGTGCTTCTAATTTGGCTAGTTACTCCAAAAGCTGTCGCCAACAGCAGTGATAGTGACTAGGTGTGTAAGTTTTTTCATAGAAAACAACTTTTCATTAGATGTTGCGAGGCGGGATCGAACCCACGACCTCTAGCACAGCGGTCACGCACACTAGCCACAGCTTATAAATAGATATCTGCTATTAGTCACATAAGCTTACAGCTTACTTTGTAATTAGTAAAATTATGTGACACATACCGCTATCTAGAAGATGAGAAATCGACCCATAAACGGGAGAGTCGGAAAAAATAGAATCATCTGAGCAATGGCAAAGTCTTGCCGTTAATTTATAAAATAAATTACACCATTTATATTAATTTCAAAGAAGGCAAAGCTTAGTTCATCTATGCCGAATATTGAATACACTTGAATATTGAAATAAAAAAATTTTCCACTAAGACGATCGCTTGAAAGGTACCCAGCAAATATTTTATGAAATTTTTGATCACATTCGGTTCTTTTTCGAGTCTTCGGTCTGATTAAAATAATCATAAATGCGCTCTTTTTCTGATCAGAAATTATACTTTTGTCGGGAGAAAATGGTATCCTAGCCCATCTTTCTTGAAGATTCTTTTTTAACCAGTTCTTCTGATCATTTTCGACTCATTTTCGTATCATTTTGCGAGTCATAATTCAATGAATCACATTTTGTGACTATTTATGAGAAAATTTCGAGTCTTCTTTTACCAGAGGTACACAGAGTATATTAAGTTTGTGCAAAAGTATGTAACAGGCAGAAGGAATCATCTCCGACCCTATAGAGTATATATATTCTAGAGCTGTAAACTACAATTACAATTATGGGCACATTTAAAAATCAAATTACCATTACAATTATTTTGTAACTAAAAATTTATTACCAACTACAATTATTTCAATAATTACTTCAATTATTTTAATTATTTGGTAATTGAAATAATTGAAGTAATTTAATAATTGAAATAATTTCGGAATAAAAATGAATTACCTTTATTATTTTGTGTGAAAATTACAAGTTTTCACATAGAGAAAAGTGGTATATGATGTAAAAAGTTGGATAGATGTAGTGCGTGTAATTTTCACACAAAATGATAAAGTTATACTTCAATTATTTCAATTACCAAATAATTGAAGTAATTATTGAAAAAATTGAATTGGTATATTTATATATATAAAATAGTTTGTCTCACTGACTGACTGACTGATTGTCAATCATCGCACAGCCTAAACGGTAAGAGCTAGAGGGCTGAAATTTGGACAGGAGTTTCCCTATGTGATGAAAGTGCGTAACACGGGTTTTTGGGAAAATTTTATTTTTCATCCGATTGACTTTAAATTCGGTTTGTAAGAACAGTTAGTGAAATAAATTAAAATGTGATTTCCGATGCTGGAAAATTCTACCGTAGAGTGGGGAAATTCCCGGCAAAGCGTCGGAAAAGTTTGTATTGCGAAATTTTTAATTTTCATCCGATTGACTTGAAATTCGTTTGTAGGACGTATGAATTAAAATTCGGAAAATTCCCGGAAAAGTGTCGGAAAAGTTTTATGTTTTTTATTTGTATATTTTTCATCCGATTGACGTGAAATTTGGTTTGTAAGCATAAAATGCAAAATAACTTATTTTTTCCATTTCGGAAAATCTGCCCACAAGGAAATTCTCGGGAAATTCGGTATACAAAAATCTATTTTTCATCCGATTGACTTGAAATTCGGTTTTGAGGACAACAAAAAATAAATTGAAATGCGATCCCCAGTTGAATTCAAATTCCCGGAAGAGCGTCGGAAAAGTTTTTTGTTAATGTTTTTTCATCCGATTGACTTGAAACTGGGTTTGTAAGTGAAGTTAACGAAATAATTGGACACATTTTCGAAAAATCTGCCCGCAAGGAAAATTCCCGCGAAATTCGATATGCAATAATCTATTTTTCATCCGATTGACATGAAATTCGGTTTGTAAGGATATTAAGTGAAATGAATTGAAATGTAATTTTTTGTTTTGAAAATTACTCATGGTCGGAAAACTCATGGAAAACTCTGCAGCCAAAAACCGATTTTCATCCGATTGGCTTTAAACTTGGTTTGTAAGGATAGTATAAGAAATAACGATGACGGTAACGATAACAATACGGAAACGATAGCGATAGCGAATGCGATAGAGAAAGCGTGTTTCATATTCATGTACTACAGTTTCAAACTGACATTAAAACGACCTATTCTGTGAATTTCTAAAAATCGAGTTCGAAAGGTGAACTTTAAATGCGTGTTATGGGAGAACCAAACATCTTAAACTATTTTTCTTTCGGATAGCGATAGTGACAGCTACAGCGATTGCGATAGCTATTTTTTTCCTGACTCTTGGAATGCCTGGATACTAGAGAATCCGAGGAAATGAACATTCTATTCAGAACATCGAGGTTGCACTTTTCCCGACTGCGTTTTCTCGCAAAATGTTCTCGGTCAAAACTTGAAATCTTTGTTTCGTGCTTTCTCAGTTAATTGACCAATTGGGAGCAATGAATACTTAATTATTTCAGGGCCATGAATAAAAAAAATGTATGTAAAGTTGGCGAGATAATATACCAAGGGTACAAATTTACGAAATGGCAATCAATCTCAAAGGCTTAATTTTAGAATTTGTCTACATTAATATCATGGTTGCATGAAACAACTACTAATATAGTGTGCATTCTTTCAAGCAACTCGATGTCTTTCTTTGTTAGTTTTACCACCATTACTACACTGACCCAAAAAATTGATCCACTCGGGATCAAGTCTATCCAAAACGATCATTAGTTGTTAGAATATCGCTTTTGAAGATTCTTTACTATCTTCGTAAAAATCGTTCATTTGCAATTGGATACAGTTTCCTGTTCCCTAGTTTGAAGCATCAGTTGAATTTACTTAGTTCACATGGCGGTACCTCCAAATTTTCATTGGCTCGGCGGCCTGACGCTCAGTGGCCCAAAAAACCAATCTAGCGGGATTTAAGTCGAATTTAAATTTTTGAAAATGCATATTTGTTTTTGTTTCTTTTAATTTACAACAATTGTCAAAGCTTATAAATGTTTTTGTTTGAGCTCTTAGGTGCATTCCTGTTCAGCCTAGCTTTTGAGCATATACTGACATCTTTGGACTATAACTTACGTCGTTTAATCGTGTTCAAGCTAATATTAGCATTTATATAAGCTGCAGGTCATTGTGGTAAAAAAATAACCAAAATGATAAACAACTACGACCAACTATTAAGTCTGTTACACTTTTTATGTGAAATGTCTGTGCCCTAGCGCTAACTGTATTCCATGACGCTTAGTGGGATTTACGGCAAAACCATACCCGTAAAGACAATAGAAGTAATACGATAAAAGATGTCACGACTGGGTTACTTACATCATCAGATCCGCTTATAACATCTTTGTCGAAAACATTAAAAATTTCCACACAGAAAAAAATATGGTATTATCTGGGGTCAATGTTATATTTTTTCATATTAAGTTGATATTTCGAGCATATAAAATGAAATTTTCGAAAATATCAAGTTGATATTTCAAGCATATAAAATAAATATTTTGAGATCACATTGATATTTTATAATATAATTTTGACCCATTAAAAAAATTTAGGAACTGTCGGATAGCTCCATACAATACCCCCACTACACACTGTATTCTTTGCTAAGAATTATTTATAATTTTTTTTAAACAGAAAAAAAAAAAACAAAAAACAACCGCCTTGACTGGGGATCGAACTCAGGACCTTTTGCATATAACACGAATAGCATGGCGTCTTATCGTATACCACAATCTACCACGTGCCGCAGAGCCTACTTAAATATTTCGTTAGGTTGCTTGAAGTTTCGAAATGTTACACTATTTGTCTCTTTCCTTCTTTACAATTTCTATACGTCCCTTTCTATTTATGGTCAAAATGACATAGTTGTTTAGAAATCTTACGAAAATAATATTTTTGACAAAATATCAAATTGACCAGCCCATATTAAATTGATATTGACATTATTTTTTTCTCTGCAGAATTTATGAAAAGCTTGTTAAAGTTGTAGGTGGGTTACTCGCTAATTTCAAATTTCAAAAATACCTTGAATGATTAGATTCATAGGATTTTAAATAATTACTTAATTGTTAACACATATAAATGCCTCTTTGCTTCATATACTTAAAATAAATAATTTAGAAATTTAAAATGTTAAGAACTCAAAAAATATCCGAATCTCTAGATTTAGCTCGGTTGTGCAAACCTAGGAAATTCGGACTGTCCACACTGTAAATTGCTGTTGGTGATTCGTTAAATGTATTGTTCTTATGGTTGCCAAAATCTCCCAACAAAATACGAGGCTTTGCACCAACAAGAGATTTCTAGGACACCGAGAATTGGTTTTGGGTTGGAATTTGGTTGGAAGAGATTTCTGGGACACCGCCGATATTGTTCAATTGTATGGGGGCTATATTATATAGTTGAAATTTGGAATTTAGAGATTCAGTGATAAATGGCTTAAAAACCCAAAGTTTTAAATTTCATTAAAATATCTTTTCATTTACTCGAGCTATTAATTAAATTCCGCTTGCAGGGCTTTGGCCCACTGTGCGACGATCACTTCCAGGCCCGGCATTACCGGGCGAGGACCGTGCCGGTGGTAACCCTAGTGCTGCCTATCGTCGTTGCGGCCGGTGCTGCCCACAAAATTGTTTGTTTTTCTTATAATTCAAATATTTTTCATCCGATCCTTATCATTCCTTTGGCGGCTCGACAAATAATCCTGATTACTAAATATGTTCAGAAAATACGAACCTTCTATTTATAAAACTGTGGGAGATATGACGTTTTTTCCGAATTGCGGGGGAAAATAAAATTGATCTGCCTGCAAGTATAAGAAGTTCGTGTACCAACTATGTCGAACATCTATCTCTTACCATCTCTGAGATCTGTTTGTTCATACGGACAGACAGACGGACAGACGGACGGACAGGCGGACATGGCTAGATCGACTCGGCTGTCGACATACTTTAACACAAACTTAATATTCTTTGTGTACCTTTGGGACAGAGTATAAAAATATGCAAATATGATTCTCCCGTGCCGATTTTGTTTGGCCCGTGGTTTGTCAAAAGTAAAACGTAAGCAATATCATTCGGAATTGAGAGCAGCAAATCGAAATCGAAACGGAATTGCGTTCGGTTCACTTTTCAAAACGTATTTGGAATTGAGAACATGATTGAATATTTCAAGCAGTCTTTATTATAATAGTTAGTTTAATCGACAATGAAAAGTGAGTTATCAATGGGCGTATTCAGCAGATAAGTCCGATTTTTGATTACTGATTTATGAATGCCGATTTTAAGCGGTGAATAAAGTGATTGCCGATTGCGACTGATAAATTTGGTAATCATGATTGGTGAGTCAGCTTATCGACGGTACGGCCAACTGTTAACGCCAAAATTGAGAATGAATTGCAGAACTTATAGCGTTAAAAGCCCTCACAAATTGTGACAATGTAACCAAATGCAATAAGCCAGAGCATAACCTAAACCAGGGTTCCCCAAGAAGAGAGGCTATCTGCCTCTCTCTGTCTCTCTCTAACACACTTTGAGGCTTTGCTTCGGCACGCATTCGGCTTGAATCGTCGAATGTGTTCGGCCCCCCGGGGCCATTCAGTGTCATTCAACAGAGAGTCATCAGAAATTGCAAGCCGTACATCACTAATCGTAAATCGGATTTATCTGCTCAAATGCCCTGTTTTTTTAGTCTTGTTGATATTTACGTGTGCCTAATTATACTAGATATATTTATATTGGATGGTATAAAGCTTGATGTCATCAATCAATTTCTCCCTTGGCCTGGGTACGATATATGAACCGGATTGAACTCCACTTCAAAAATATAATTGGCGCACGATCATGAATGGAGCGGCAAAAACAGAATGCAAAAAGATACCGGATTATACCGAGTACATATGTATGCATGCTTATATAAATATATGTTATTCATTTTGTAGCCTCGCGTGCCAAAAATAATTGAGTTAACTTTTTAAACAATTTAAAGAGGCCGAGTAATGTAAGTCTCATTAGCATATTGGTAAAAATTTAATTTTTTTGGATGAGCCCCTCGAGTTTAAATATAAATTGTGCTAAATAATAAAATTTGCTGCAGACAAAAAAAGGCGTTGAAAGCGAGATTTTTAAAGGTTTCTACCATAAAATTTTAATTAGCAACTTTAAAAGTGTTTTCTCTGTGAGAAACCAGAGAACAAATTGAGGTAGTTTAAGTGTGAGAAAATTGTTTGAGTAAAAAAAATATATTTATTATTTAATTACTTGTAGATTTTCCGTTTAAATGTTTGCCATTTCATGATTAATTACCTCGTATTTTTTTAACAAAAGAAAAACCACCACAAAACTGATTTAAGCCTGCACAATAAATACAGACGGCAAATAACTTCCGGCTAAATGAAATTGATAATCCCCCACCATTACCAATTAATGTCAGAGAAATACATTTTTTGCTGTTTTATTCAATAAATGATTTCAAAATGTTATATTGTGGAATCACAAATGGAAAACTGTGTGCTCAAGTTAAATTTGAACTAAAGTTAGTAAGTTATTCGAATAGCTGTTGGCTGGCACGTGATAACCTCAGCCCGTTTGCCTTCAATATGCATAGCAGAAAATTCCCCATCTAAAAGTTAATTGTGAATTGCATGCTGAACAGGTGAAGAGTACCCCCTTACCACCATTTAATGACTTGAACGGTTGCAAGACATTTAAGATGTAAAAATAAACAAATTGTCAGATCGTGTTATAAACTTATGGAAAAATACAAATCAAATTCTATGTGATTTCACACTTAAAGACCAGATATTAGATTATTTATCTTAAATGGGGATTTATTGGGAAATTTTATTCAAGAGAATCGGCTCTTGAAATGGCTATTCAGACAACAGGCGTACTGTTGTGTTTTGATTACACAAGACAACAAAATAAGACTTTTTCGAGTATAATGAAGGGTTGGTAGATGATTTTTGTGTGTTGAACTCAAATCTGTTTTCTGAAATGGTCTAGATCTTTGGTAATTTGAGCTTTAAGCTGCATAAAATGCATATTTTGACCCTTTTTCGGAACTGTTTGTGGGGAACCTTTACTAATGTTTGATGTATCTTTGATGTTATTGTAAATTACTACTCCTTAGGTTTAAAATAAACTATCCTAAACATTTTTGGGATTTTTACGCAGAGATATGCTTTGCAAAATCACTATAGTTGGCTAGGAATTTTTATTAAATTCTTATACAAATTTAAAAACAAATCCATTGCATACCAATGGGCGGTTCAAAATAAGGTGAGTTGGAGAACATGTGTTCAAAAAGGTATATCTTCGGTTAAGAAAATCGTAGAATTGCTTGGAATAGTTTATTTTTAAGTTTAGCAGAAGTACTATAAGTTAATATCAAAGCGAGCCAAATCAAATGAAAAGAAACTCCGCAAAACGTTCATAAGAAGGGTCAAAATAGACACTTTTAGCAAATTTAAGCTCAAATTGCTAAAAATCTAGACGTGATGGACCATTTCTGAAAACGCAGTCGTGCTTAGCATCTAAAATCACTACCAACCCTTCAATATACTGGACCTTGTTGCCTAGTGTTATTGTGTATTCTATACAGTGTTTAAAAAACTGCAATAAGTTTCATTTCCTCTGCTTTGGACTTGCTGCAGCTTCTAAGAAAAAACAGAAGTCACTGTCGAAGCAAGCACACAAACTGATCTCTGACAAAAAGCTAAAAGCCCCAGTAGTTGTCGGTGAACGTGTTCTTTGCTTTTTGCTTTTCGCTGCTTGCGATCAGCAGATCAAGTCGGAGCTGCTGCTTCGGTTCAGCCACAGCAGCAGCAGCAAGCGCTCTGCTTTTGAAATTCGTCAAAATCACAAGCGAGACTGAATTTGCTCGTCAATTTTGGTCAGCAGCAGCAGTCGACAAATAAAATATGCCACCAACAAAATTATAAGGAGAGAGCGAGAGAGAGAGTGTTAGAGTGAGCGCGAGTGTGAGTGCGTACGCACTAACACATTGATATGTAGTATACTCAGAGAAAAAATAGAGAATTTCACACTTGGATTAAGAATTTTCGTACTCAATAGTTCGATAAGAGTTAAAATTCTCGATCTAAGATCATTTTTTTTTTTATTTTTCGACATAGGATCCTTTTAGGTTGATACACTTTTCCCAGCGATGTTCAATAGCTTCGATACCTTTTTTTATAATAATAACTGTGAAGCTCTTCAAAATAGGCATTAACCTCGGACTCCACCTCTTCATTGTTGCCAAATCTTTTTCCTCCGAGCCATTTTTTCCAAGTTTGGAAATAAGAAATAATCAGAGGGAGCTAAGTCTGGCGAATAAAGGGCGTGAGGTACCAATTCAAATTTTATTTCATTAATTTTAGCCATTGCAACGGCAGGGGGTGTGAACCGGCGTTTTTGTTCTAAAGTCAGCAAACGCGGCACCCATCTTGCGCATAACTTTTTCATGTCCAATTTTTCGGTCAATATGCGATGTACAGCACTTTTTGAAATGCCTACACATTCAGCTAACTCACGAACTTTCAATCGCCGGTCACTCAATACAAATTTTTTAATTTTGGCCACCATTTCTGAAGTGGTCGCTTAAACTCAGCCACCCAATATTTTATTGTTGTAAACGAGGGAGCCGAATTACGTAAGTTAGAATCCAGCTCCTTTTTAATATTGGTTGGACTAAGACCTTTTAGATGAAAGTATTGTATCACATAACGATGACCAATTTTGTCATGTTTGCAAATCAATAACAAGCGCTCTCTGTTAAAATCGACCAAAAAAAACTGTGCAAGGTAAAGGCACCAAACTTCAAACTTAAGCTTTTAATTGTCGGTACTTCCCCTTTTTAGTATTTCATTTTCCAACGCTACTTTGCTAGGTCGGCCATTTCTGGGACGGCCCTCGTAGGATGCCTTGAGCGTCGTCCAAATTTATATTATTAACTGACGGGGAGCGCTCTTCACTCGTTTGTTTCCCCACACACCCCTCTCGCAAAAAAAACGATGCTGTGAGAGCGGGTTCATCGCTATTCTCTCAGATGTGGTTTGCTCTCCTTTCTCAGTTTCTATTCCTCACCCTCATCGCCTAAAAACACCAAACGCCAAACACCAAATACTTAAGGTACATGTCTAGTTTCAGCAGCCCAAAAGTAAGGGTTTACGAAAAAATTTATTACTCGAAAAGTTTACCACATATCGACTAGCGGTTTTTTTTGTTCGATAGATAATTGATCAAGCTAACTTTTAAAATTTTTTTGTAGTTGTTGTTGCAGCGGTTGTTGTTGTAGCCCGCTTCAAAGTCGACCCATTTTTAAAAACATAGGTGCCTGGTGCGTCAGATTTCCAGAGAACGCGTCATCGGATGTTGGGAATTGATGTGGTTATGGTCGGAACTAGGATATCTGGGATCGGTCTATATATAGGGGAGTAAGGGGTTCTCAAAGTCAAAATTTCGAAAATTGACCTATTTTTACCCCTTAAAATGGCCCTAACTCCGCTATTTATGGACCGATCAAAAATATCCTAGTTCCGACCATAGCGACGGGTATTACGAGCAATTTAAAAAAAACTATAAGAAAATCGGTCAACAAATGGCCTCGCAATCTGACGCACCAGGGTGAAAAAAGTGGTTCCGAGATAATCGCATTTAAAGTTTCGACAACATTTTTCTCTAAAATAGAAAAAAAAAAATTTTGTAGGTTTTAGGCATTGATTAGTTGCATCTGGCTATTAGCTTTCACGGAAAAAAAGTTTTATCAAAATCGGTCAAGAACTTTTCGAGAAATTTGGAAAAAGAGTGCGCCAGGACAGTGTAAAATCCCACCAACCAAAAATGTGGGTTTTTTTTTTTTTGTTTTTTTTTGTTTTTTTTTTTTTTTTGTTTTTTAACGCTTTTTTTTTTGTTTTTGGAAATAAGAAAGGTTTGCGTACTTAAATAAAATCTCCAACGCCAGGACCATAAAGTTGTGGCCCGACCTACCTGTACAAAAATCAAAATATCTCGAATTTGTATTTTTTTTTTTGCTTAAAAATTTCAGGGTATGTTTTTAACATTATAACGCATGATTTAAGCCAAAAAAAAAAATCGAAATTTTCAAAATCTGAAACTAGACATGTACCTTAAATTATTCGTTCTACTTTTTTCTGTGTGTATGTGTGTGCAGAAAAACAATCAAAAACAGTGACGAGTGATGCTGCTGCCGTGGCTGACACGAAGCAGTAGCTCCGACTTGATCTGCTGATCGCAAGCAGCGAAAAGCCAAAAGCAAAGAACACGTTAACCGCTAACTACGGGAGCTTTTTTGCTTTTTGTCAGAAATCAGCTTCTGATTTTTCTCAGAAGCAAAGGCAAAAGCAACAATTCACAATGAACAGTTGAAAAAGTTCAAGCTGGAAAAAGTAAAAACTTCTGCCTTTTGCTGATTCGACTGAAGCAATTTAAAAACTGCACTGTGGGCCAGAAATTTCATTTTTTGGCCAAAACTCTAGCATTTCTACACCAGACTAGCTAGGAAGCTAAATTTTTTTACGAAATGTTCTTAAAAGATTGAACTTAACGCACATAATTTTTAAAAAAATTTAAAAATTTTATAACTTACTGTAACCAAATCAAAGTTCAAAAATTTTTCAACATTTTGGTTTTTTATTTATTAAAAAAAACTCGTAATTAGATTTAAGCCAAATTTTGCAGAGAGGTACACATAAGTACTATAAGTAATATAAGATGCATATAAGTAAAATTGGCATGATCTAATTAGTCGTTTATGAGTTATTAACCCAAAATGGTACGGACTTTGACTGCCCACCCCGTTAAGGATTTTCAGTCAAGCTGATTACTTTCACCGTTACTTTCATTTATTTAACCTGTTTTTCATATTCATTTTTTAAAACAAAAAATTAAAAATAAAAAATTATTTTTAAAAATATTGTAACAATTAATTCCGTGCTTCTAAAAGTATGCTACACATTTTAATCCAGAAAATAGCTTAGCTCTCACAGTTTAGCTTCTGGGCAAATTTCCGAAGTCTTAAGAAAGAAAACATACTTTTCGGTACTTGTGAAACTGCTCGATGCCAATTACTTTTAAAACCGATTTTAAATCCAAAGAAAACCGCGCAAGCGCAACCCCAGCACTGGGCACTCAAAAGTCAAAGTTGCCAAATGTAAAATAAACCCACAAAATTTACGATTTTTTCCATTTTTCATTAATACGAATAGAATTGGAAACTTTTTTATAATTTTTTATGGAATTCTATTCCGTAGTCGAAAATATACAACCAAACTCTAGTAGCTGTTCTTGGTTTCGACTATGAATTTTCTATTTTAGGAGCAATTTTAAGAAAAACAACTTTGATTGCTGCCATTCAAAAACAATTTGTAAAAATGTTCCAAATTTTATAAGTATTCTTAATCATTTCCGACAATCGTTTTATCCGGTTTCCCAAACAAAAATAGGGAAATTAACTTCGGCTCTGCCGAAGTTACCTAGCTTCCATTGAAAACTAAAAAAGTTTTTCTAACTAAGACTACTTTTTGACTTTATTTTTCAATGGGATCTAAACGATATAGATGTCTGATTTCGACCAAACTTGGAAATTATGGATAAGCATAATACACTGTTAATTACGAAATTTAGAGGCGATCCCATTTAAAACAACAAAGTTTTTCTCACTAGAACTTCTTTTTCGAACAATCATTCATACTGCAGCTATATGCAATAGTCATCCGATTTTGACTAAACTTTGTAGAAATGTGTTACAACATATAAATTAAGAATATGCCAATAAAAAGGAAGTTTTCATTAGAAACAAAAAAGTTTTCCTCACTCGAACTAGTTTTTCGACCGATCGTTCCTATGGGAGCTATATGCTATCGTCATCCGATTTCGACCAAGCTTTGTAGAATTGTGTAAAAGTATATAAAACAAGTGTATGCCAATGATAAGGACGTTTTCACTAAAAACTAAAAAGTTTTTCTCACTAGAACTAGTTTTTCGACCGATCGTTCCTATGGCAGCTATATGCTATAGTCATCCGATTTCAACCAAACTTAGTGAAATCATGGGAAAGGATAGTAAACTAAGAAATACGCACTTTGGAGGCATTTCCATTAAAAACAAAAAAGTTTTCTCTTTAAGACTAGTTTTTCGACCGATCGTTCCTATGGCAGCTATATGCTATAGTTAGCCGATCCGGCCGGTTCCGACAAATGTGCAGCGTATATGTACCAGAAGACTTCGTGCAAAGTTTGGTGAGGATAGCTTTAAAACTGACGGAGGAGATAGCATAGAAACAGACAGACGGACAGACGGACCCACGGACGGACGGACAGACGGGCAGGGCTAAATCAACTCAGCTCGTCATGCTGATCAAGAGTATATTTACTTTATGTGGTCGGAGATGCTTTCTTCAATGCGTTACAAACATCCGCACAATTTTATAATACCCTCTGCAAGGGTATAAAAATGGGGCTTTT
This sequence comes from Lordiphosa collinella, assembly GCA_018904265.1. NCBI lineage: Eukaryota > Metazoa > Arthropoda > Insecta > Diptera > Drosophilidae > Lordiphosa > Lordiphosa collinella. The sequence goes on from JAEIFV010000523.1 coordinate 153,464, forward strand.
GGCCAAAATTTCGGCCTGCTGGCCTAGTGTGCACTGATTCTATATATTAAAAAGTAAATCAAAAATTCGTCGTTAAGGCCGTAGAATAATTCTGTACAATTGAAGAATGAATGTTCGTGAGTCAACTAATAAAGTAGGCATCTCAATTGACCTGGTACATCAGCCAACAGCCCCTTTGACTTTTTCCTGTTTCCAAAACGTAAAGAAATGGTAGGAGATTTGTGTCGAATGAAGATGTAGCAGAAATATTTTTAGGACCTTAAGCAAATTCATTACTTAAAAATGATAAAAAGTAAATTAAAAGATTCTCATAAATGTATCGAGCTAAGAGGAGATAAATAATAAAAGCAACACAACCAAATTTTTGCAACAAAGAAATCATTTATTCAAAAGATCGCCGACTTATGACTAATATTAGCCTCGAATGTTAATAAAACCCCTCACCTAAATAAATTTAAGCATTTTCAAATAACTCAACTATTAACAGTCCACAAAAAGAGTCTTCCTGCCACTCATACTTCTTCCTTTAACCCATGCTGCATGCTCCGTTTAATTATTTCGTATCTTTGTTGCAACTTTTCTCGGCCATAAATATTTATGACTGTTTTTGGAAATTATATTTTAATCGCTGATTACCAAAGATCCACTTTAATATGCATCACAATTTTGCCCATAAAACTTCTTTACAATGCAAATAAGTTTTGGTTGCTCGTTTCGTTTGGAAGCAGCCAAGAGCAACAATCAATGAGAAAGTGGAAGCCCTTCTCCACCCTCGTACCACCAAGACATGCCTCAAACAAATAACTTAACAAGTGATTAGCCGCACAAAACTTTCGGCAGCATCAAAGTCGACTTCTTCTGTATCCCCTCCTTACAGAGCACACTTTTAGGCGTATTTTGAGCATAAATTATTATTACGGCAGAATTTGTCGGTTAGTTTTGCCCCTCCTCCTCCTTGGGGGCTTATGAAAGTTCTCGTCTGCATTCATTTTCACCGACAAAAATTTGCCTATGCAATTTTCCTTAATGACGATGAAAAGGAAGAACAACTTTACCCCACGAATTCATTGAAGGCCCCCTTAATTAGCAGCGCCAGCAATTCCTAAGACGTTAATTGCTTTCAATTCATGTCGAATGATATTGTTTATTATCTCTGATTTACATAAAATTGGTGAAAATAGCATAAATATTCGTTAAAGAAACAAGTTAGGTTTTTGAAAAAAAAAATCATTTTTATTTCTCATAAAGTACGAAAAGCAAGCTACGAGGGCCGTTCCAGAAATGGCCGACCTAGCACAGTAGTGTTGGAAAATGTTCGCAAAAAATACTAAAAAGGGGAAGTACCGACAATTAAAAGCTTAAGTTTGAAGTTTGGTGCCTTTACCTTGCACAGTTTTTTTTGGTCGATTTTAATAGAGAGCGCTTGTTATTGATTTGCAAACATGGACAAAATTGGTCATCGTTATGTGTTACAATACTTTCATATAAAAGGTCTTAGTCCAACCAATATTAAAAAGGAGCTGGATTCTACCTTACGTAATTCTGCTCCCTCGTTTACAACAATAAAATATTGGGTGGCTGAGTTTAAGCGAGGTCGTTTGTGCTGCGAAGATGAACATCGCAATGGGCGTCAAAATGAGGTGACCACTTCAGAAATGGTGGCCTAAATTAAAAAATGTGTATTGAGTGACCGGCGATTGAAAGTTCGTGAGTTAGCTGAATGTGTAGGCATTTCAAAAAGTGCTGTACATCGCATATTGACCGAAAAATTGGACATGAAAAAGCTATGCGCAAGATGGGTGCCGCGTTTGCTGTTCCATCATGACAATGCGCCGGTTCACACCTCTGCCGTTGCAATGGCTAAAATTAATGAATTAAAATTTGAATTGCTACCTCACGCCCCTTATTCGCCAGACTTAGCTCTCTCTGATTATTTCTTATTTCCAAACTTGAAAAAATGGTTCGGAAGAAAAAGATTTGGCAACAATGAAGAAGCGGAGTCCGAGGTTAATGCCTATTTTGAAGAGCTTCACAGTTCTTATTATAAAAAAAGGTATCGAAGCTATTGAATATCGCTGGGAAAAGTGTATCGACCTAAAAGGATCCTATATTATAAAAAAAAATAATGATAAATTTTTGTGTTTTAGTAGTTAGGTCGGCTATTTCTGGGACGGCCCTCGTAGATATGACCCATTTCTCAAATAGTAATTTAGTCTTTAAATATAGGTACAAAGAGTAATAGGTAATGTTATCCAAAAGTGTCTTTCGTTGATTTTTTTTTTTGAGAATTCTATCATTCAGTCACTTAGGTAATAGGACTAATTTACAATCATAGTTCAGCATGGATCTATAACAGAATCAATTTTTTTTAAACCCTTGCAGAGGGTATTTTAAAATTGTTAAGATTGAAACGCATTAAAAGAAGTATTTCCAACCACATAAAGTATATATATTCTTGATCAGCGTGACGAACTCAGCCATTTAGCTATGTCCGTCTGTCTGTTTCTATGCTATCTCCCCATAATTGTTTTTCTTTTAATTCGACAATCGTTTATCCGATCTTTACCATTCCTTTTTCGGACCGACAAGGAATCTTTATTACTAAATATGTCCTGGAGGTACGAACCTTCTATCTATAAAGCTGCCGGAGATATGGCGTTTTTTCTTTATTGCGGGGACGGGGAGGGAACGTGGCAAAAATTTAAAATAAACTTGATCTGCCTGCAAGTATAAGAAGCAGTTGTTCCTTACATGTCAAACCTCAATCTCTTACCATCTCTGAGATCTGTTTGTTCATACGGACGGTCAGACGGACAGACAGACAGTCGGACAGACGGACATGGTTATATCGACTCGGCTGTTGATGCTAATCAAGAAAATATATACCTTACAGGGTCGGAGATGCTTCCTTTTGGCTGTTACATACTTTTGCACAAACTTTTTATACTCTGTGTACCTCTGGTATAGAGTATAATAACTACAAGGCGCCGGAAGTGCCTTGCAGAGCAGAGCAAAACAAACGAAAATTAGTGCCAGACAGTCATTTCGATAGAAGTTACTCGCTACACCAGGAAATCGAAAGCGACCATCTCAGTTAGATATATCAGATAACACCTTTAAATCATCGAAACAGCGCCGACTGAGAATATCGAAGCTGCGCAGAACTCTACCTAGTAGTATTGTATTTTTGGTCTCGGTGGACCTTTCTGTGAAAATGCCCATATTCACAATTTTCTTGACATAAAAAATGAAGCTATTGTGGTAAAACCCGAATGCATTTCTGGCTTTGTATTCAATATAAAATTACAACTCCAATGATAATTGAGAAATCACATTCTACACATACTAAAGCTAAGTACTCAGATAATCTAAATCTAGACCTTGCTAAAAAGACAATTTTTCCGCTGAGGTCTCAGCTAATGGAACAGTGTCTCAGCTAATGGAACAGTGTGACTGCACAACGCCAAAATACCACCCTACAATAACAAAATACCACCAAATGTCAAACGACTAAACTTAATCAGCTGTATTGCCAGTCAAGATTGCGGAGCCATGAGTTTTTAGCTCGGTATGACCTAAAGCATTTAGTTTGTCTGAGAACCGGCTCAAGCTAGGAGACCAGCTAACAGTTTTAGCAACCGATTAGATACCTTTTTAAATGGAGTTGACATCCAGCTAAATCGATTTAGCTTGCCTGAGTACTGCTTTATGCCAGATGATGATGGCTTGTTACTTCATAGCTGGAACCCACGACCTCTTGCACAGCAGGCGCTCAATAAGGAATGTTACCTGCAAATTATGCACAATTTGCTTGAAGCTATTCGAAAGATCCTTCCCGAATTATGGATGAACAAAAAATGGCTTTAGTGGTCGAATTTTTAGAAAAAACAACACAAACATTGCCGTAGCCACCGAGAGAACTTATTTTTTTACTATATTTCACATTGCGGTTAATGTATTGAACGCAATACTAATAATACATTGCATTCAGGCAAACAGTTACATTGACAAAGGTGAAAGAATAACCCTAAATGTAGTACAGTATTTTTTTTCGACAAGTTTTTCATAAAAAAATTGCATGTTTCTGATATGTCGTGATTATTCGATCCGCAATTTATTATCGAGCCTAAATACAAAATTTGACCTTTTTTAGTGCAGAAATGAAGATAAACACAAAATCCGGGGTCTAGTGATAAAGTTTGAAATTGGGATAACTTCAAATAAATTGTGCTAATTAATAAACTTTCTAACTCCAGTAGACGAATTATAAATAAAAATCGATCTTTAAAAAATAGGGGAAAGTTAACTTCGGCTCACAAAAGCTTTTCTAACTAAGACTACTCTTTGGACCTTACTTTTCTATGTGATCTATACTATATAGTTGTCTGATTTCGACCAAACTTGGTGAAATCATGGAAAAGCATAATACACTGTTAATTACAAAATTTGAAGGCGATCCCATTTAAAACAAAAAAGTTTTTCTCACTAGAACTTCTTCTTTTTCGACCGATCATTCATACTGCAGCTATATGCTATAGTCATCCGATATTGATAAAGCTTTGTAGAAATGTGTTAAAGTATTTAAAATAAGAATATGTCACTAAAAAGGACGTTTTCATTAGAAACAAAAAAGTTTTCCTCACTCAAACTAGTTTTTCGACCGATCGTTCCTATGGGATCAATATGCTATAGTCATCCGATTTTAACCAAACTTTGTAGAATTGTGCAAAAGTATATAAAATAAGTGTATGCCAATGATAAGGACGATTTCGTTAAAAACAAAAAAAAAATTTCTCACTAGAACTAGTTTTTTGACCGATCGTTCCTATGGGAGCTAAATGCAATAGTCATCCGATTTCGACTAAACTTTGTAGAATTGTGTAAAAGTATTTAAAATAAGAATATGTCACTAAAAAGGACGTTTTCATTAGAAACAAAAAAGTTTTCCTCACTCAAACTAGTTTTTCGACCGATCGTTCCTATGGGAGCTATATGCTATAGTCATCCGATTTTAACCAAACTTTGTAGAATTGTGTAAAAGTATATAAAATATGTGTATGCCAATGATAAGGACTCTTTCGTTCCTATGACAGCTAAATGCTATAGTCATTCGATCCGGACGGTTCCGACAAATGTGCAGCGTATTTGTACTAAAAGACTTCGTGCCAAGTTTTGGGGAGGATAGCTTTAAAACTGACGGTGGAGATAGCATAGACACGGACATGGCTAAATCAACTCAGCTCGTCATGCTGATCAAGGATATATATACCTTATGTGGTCGGAGATGCTTCCTTCTATGCGTTACAAACATCCGGACCATTTTATAATACCCTCTGCAAGGGTATAAAAAAAATAAAGTAAATTGATTCAGAATGTAGTTTTTTATAAATTGTACCGTCAAAACAGAAATTTATTTTTTTTGGGAATGAAAAATTCTGGTTATTTGGAACGGAACGAAATTAATCGGCACTTGCAGATCAAGGTCGTATTTTGCTATGCGCCTGTCTTTAAGTCAAGGTGTGAAGTTGCGTGAAGTTCATAGTAGGAAGAGGTTAACTTCCAATTTCAATGACTAAGAACTTTTGAAAGCAATAGAAGTGGATGATTTGAAGAATAACAATAATAAATATGATTCATTTAACTAACGATTAACGCATCATTTAACTTTCTTACTCGTTAAAAGATGTCTAAGCGAATGCCAACCAACACAATCTCACACTTAAAAGCTTCTCACAACTTCATCTAATATCGAAAGAACATTTTGATATATAGAACAATAAATCTGAACATTCTATATTAGGTGACTGACTTAATGAACCTCACACGTACGTACATACACGTATTATGTATGCAGTACACCAGGCGGCTACTCAACAATTAACTAAACAGTCGCGATTTGCGTCTACTTTATTTATAATTCAGCCAGACTAAATGCAGATCTAGTAGCTAATGTAGAATGCGGCTTGTGGAACAATTTTGCGAGAGACAATGAATGAATGAATGTATGCAGCTAGCGAGTATTTAACGATCATTTGGCCAAGGTTAGCAATAGAAAGTGAGCAACAAGTAGGAAGTGTAGAATACTAGTAATCAAATGTAATGCAAATAAAACGGTTTGTCGCACTCGGAATCTGATAACGTGGCCAATCGCAAACTAATTAAATTGCCCATATCGACTATTCACTTAATTGAAGATGGGCACAAAAATTGAACTGTCAGGAACAACTCCCACCTTTGATTCATTTCCATTCATAAATTTGAATGTCAAAAAAGTTTAGCTTAAACCAGTGCGCTACTAGTTTAAGGCAGTCCCATTGATCTTCGAGTTATGACATACAACTTTTATTACTTTGTGAACAGCATACCCACCTCTGTCCCTCTAGAGCTGTTAGTTGGGAGCACGCACTTGAAAATTCTCACACCAACGCTTCTCTGTTATTATTTAGTTTTATTATTTCGTTTTTTTTATTTAATGACCGAACAGAACACCTGTAGAAGTACTCAACGCGTACAAAAAAACCAACCGATAGCAATGAACGTTGGGTACGAACTCGCAGCGCGAACCGCACACAATAATTTAACTGTGAATGACAGAGGCAGCTAGCAAAAATAACAATAGCCAGAATAATTCTTTTTTTCGAAAAACCTGCAATCATAATTATTAGTAAGCATAAAACTTGACACAGAGAAATTCTAAAACTGGTCATAGTTGGATTTAATTGTGAAACCTTTCCGTAGAGGACACGCTAAATTGATGCAGAATGTGACTCATGATTCAAGTTCAATCAACAAGCCAAACAGAAAATAACTGAAGTATTAACAATTATTTCAATGGAAGCCAATTATAGGGCGATTCTAGGAAAACTATGGCTATTTCAAAGAATAAACATGTCAAGTTTCAAAAGGTAACAATTGGACCCCGGCTTTATGAAAATTCATATTTTGATCCGATGGACCAAAACAAGTTCTGAGTGCACAGAAATGAAATTAAATGGAATCGAGAAGAAATAGCAAAGAAACAAGAAAGAAGTCGGCCAAGTTCGGCTATAATATACTCTGTACCTGTGAAGTACACCCAAAAAAAAGTAGTCATCAAAATGACACTATTTAGTCATCAGTTTGAAACTATTGAGTATCAAATTCTCTTTAATACTCCAAGTATCAAGTTGATATTTTCGAAAGTATAAAACTGAAATTTCAAAAAAATATCAAATTGATACTATCTAGTATCAGGCTGACACTATTTTGTATTAAATTTTATACCCTGTTCCCATTGAAAATGGGAAAAGGGGATCGAGTTGTGCAAAAGTATAACAGGTGAAGGAAATACTGCGACCCTATAAAGTATTTTTCTTATTAGCACAACCCATCGTTTCCCTTCCGCTCCGTCCTCTTCCGTCCAAAAATTAATGATACAAACTTTACCTATTTTTATTCCTTTTTATACTTTCCCCGTCACCAAAAACTAAAACTACTGTATACACCCCCAAAAAAAGTAGTCATCAAAATGACACTATTTAGTCATCAGTTTGAAACTATTGAGTATCAAATTCTCTTTAATACTCCAAGTATCAAGTTGATATTTTCGAAAGTATAAAACTGAAATTTCAAAAAAAATATCAAATTGATACTATCTAGTATCAGGCTGACACTATTTTGTATTAATTTTTATACCCTGTTCCCATTGAAAATGGGAAAAGGGGGATCATGAAGTTGTGCAAAAGTATGAAACAGGCAGAAGGAAATACTTGCGACCCTATAAAGTATATATATTCTTGATTAGCATCAACAGCCGAGTCGATTTAGCCCTGTCCGTGTGTCCGTCCGTCTGTCCGTATGAACGCGTGTTTCTCAGAGACTATAATAGCTAGAGCCACAAATTTTTGCATGTAGATCGGGGTATACCCGATTCAAAACGAGTTTGTTTCAGATTTGGAAAATTCCTCCCCCTCCCCCCTTTAAGCGCAAAAAACTGTCAGAGCCACAATTTTTCAGATAGACCTTCCACTATTATCTATCTATCTATTCTGAAAAGATCACTAAGATCGGACAATAAACACCGAAGTTATATACGAATCTATTTTGCTTGTAGGAGAGAGGGGGTCTTGCATGCAGTCGGGGTTTGTGTATGTTGTTAGTGTAGTGTGTGTATGTAAATGAAAACTCACGAAATCAAGGGAACAGGGTATTTTGTAGTCTGGGCACTCGACTGCAGCTCCGTTACTTGTTTAGTATAAATTTGATACTAACAATTATCATTTTGATATTTTGACTGTCACACTTTTGGTATCATTTTGATACTAGCTTTTCTCAATTTAACACTTTTTCTTGTTAAGTTAGAAGTCCCAATTTAGTTATAAGCAAACTGCCATTAAAACTAAAACTTCAACATTAAAAACTAATTTGTTTTATTCTGTATTCTTACGAAATGTATTTTATGATTATGGGAAACATTGTACTCTCACATTTCAACGCCTATGTTATTCAAATACAGCAGTTACTATAAGGAAGTGCATCAAGCGAACCTTATTGACATTACAGTCTGCTTTTCTGATTTGGTGCTGCCCCAATTATGATGGCATGATCATCCCAGGTCGAGAACTTTCTGTCGTAATGTTTCTGAAACCCCAGCTTATGCGAACCACGCCTCAACTGGAGCTGACTTTAATTATCTCATCTTGGATAGAGCAGAAACAGCGTGGAGTACGTCCTCTGTAGAAAAGTTATATTTGTTATTTACAAATGTGTGCAAGGAACGATGTACATATGTTTAGCTGCTCACCCTTTAAATATAGAGCATGTGCTCCATATTGAAATATAGCAGTCTAGTCTTCAGCAAGTCGTCTGGAGGACTGTTTTACATAGCTTTTACTTTAAGCAAATTACTGATGCGCACCAAAATCAAAACAATTAATGTCAATCGTCAAGCGCCTACTGGTCCACCAACTCAGCTGCTTCTTTTTACTTACTAGCATAGCATTGCGAGTTTTCGAACTTTCATAAAAATGTGTTTGTTTCAAATTGATACTTTTGCGTATCAAATTAATAACCAAACCCATCAAACCAAACGCTCGCAAACGATATCCCAAGCGAGTGAATTGCGTGAGTTAACCCGGCAAAACTCTAGCAAACGGGTCGGGAAATGATAGTAAAATGATTCATGTGTCGTTCAGTTTGTGGCAGTGAAAGTATCATTTACGATAGTCGCAAGCAATACGGTTAGCGTAGCTTTAAGCGGTATCTTGTGCGAGACTTTTTTGATAGTACTTGCGAGTCATTTAAAATATTTGTTTTTTATTTAAAATAAAAAATATTTGTGAGCCCGTAAGTGTCGCCACCCGGCCCGCCGACTCACCTCGTCTGGGACTTGAACTCAGGACCGCGGCACTCTGCCGGACATCTTAACGCTCACCGATACTATCAGGACGCGCGTGACGCTGGCGAAATGGTCCAAAATATTGCGAAATTTGCAAGTTTTGGATTTGAGCCTGGATTATTGTGAAAATTTGACAGACGGCAAATGTAGATGGGTAAATAGGAGGAATAAACAAAACGGTCAAAAAAGACACTGAATTTGCAAAGTATTCATGAGATTAGATTATAATGGAGATGGTTAAATAGAGAAAAAGATCGAACGGTCAAAAATGTTTATGGCGACTTGCTGCCAGCACTAGCCTGAATATAGACGCTCTCACAAAAATCAGAAGGACCCGGGCGACGCCGGGTATTCAGCTAGTCTATATAAAAGTGAAAGTATGTTTGTATTTGTATGTTTTGTTAGTCCCTTATGGGCGTCTAAACCGCAGAACCGATCTTCACGAATTTTTCATAGTAAGTTCATGTCGATCAGGAAAGTGTCATAGGCTATGTATCATGTCTGCGAAATTGTCCATAAAACGCGAAATTTTCAAAATTATACCGTTCATCCGATTGCCACGAAAATGTGGGAATGGTTGAAAGCTTGCCCGGGAAGGTTTCTAAGTTGAAAAAAATGCGGAAAACGGTCCAAAAACCGCAAAAATTGCAAAATTTACGTTTTCGCTAAATCTTTGGGAAATTGATCGGCGCTTGCCCAGGAAGGTTTCCAAGTAGAAGAAACCGCGAAATTTGCAAAATTTTCGTTTGTTTAAAACTTTGGAGGATTCTGATTTCAAGAAACGGGCGGGAAATAGTCAAAAAACCGCGATAACTCAAAAACTATACCATTCATCCGATTGCGATGAAATTTTGGTCAATGGTTAGACGCTTGGACGCGAAGGTTTTTAAGGTCCAGAAATCGCGAAATTCGCAAAATTATACCGTTCATCCGATTGCAGTCAAACTTTTGGGAATGAATTCAACGCTTGCTGGGGAGGGTTTCTAAGTTGAAGAAATTTGCAGAAAATTGTCAAAAAACCGCGAAAATTCAAAAATTTGAGGTTTTGGTAAATCTTTGGATAGTAGTTCGACGCTTGCCCGGAAAGGTTTCCAAGTAGAAGATATGGGCGGAAAATGGTCCAAGAACCGCGAAATTTTCAAAATGTTCGATTTTGATGAAGCTTTGAGGAATGGTTGTACGCTTGCCCGCGAAGGTATCTAAATTGAAGAAATGGGCCTGAAATGGTCATAAAACCGCGAAATTTCAAAAACTTTACCGTTCATCTTATTCCCATAAAACTTTGGGCAACGCTTGTCCGCGAAGGATTCTAAGGTCCAAAAATCGCGAAATTTGCAAAATAACCTTATGAGTATTCATGAAACCACTTAGTGCTTATATTACAATGCCGGCGTTGGTAAATGGAAGCTGTAGATTACACGGTCCAAAATATTGCGAAATTTGCAAATTTTTGATTTGAGCCTGGATTATTGTGAAGATTTGATAGATAGCAATTGTAGACTGGTAAATAGGAAGTTTTAACCAAATGGTCAAAAAAGTCACGAAATTTGCAAAATATTCTTGATTTTAGATTATCATGAAGACGTTTATATTGAGAAAAAGATCGAACGGCCCAAAATGTTTATACCGACATGCAGCCTGCACTAGATTGAATATAAACGCTCTCTTAAGAATCATAAGAGCCCGGGCGACGCCGGGTATTCAGCTAGTATCGAATATTCTTTGGTGATATTTTTCGGTGAAATTTTTTATTCAGCTTTTCGAAAGCTTTTTATTGAAATTTGCTGAGTTTTAAAAGTAAGCTTATCTTTATATTCAAAGAATTGAGCTATAATTGATGATATGCTGATTTTGTATTAAAATGCTTCAAATCATAAAAATTTTCAAAAAAATTATTCAAAATTTGAACCCAACAAAGTTTTTTCATCATAAATTGGTGAAAAAGTTTGAACTCCTTTTGTTTCACAGTGTGACACTCAAAAAGACCCATTCCTTTCAGTCCAGCACGAAACATTTGGGGTGTTCATTTAGTGTTGTATCATTGCACATTGCACATTGTGCAAGCCGCTCCAACAACAATTTGTACTGAGTCAAGTTTGCACTTTATGCTAGACCCCGACCCATGACTACAAAAATCGTTGCAAGTGCAAATCAATATTAGTGTTAGACAACAATAAAAGCGTGACAAGTGTTGCAAAATTTTCTGGTATTTTTTGGTGTAATTTAGTGCTTTATGTGCTAAATCAAAACATCCCGCCAACTAACGGACATTGGCACATTTGCTATTACTACGTTTATGCTTGCAAAAAACCATGATTTTTTGCGCTCAAAAGTATGCCAACTTAATTTTCATTAACAATTATTTATTTGAAAGAGATAATTGATTGTAAGTATTGCAGTTTTAAGCCTAGTCCATACTATACACACACTCAGTTTGTCTGACTAGTTAAAGATGTACCAAATAAATGAGGTTTAAGGCAAATATAAAATAAATAATTTTGTTAATGACTTATATATATAAATACAACATACTTCGATGGGCAAAAATCATGATTTTGGCTAGCATAAATGCAAATTGCATCATCAACAAAATCATCCATATTTTCGTCAAATTCAGAAGCGGCCACAACATGGTCAGCTACACCTGCAATAAATATTACCTAATGTACTCAAATTACCACATAATGCATTCCAACCTATATACCTTCAATTGCATCAATTTCGTGAATTGCTTGGGATGCTCTCCATTCCAGAAGTGATGTTTTCAAGCTTATAAATGGCATTTTTAATTTTATATTTTTAGCAGCAACTCAAACTACACTCACAATAACAAACTCAGCGATAACGATAGCGAACAGCTGATTGCGTTAACTTACAAGACATACAACACTCAAATCGTGCAATTGGGTGTTCACGATAGCTCTGCTGCAAAGTTGCACATATACAATGATACAACACTTAATGAACACCTCTATTGATTAGTTTTGTTTAAATTTTATATTAAAGTCACATTTGATATATTATTTCATGATTTAACTCATTTTCCGAGAAAAAAAACTCATAAAAACCCAGAAAAATGACGCACACAAACGTGCGTGAAGCAAAATTTACCCGCACAAATGTGTGAGTAGGCACTGAAAGGGATATGAACGGGACCAATAAATTTTGAAAGAAGAGGCATCAGGTAGCAATACATCCTACTCAGTTTTTCTTGATCACCCAAAGTTTGCGTTTAATGGCAATACAATGGCACTTAATAGCAACACACAGAAGCAACATCTGTTTCAGATTGAAATGAAAATAAAATGTGAAGTTAAGATCGCGAAAAACCGCGATATATGAAACCAAAATTGACCGCGTCCATTATCAAGTCATTGCAGGCCATAAACTAAAGATACAAATTTACCGAACCGCGTTTTCAGTTTCTACAAGCAACTGCCTTAGAAACGCATTGACCATTTATGAGTGTTACTCATTCCCAGCAAGAAAAACTAAAATTCAATTCGAAAATGACCTTGGTGGATAAACCGCGATACGTTAGGATTCTTTGAACTGAAGTACTTGAACAATATGATCCGTTTATAAAATACATCGCATTTAATCCAAATTTTGCAAGGATGCAATTTCGGCATATGGGTCAATCAATCCGAACTTTCTAATTTTTTAGCAAACTGCTTGGAAAACGGTTTGGTTCGAAGAATCAATTTAGTCAGTTTCTTTCGGAATTTATAAAACTATTACAATTTATTGACCGGACAAAAAAAAATTTTTTATTGTTTTCAACCGGAGCATTATCATTTCAAACCATATCCAAGCTCGGCATTTTACTATTTTGAAAAGAATAAATGCATTAGTCAAGTAGTGGCAAAACAAATCCAAGTATTTAAGATTAGGCTAGATTCTATTTAAAAGTTCAGGTAATGGTAGAGAAGTTTTTTAGTTATATATACCTACTTATAATGAATGAGGTCCATTCGGGTATTGGTTAATGTTAATAGCTTTTTTTAGCTGGACGCTTCCTTCTGATCAAACAAAGGTCTTATTTTTTACCAAAATTTTTTCACTGTCCAAGATTCCGTGAAGTAATTTCTTCTCTAAGATTCCGTGAACTAAGCTTCGAACCAAACCCTTAGGTTTGATAACTTAACCTTAGACTTTCCAACGTATTCGAAATCCGAACCAAACCTTCTCTAGAATTTCTGTGTTTTCCCGTCTTGATATTTTATAGTCTTTTGGAGCTTTACATCTAGGTACATTTTGAACTCAGTTATAACGTAGTTTTTAAAACGTGCCAAATGACATCTAAATTACCTTAGTGACCCAATTATTTTAAGGAAATTGCTAGTTTTTAAAATATCGATATTTTTACCCTAAAATATTTATATCGAAATGATACTTTTTCAATATCGTCAAAAATATCGATATAGATATTTTTGAAATATCCGACAACCCTACTGTGAAGTGCTGCCCATCACCGTTGCGACCTATAAATCCACTATCGCTTATCCGATCTTTACCATTTGGCAGATCGATAAATAATCCTGAATACTGAATATGTCCAGAAGGAACGAACCTTCTATCTATAAAACTGCGGGAGATATGACGTTTTTTCCAATTTGCGGGGGCGGGAGGGGGCGTGGCAAAAATTGAATATAAACTTGTTTTGCCTGGTACAGAGTATAACAAGAAAGAAAGTTGGCCAAGTCAGACTATAATATACTCTGTACCTGCCCATAACTGTTTGTTTTCCTTATAACTCGACAAAATTTCATCCGATCTTTACCATTCCTTTGGCGGATCGATAAATAATCTTGATTTCAGAATATGTCCAGAAGTTTCGAACCTATCTATACAAATGACGGAGATATTACTTTCTAGAGCAAAAGCTCTTTTCGACTGGGGGTAAGTCCAGAAAACAATTGTCCTTGCGACAGATTTTTGGCTACGTTTTTGACTTTGCAAAGTCAGCAGCTTTGGTCTGTGCAAGGCAGCCATAGTAGCAGCTGGGTTGTGAGTAATTGGGTTGTAGTGGTGGATTAGCGGCGATTAGATCAGTGACCAGTTGAGCTACGGAATAGTTTACGTTGTAAGTTTATTTTAAAAAGTTTTTTTTTTTCAATAACACAATTCGAAGATATGCTGCTTGGTAAGATGGATAAGTAAAATGTGGCGGGGGATCGAGTATTTTCTTCTCCTTGCTTTACCTGAGCGCTTGAGGTTGTCGAAGTGAATGGCAACTTTCTCTCTTGTGCTCTTCTACAACTCGAACTGTAAATCATAATAAAATAAGTACAGGCCAGTGTTGCCAACTCTTAAGGGCCCAAGCACGCTGGATCAACATTCTGAAAAAGCCAAAAATAGCTATAAATTTTAAAAACTAGCTGTAGAAATAGCTTGTATTGTTTTTTTATACCCTGTTCCCACTAAAAATGGTAAATGTATGTAACAAGAAGAAGGAAACATTTCCGATGCTATATAATATATATATTCTTGATCAGCATCAACATACGAGACGACATAGTCCCTTCCGTATGAACGCACAGATCTCAGTTGCATTGTCCGTACCGATTCCAACCCCATTTCCAATGTTTAATTCAAACCTTCTTAGCTCTTGGCACAGACTGTTAGTTATAGATTTGGAGGAGGAGATCCTACAAGAAGTACTAACAACAACTTTCTACCTTTCTTAAATTGCTCTGTGGGCAATAAATCGAATTCTTTGGCCAAAATTCTTGCATTTCTATAATAGCCTTGCTGGAAGCTGAAACGTTCCTAAAAGATTGACCTTATTGCCAAGTGTAGCCCTTGAAGTCAGATCACTGACGACTGCAATTAATTTTAGAAATATTTTTCTAATTTTTTATAACGGATGTTCACAAAGTTTTTCCAGTAAACTGTAAAATCATTGACTAAAATGGTTAGAAATAATTTTATACACTTTTTTTATTAAAGTACACACACTCCCCCTACCCACAAAGGAGGATAATGAGAGAAACTTCAAAAATCAATGTTGAATTTCTAAAATATATGTCAATAAATGGTCGAATTGAAAAATTCAGCAACAATTTCTTTGGATAAATGGAAAATTTTAAAAAAATATGTAACTCTTACTTCAACTTCGATTTTCGATTGGGCAGAACAAAGAAAGTTATGTAATTTCTTTCCACGGAAAGGGCTACGCTCGTTCCGGGTGTTCCATGACGCCCACTCTTTTTTCTAAATTGCGTGGGCGGGAGGGGGGTGTCAAAAATTTAAAATAAACTTGATCTGCCTGCAAGTATAAGAAGTTTTTGTCCTATACATGTCGAACCTCTATCTCTTTCCATCTCTGAGATCTGTTTGTTCATACGGACTGACGGACACACTGACAGACAGACGGACAGACGTACGGACAGACGGACATGGCTAAATGGACTCGCCTGTTGATGCTGATCAAGAATATATATACTTTATAGGGTCGGAAATGCTTCCTTCTGGCTGTTACATACTTTTGCACAAACTTAACATACTCTGTGTACCTCTGGTACAGACACAGAATAAATTTGACCTTTATAGTACGAGGGCCGTCCCAGAAATGGCCGACCTAGCACAGTAGTGTTGGAAAATGTTCACAAAAAAATATTAAAAAGGGGAAGAACCGACAATTAAAAGCTTAAGTTTGTAGTTTGGTGCCTTTACCTTGCACAGTTTTTTTTTTGGTCGATTTTAATAGAGAACGCTTGTTATTGATTTGCAAACATGGACAAAATTGGTCATCGTTATGTGATACAATACTTTCATATAAAAGGTCTTAGTCCAACCAATATTAAAAAGGAGCTGGATTCTACCTTACGTAATTCTGATCCCTCGTTTACAACAATAAAATATTGGGTGGCTGAGTTTAAGCGAGGTCGTTTGAGCTGCGAAGATGAACATCGCAATGGGCGTCCAAATGAGGTGACCACTTCAGAAATGGTGGCCAAAATTAAAAAATGTGTATTGAGTGACCGGCGATAGAAACTTCGTGAGTTAGCTGAATGTGTAGGCATTTCAAAAAGTGCTGTAAGCGCATATTGACCGAAAAATTGGACATGAAAAAGTTATGCGCAAGATGGGTGCCGCGTTTGCTGACTTCAGAACAAAAACGCCGGTTTACACCTCTGCCGTTGCAATGGCTAAAATTAATGAATTAAAATTTGAATTGCTACCTCACGCACCTTATTCACCAGACTTAGCTCTCTCTGATTATTTCTTATTTCCAAACTGGAAAAAATGGCTCGGAGGAAAAAGATTTGGCAACAATGAAGAGGTGGAGTCCGAGGTTAATGCCTATTTTGAAGAGCTTCACAGTTCTTATTATAAAAATGGTATCGAAGCTATTGAACATCGCTGGGACCTACAAGGATCCTATGTTGAAAAATAAAAAAAAATGATAAATTTTTGTGTTTTAGTAGTTAGGTCGGCTATTTCTGGGACGGCCCTCGTAGGGCTACGAAATATGAGTTTGCATGTTAACTATGCCTCCTATGATGAACAAAAAATCATTAAAACTAATAGGCTATTTAACTAGGATTGTGTTATGCGTTAATAGCTAACAGTTAGCTTTTTTCCCAGCCAAAAAAAGCCAAATGTTGGTTATTCGCGGGTTCGATCCCGACTCGGAACATCTAATGAAAAGTTTTTTCTTTGAATAAACTTTACACCCGGTCACTCCTCTCTGCTGTTGGCGCCAGCTTTGTAGTAATTAGCCATGAAAAGCTTCTCAAACTGCCGTTCGGATTAGGCGTTAAACTGCAGGTTCATTTCTTTTTTGCGAAAATTAGAAGCGCACAAGCCAAGAGATTGAAAGAAGCTCGGCTTTGGCCCTTTGGGTCTGTGTCAGCTTGACTAGCCACTTTTTTTTTTTTTTTCTTTTTCATTAAATTAGGCGACCCTGTGGTGCACGGCCAAATATCCATGTCAGCTGGGTGGATTCTTCTCAGTCTGCTGCAACAATGGGGCCTAGCCAGAATAGTGGCCAGTCTGTTTGTATGGGAAACTAATCTATCTCAGTAACGATTTGAAAATGTCTCTTTAGTTTCGCAAATGGTGGGAATGTTTAAGTCCCGGAATATTGTGCTATTACAACATATTGGTGTGCATTTAGAATTCTGCAAAGGGCCTTACTTATAAATGTTTCTACTCTCTTAATGGTAGTGTTGCAGTCAGTTCCCCAACATGTAACACCCCAGTGAAGCCTAGGAAGGACAATGGTCTTAAAAAGCCTGACTTTAGACTTAATGGAAAGTCTATTCTCTGGCCGGAGTAACCAGTCCATCTTCCAGAGCTTTAAGCGGACAGAGCCACACACCCGGTTAACGTGGGGTCTCCAAGTGAGCCTCCTGTCCAGTGTAACACCTAGATACGTTATGGTGTCCTTATGGGCAATTCGAGTGTGCTGATCAAGAATATATATACTTTATGTGTTTGGAGATGCTTCCTTTAATGCGTTACAAACATTCGGACAATTTTATAATATCCTCTGCAAGGGAATAAAAACCAATGCAGATTGATGACAGGTATATTAAGAGATCGGCGGGCAATTGCAGAAGACTTACAGGATTACATGTTGTAAAATATGTGTCAAGTCTCCTTAAAGGTTATATCGAACTGGCATCGCTAAGGATGTAGAGTGTCAAAAGAAATGTCATTTAAAAATTATCGTAGGGAAGAAATTGAAATTCCCAAATTAATAAGTATCATTGGATGGAGGAAATCACGTTTTAAAACTCGTCAGAGAACTGAACCGAAACGTTTTTCTTTGTGGTTTTCAGATCGGTTGAGCATTTCTAAAAGGAAGCCGGGTCGGTTAACCAGCTAGAATAAGCGGTTCGGTTTAAGACCGGTTCGGCTCAGGACCCGTTTAGCATCCCCGTTTTGGAATCAGCGGCGGGCTTTACATATGAAATGACTGCCAAAAGTCCGGGATCGCAAAATGTTTATTAATTTGTACATAGTGTAATTAATTCTTTTACAAATTTAACTTAATTGCTGAGAAATGCGGGTTACAGATCTGGTATTTTCAACTTTTTTCTACTTTGTCCACAATTGGTTTAACTATTTTTTCTGTTCTATTTCTTTTTAGGTTTTATTATAAAATGAAATGATTCATCGTTGAAAAAATGTTATCTCTATGAGTTTGGTTACCGTCTGACGAAGTTATTTGCGAATTTCTAAGTGCACAACGACAATTTTGAATTTTTCTTTGTGTGCCTACATTAGGGCGGGTCAATTTGTAAGGATGAGAAAAAATTAACTAAGCGTATAGCAGAAACGTAATCTACGGAAAGTTCTAAGAATTTTTCCCCAAGAAACCATAGGACTAAATCAATCCTTGTCTTGTTCCAATTTCTTTTTATAGCATTTATCAGAATCATTAAACTGGATAAACTGAGAATGATAAACAAAAGCACTGTCATATTTATATCAAACAACCTTATTTTTAATGTGATCGACCAATCTTAGGATTAGCTAACATCATATTAACCATATTCTGTAGATACACTTTTTGGCCAAATGTAAATCTAAAATCATATAGATAAAATAATTCAAGAATGAGCGGGATGGAAAATTAGTAGCTAGTAGAAATGGACGTACTGATTCTATCCAAGTAATATTTCTGCCTGGACTAGTTGAACCCAAAATGTTTATAAGTTCAAATCAGTTTCTATATCTTCTGATCTCTATCGAATTCTTAGTTCACTTATCTAGGTACTTAAAGAAATTACGCAACTACAGATTGAACTGATGGCGCTTGGAGGAAGGACCTGCGGCCAGCTCTTGATCCATTTGTGGCACCTGTTGCTGCTGCTGCTGGTGCTGCTGTGGTGCCAGCTCCCCTGCAGTCTTCGCACTCTGTTGATAAACCAATCCGGCGACTCCTGGTATCGTATTACAGCCCACACAAGCATGCAACGTCTCGTGTATAAATATATCACAATCCAAGCAAAAGAATTGCTTACAATAACCACATCTGAAGACCTGCTTATCCATGACTGAGCTAAGTACCTTGGCACAGGCATAGCACTCCCTTAAGCCACCACGTTCGGGTGCCGAGAGGGGCACCTCCTCAAATGCCACCTCCTCAAAATTGGGCACTGGGAACAAATGATGATAGGACCTTGCCAAATGGGGGGCAGAGACCAAAGTCAATCCACAGGACTGACACTCCACTGGTAGCTCACAGTACTTGCTGTTGCACTGCGGACAATGGTGCCCCGTGGTGCATAGCACACTGGGTTCTTCCAGATTCTCGATGTGACACATGCACATGGACAAGGGTGCATCTTTGCCCTCAACCTCGTGCTTGCTGTGTGGGAAGCCCATGCGTATGAGGGAATTGTGCTGTGTCTTGGCCGCTGGCGGAGGATCCACCTGAGAAAGCAGTTGATCACGGAAATGAGCATCGTCCAGCACAGCGCCAAAAGTACCGCGGGTTTGTTGGGTAAGATAGCGGGCCACATGAATCTCAGCAGATAGAGAGATCACCGAACAGCGAATGCCTTCCTTCTTGAGCTCGTCGATGGTCAGATTGAGGTCCACAGGATCACATGTAGTCAGAGAACCCATAATGATGACTATCTCACGCGAAGCGTGCGATGGGACTACTTTGAGTGTCTTCAGAGCCAGGTCTAGGCCATTTTGTAGAGAGGGTTCACTGGTCAGTGGCACGTGGGCCAAGCTAAGGGCGATTAAGGATTTCGCATTAAATAGCAGCAGAGCTGTAAACTACAAATACAATTACCATTACAATTACTCAGATAATTAAAATCAATTACTGATTATGATTTCTATTCTCTGTACCAGAGGTACACAAAGTATATT
This sequence comes from Lordiphosa collinella, assembly GCA_018904265.1. Classification (NCBI taxonomy): domain Eukaryota; kingdom Metazoa; phylum Arthropoda; class Insecta; order Diptera; family Drosophilidae; genus Lordiphosa; species Lordiphosa collinella. Next base: position 173,682 of record JAEIFV010000523.1, read on the forward strand.
AAGTTTGTGTCAAAGTATGTAACAGCCAGAAGGATGCATCTCCGACTTTCTTATTTCGATTGCGTTGGCACCAAAATGACTCCGGGTAATGCCCATATATTCTTGGCCAGCATGACAAGCTGAGTCGATTGAGCTTTGTCCGTCCGTCTGTCTGTTTCTACTCAACAGTTTTGAAGCTATCGAGCTGAAATTTTGAACAGTCATCTTTACGTTGAACAGTGCAACGTAATAGGAATGATCTTAAGTGTATTAAAACTTCGGCACAGACGAAGGTAGCTTATGCTGTACTTTCACTTGTATGATATCTCATAAAAGTTTCTCAAAAGAGATATTAGAAGAGTGTAATAGTCAATCTGAGAAACACAAAAATTTATGAAAAGCATGGAAAAACTGAATGAGAAGTAGGCTATTCTCTAATTTAGATTTCTCAAATGAGTTTTTTTACAGCCAACTCATTGTAAACTGATATGTTTTTCACCCATCTCGTATGAGATATCGGCAAGTGAAAATAGTTTTAGCTTTCTCGTGTTCTTCGATTACCCCCTTAATTAGATTTTTGTAAGTCTCGAGAGTTCGAATTAACAGGGTTTGAGCCGTACTAAAAAAGTCGTATTCAGGAATTGTTTTTTCATTATCTGAATAATCGAGATTATTATAATGAAAGATGCTCACCCTTCCAAGGCCTTGAGATGCACACGCGAGGTACCCGTCAGCTCGGTAATTTTCTCAGCTCGCTTGGCCTTCAGGGCAATGATGCCCAGCTGGCTGATGGGATTCTGATCGAAAAACTCTTCGATGAACAGCTCCAACAACTTGAGGGTACAGCGCAGGCGGGTGGGTTTCAGGTCCGGCACGCTCATTGCCTCAGAACAGTCCAGGATGAGGAAGAGATGCCTCATCATGCCCAGGCGGTTCTGCTTGGTTTTTTGCGCCTGTCTCTGGCGCTTCGCCTTTTGGATAATCTCGGCGATGGCGCCATCGAGTAATCCGTCATCGTCCTCCTTGATTGCCTCCCAAGTTTTTTCATAGCCCGTCTCCCAGCGGTATTCTTTTTGGTCCTCCACTTCGTCGTCCGCCATCGTAAACAGTTCTTAATCACGGCGCCGCAAAAATCAACACCAATTGTCAGTGTGTACACCCGTCGCTAAATATGAACAGCGTTGCCCATCTTATGCAAAAATAATTATATTATCAATTATTTTATATTAAGGCCACAAATTAATATATTTTATTTTGACTTACATATTGTTAAAATATTAATTTTTCAGGCCAAAAATTTTAAGTAAATTTAATTTTTTTCAAGCGTTGCCACCCTTGTGGGCTAAAAATCACCACTTGCTGCGATTGGCTGAGAAAGTGCCACGCCACGCGGACGAACGGAAAATCACCCTACACCCTAGAGCAGGTCATATCCGGCTTATGGACTATCAGAGAACCACACACAAGTTTAAAGTATTTGACGTCAGCATTAAAATTGTTGTTACTCTTATTTTTGTTAAGGTTGAATTTAACTCTTTTTGTATACCCCTCTATTATTTAAATTTTCATTTAATCATTTAATTTTAAAGCGTCTGCCAAAGTCGATTTAGCCGAGACCAAAGCATCACTGGCCCGCTTGCACAGACGGCGGCAGTTTAAGGTAACAATTTTGTTTTTGGCATTCAGAGTTGCAAGTTGCGCGTGCAGCGGACTGTTTGACAAGCAAAAGTGAAAACTGTTTTTAAATTGAAAAAAAAATAATAATATTTATAAAAATCCACAATAACGGTTTTTGTTTATGAAGGTGTGTGTTAGTCCCTAGATGTTATGACAAAACCGCAAGAAAAAGATAAACAGCGAAATATTTTTGTGAAAATAATAATTCAAACAGTGGCTCCGTGTGTATGTAATAAATAAACTTGTTACAACTAAAAATAATACAACAAATTTGTAAATATTGTTATATTTTTTGCTGCTGCCAATTGTATTGCATTTTTCGCGCCCGGTTTGCCTATGTTTTGCTACTTTCCGTTTTGGACTCTACATTCTGCAATTAAAGCTAGAGATGCTTTGTGTGGGCTAACCGTGACTGAGTCGCAGTGACTTGTAAACAGAGATCGAAAATGAGTGTTATGAGTTTATAAAAATCAAACCATAGTAAAAAAAAAGTTTTCATGAATAAAACATATGCAGTATTCTGTAAACAGGATTATTCTTTATTTTTGATTTTTTTTTAAATAAATTACGGAAAAAAATTTGAATTTTTATTAAAAAAATTAACAATAAAAGATATTTTAAAAATTGAATCTTTAGAGACGGGTAGTGTATTACCAAAATTTATAAAGATTCATGATGTGTTGATCAATTCATATGATACATCACATGTCCTGATAGAACCAACATTAAGGATCCTTAAGGTATGATGTCATGTAGTCGGTGATAGCGGCTTTGCTATTACATTATCGTCATAGAATCTTTTCAGAGTTATATGACAAGTGTAAAGGCTGCTTAACGATAGTGTAATAGCAAAGCAAGTACATATCTCTAAATATTTTAAAAATTTAGCCTTTTATGATTTCCGTGCCACGCCCGTTTATGTCTAAAATTGTTCTATGCGTACAAAAGGGTTAAAAAACCATGCATAAGGAACCATAACAAACTATGCGATAGAAATTAATTCTTGCTTTGTATTAAACAGAAACCACCTAAAATTTGTATCGACACAGATACATATTTTTCTTAAAAAAGTCCAGAAGATTTTCAAATCAAAAAAAATACATATCAAACGACAATTCATTAAGAAATTAAAACTATTTGGTTTTAAGAATTGTGTCTGGTTTCACTAAACTTTGTCTTTATAAAGATGGGCTCTAAAAACACTTCTGATTTTGTCACGTTCGAATCGCTTCTTATTTTGCCAATAGTTTTGGATTTCACTTGCTATTCACTTCAGCACTAATAAAAGTGCTAGCTAAGAGCTATATTACAAAGTAAACAACGAATTGAAATTGCGTTTTACTTTCATGTTCGACATAAAGGAAATGCCCATATTCTCTTTAGGTGAGCTTTGTCATTTATATTAAGCATTTTGGTATTCATTTCTCTTACAAAATGTTCAACATTTTAAAGATTAGCGAGGATAAATAGAGCTGGCTCAACAAAATACTGGGGTTTCCTTTAAAAACGAAAACTAATACTTCATAGTGTTTTCAATAGTAAAAAAATAGCTTTCCTAAAAGAATTCTGGTTCAGATTCGAAGGAATTAAGGTCGATTCTTGAACAGAAAGAAGTTTTTGACATTATTTCGGGTTTGCCGCAAAATCAAAAGTTCGACTATATGACCAATTTAAGAGTTGAGATAGGGAGAAATTAAGGGCAATCCAAAAACGAAAATGATTTATTGGCATTTTTTATTTTTTAAAACCGAATCGGTTCGAGCCCGGAATTCCGACTTTTAATTTGCTGTGAACCGAACCTTGAACTGAACCTCATTAATAATAAAAGCTGAACCTGTTTCGAACCTACAATTTCGGTTCGGTTCAACAAAAATGATAGACACAAAACTATTGTGACTTACTGCCTAGCGACTTCTTCTGTTATCTGGTCGCTTTTAAATAAAAGATCGTGATAAACGTTCAAAATTACTTATAAAGTCCCCACCTTAATAACATCTGCATTTTTAAGATCTTCGAACCAAAACCTTTGCCCAAAAACCTCGAACCTCAAATTTCCGAACCTAAACCATTGGTAAATTTTGGTTCAAACCCTAAAACCGGAGTTCCAAAAAATTTGTTGTGTTTGCAACCCTGCTTTAAGGGTTAAGATTAAACAGAATTTCGGTCGATCCAAAATCATATAGGCGTTTCCAACGAAAGGTCCACCGAGACCAAAAAACTAAAAGTAGTTAAAAACACTAAGTTTTATCATATTTTCCCGCGGAAACAAATTAAACTAAAGTGAGCCAATCTTAGATTTTTTCATAATCCACTTCGAGATACTTAAGCGCACAACCGCGCAAGCCCCATTTTTCTCATTTTGATAGTTTTTTTTTACGTTTTTCCTTAAAAAAAAAGTGCCTATGGATTGCATTTACTTTTGATATTTAAAATAGTTCTAATGGTACAAAGAGTTTAAAAACTATGCATAAGAGACCTTAACAAACTAAGTGATTACAATTAACTCTTAAGTTTTTGCTTCGCCTTAAACAGAAACCACCTAATTATCTTGATGGAAAAAATGTCGCATTCGACTGTCACGTATCGACACACATAAAAATATTTTTTGAAAAAAAAAAGTACAGAAGATTTTCAAATCAAACAAAATACATTTCAAAGGCCAATTCATTAGGAAAATATTAAAAATATTTGGGCTTAAGAATTGTGTCAGGTTTCGCACAGAACCTTACATACATTTTTACGTTATCCAGTGCTTTGACACTTAGACGAAGTTTTTGGTGATATGAAAATAAATGGAAAATAGTGATGATTTTTTTCTCGCTAATTGGCCGAAAACTGCCAATATATTAAGCCCTAATTGTTTTTTGGGATTTTATCCAAGATTATTATTTGTGAGGAATAGTCACTGTTAGCAACATATTACTCATCTCTATTAACAGAGCACCCAATTTTTGAGCAATTCACCACACTGAGCAGACACACACACACACACACTAATATGTCCAATGGTTCTGTTGGATAGGGTTGCCACCTGGGTATTTTTTTCTGTACTGTACTTTTTCTTTGCGGTTTGGTCGTCTTGTATCCAGTTTGTTTAAATAGTCAATTTAAACAGATTTTAATATTTATAATGCCTTCTTCAACAGAAGCCTAAGCCTGGGTGTAGAGTATAATGTTGGCACAGGAGATAGCACCAACAGAAATTGGTAAACACGCAAACATAATCAGAGGTGAGTGCAAAAAAAAGTGCAGTTCGAACGAATCCCCACTTACACCCCCCGTTTTAACCCAGTTGCCCAAGAGGAACTGGCAAATATGGATGTGCTCGTATGTGGACGCTGTCTAAGGGCCTACAATTTTGTGGAGGAATTTCAAGCCCATAAGGAGGATGCCTGTGAGAAGGAGAATGCCAACCTTAAAGAATCCCTCGACACAAAGCCCACTATCTGGGCATTTACGCTATGGAAGGCCACACAATTGCACCAGCGCAAAGAGTCGAGCAATTCCAACTCCTGGGCTCTGTATCAGCATTGGGTGAAACTGGAGGAGAGTGTGAGGGAGCCTTGGATAGTGGCCGGGAAGACTATACAATCGTTTGGCAAGATTGGGCATGGCCAGCTGCAGGATATGCCAGTGCGCATTACCAAAACAGTAGTGAATCCCAATAACAACAACAACACTTCAAATAGCAACAACAACACCAGCACCAGTGTATCACCCACCAGAAGTAAGTAGTAAGATCGTTCCGAAAGCGCCAGCTAATAACGCCCTGCTTCTTGTTTAGAATCGCCCGCTGGCGGAAAATTGCCCACACTGGCTAACCAGCTCAAGGACACTGAAAATGAGCGTCCCAAATCAGCACTGCCCTCCGTGGGTGCCACTACCACATCGGCAGTCAAGCCCAACAATCGACTAGCCATACGCGTCGACTTGAAAACAGAACAGCGGACTGAGGAGGCTGTGGAGAAGATAGTGGCCAAACGCTTTAATCCCCGTCGCAAGACCCACGAGTATCTGGTCAAATGGGTGGATCGTTCGCATCATGAGAATACCTGGGAGGTGATGGCCAATCTAGAGCGTGTGCCCTACTTTCTACAAATGTTCGAGAAACAACTGGCGCGCCAGAAATTGACGCGGGAAAAGGGTATAGATGCTTTGAAAAGGCTTCAACAACCCAGCAGCGCCAAACTGGAGTCGCCTGCTCCACTCAGTCCGTCGGGTCAGGGCTCGCCACCTTCGCGGCCTTCACGTACCTCTAAGACCAAGGCCATGGACGCTTTTAAACAGTGGGTGAATGAGGGTGGTGCCAACGAGGAGGGTTCCACCTCTTCACCGTCATCGGCCAATGAAGAAGAGTCGGCCACGGAGCAGGAATGGCCTGCGGCCTCCTCTCCCTCCCCCTCGTCAGCGGCACTTAAACGCAAACTGAATCATACGGACTCCAGTCTAGAGAGCAGTGGCCTAGGACTGGGAGAGGATTTGGAAGAGGATCTTATACCCTCGCATACGGTAAAGCGTTTAAAAAACGGCGGTAGCTCGGTGCAGCTGAATAAGCCCAGAGCCCTGTTGACACAAGAAAAGAACACGCCGCAGCTGGCCAAAATCAATGGCAACACTTCCTCCTCGGTACCGGTGACAGCGTCGGCCGAACACAAAATGGGTGAGATTATCTATACGGAGGATAGCACCAGCTCGGGCATGTTTCGAAAACCAGAAATGCCCAATACTATTCAAGTGGTAAGTTTTTGGCATTATAAATTTCAATTCCGATTAAAATATTATTTCTTCAATTTGGAATGAAAACAAAATCGAACGATTTACAATTCGAATGTTTCATTTCCAAGTTGTTTCCGTTGTCGATTCTTTCACCTTAATCATCTAGTGCAGTCAAACAAACAAAAAAAAACATCACTCCAAATAGTTGATAGTAGTTGAAAATACACTCATGGACAAAATAATAGGTGTGTTTTTTTTTTCTAATTCATTTCTTCTCTTATCTCAACAAATCAAAGTTTTTTCAAAACTTATATTAATTGTCTTTAAACAAAAGAAAAACAGTTTCACAAACCCTTTAATATACAACTTATTTAAATATTTCCTTAAATCCGGCAATTTTGGCTGGACACAATAATAGGTGTACGAAGATAAATGTTTAAATTAAATCAATATTTCACTAGTTTTGGTCTTGTTTTATATTAAACTAAGTATCTGGCAGCTAATAACCGGTATATCCGCCACTATTTTGCAAGACTTTCTCCATTCGTCTTGGCATAGAGGATATTAACTTGCGACAAGTTCCAATTGGAATGTTGTACCATGCTCTTTGGACAATATCCCAAAGTTGATTTTATATTTTGACAAAAAATCTTTCCGACCTCTCTTTTGAGTTCACCCCAGAGATTCTCGATGGGATTGAGGTCCGGGGATTGACTAGGCCAACCAAGAACATCCACATTTTGCTCTCGGAACCAATCCTTTACTTCTCGTGAGGCGAGCTTCGGGTCGTTATCTCGCTGGAACTTCCATAAAAGTGGCATACCGTCTCCAATAGATCTTTGTATACGAATCTGTCCATTATTCCGTCAATACGATGAATTGGACCAACATCATACCATGAAAAACAGCCCCATACCATTAGGCTACCACCTTCATGTTTCACATTTTTATATGTGTACTTGGGATCAAATTCTTTGACCTTCGGACGACGAACATTCATTTTGGCATCATTTCCAAATAAATTTATTTTGGTTTCGTCACTATAGAGGATATTTCGCCATTTATTCTCACCCTCCGGTCCGCACCAGGTTCTAAGATCTAATGCAAATTTGTTCCTCATCTGTAAATTTGCAGACCGAAGCAAAGGAACCCAGCGAGCAATCGTACCTGGTAGGTTTGCTATTGCCAATCGTCGCCGAACGGTCAGTGATGACACAATATTCCCAATTTCATTGGCAATCGTACTGAAAGACTTGAACTGGTCGCGTTAAACCAACTGAACCATGCGATCGTCGGTCTTAGATTATGATTTTCTAGTTGCTCCCCGAGGTTTACCTATTTTTTTCCGGTTTTAAGGCATTGGTTACGAAGTTTTGAGAACGTTTCATTAACATGAAAATGGATTTATAAGTTTTTTCTTCATATCGGAGTCGTCGAATGAGCCTTCTCACCTCCGCACTGCAGTGGCGACCACGGCCCATCTAATACAATTTTAATGGTTATTAACTCCCCGTTTAGTTATATTTTCCTAATACTTTACCTTCTGCAACCAAATAGTTTTATTTATAAACTACAGGTTAATTTTTGTTCAAACCGCATTGAAAACCCCCGAAGATTTAAAAATCATAATTGTAGATTTGTGGCGAGGGTAGCTCTACTAAACAATTACCGTCAATCTCACCCGCCAAGAGCTTGTGGACAAAAATGACTGCATGACAAATTCTCTGGGATTTGAGTGAAGGGAGGTCTATGAAACGTAGTCTTTGCTCGTATGGAGGTAAATGCCTGTTGGTGTCCCAGTTTAGATCACGAAACTGCTTCTGAACCGATTCAATTGGATCGTGGTATGTCAGATATTGCGGTAGGACCAGCGAGGTGTAAAGATGTTTGGTAGTGTAGGGATCATTAAATTCTTTGGACCATCTCTTGGTAAATCTAAGTACACCTTATTGCACATCACTGAAATGTGGCTGTTAAAGCTAAAATTGGGTTCAAACAGAATACCCAAATCATCAACTTTATAAATACGGTTTAACGAATCCCTATTAATGGCGTAGAAAAACGCACGAAATCAAGGGAACAGGGTATTTTGTAGTCGGGGCACTCGACTGCAGCTCCCTTACTTGTTTGCGTTAAAAATTTCCGACTCATTGGTAACAAAACCGAAATGGTACCGGTAGTACCAACGTTCCGGTTCTATCGGTTCCAATAATAATGGTTAACGATATTCGGTTCCAAAAAAAAATAGTATCGGTTTCGGTACGTGATTTGAAACGGTTTATTTTAGTTAACGGTTTTGGTATTAACCCCTGATTTGTACTTATTTCACTTTCAGAGAAAAGACAAAGTGCAATGTCCCGTGCGTTATCTGTCCCGCTCCGAAATGGCCAGCAATACGAGAGGTGTTTTCCGCATTGAACAGCAGCCAGCAGAAACAGCAGTTGCTCCCGTCACCCCCAAGGTTAGCCCCGGACTGCCTGGTTTAGCGAAGCGTAATCCCCCGGCTCGTGCCTCACCCTTAACAGTGGGCCAGCGACAGCAAGTCGTGCGCCCTGCTGCTCAGCAGCAGTCAACACCCCAGCAGCGTCGTCCCCTAGCGGCACAAACCAGCACGCCACAATTCCGCCAGCAACAACAGTCGACGCCCATAAGAAACCAAACGGTTCAACAGGCAGGTGGTGGTCGTATATTAGCAAGAACCGGAGGGGCGGGTAACACTCAGCCATCGAGACCAGCAGTTGCCACCAAAGTGGTCACGCCGGAGCAGAAGATTTTGCAGCTATCTAAATCGGGTGATTTGAAGGTCACACGCAAGGTGGTCACCCGCGAAGAGCTTATAGCACAGCGTGCGGCCCAGGCGCGTCAACAGCAGCAACAACAGCAACAGGTGAAGATTCAGCAAGTGCAACAGATACGAGGAGCAGCCGCCAAGCCTCAGTCCACTCCCCAACACCGCCAACCTCAAACGCAACCACTGCTAAAATTAGATTTGGAAGAGGAGCAGGAGCTGGAAGAGGCGCCAGAAGAGGGCCAACTGTGCCCCATAACAGGTAAACTTATTGGCCAAGAGGAGACCCAATTGCAAATGGAACAGGAACAGCAGCAGGAGCTACAACGCGAACAGTTGGAGGCTGCAGCACAGGCTCTCTTAGGCTCCGATCAGCAAGTTTTAACCAATGAGGATGGATCCGCGCTGCTGGTGCGTGGCGAAGATGGCACAGTCTATCAGGTGGCTGGTAAAACGGCTGAGGGACAAACCATATTGGTGACCCAAGGTCCCGATGGTGAGCAACAGTTTGCCTACGTGGCTGCCGCCGGGGGTGATGATTCGGATGTACTGTCTCTGGATCATGCGGTGGCAGAGGCGGTCCAGGGTGCGGGAGGAGGAACACAGGCAGCTGCTGCCACCTCGGATGGCGAGCAGATACTGGTCTCCATGACCGAGGAAGAGTTGGCTCAACATCAGGCGGCTGTACTGCAGCAGCACGTGGAAAGTGGAGGAGCTGCGGGCACCCCAGCCACTGCACAAATTCATATAACCACCTCCGACAGTGATGGCACGGAGGCACAAATACCAGCCGAAGTTGTTCAGGCAGATCTACCCTCGCCGGGTAAGTTTGAGAAGAAGGCAAATCAGTTTGTTTGCTAATTTTTTTGTTCTTTTGCAGGTGGCACGCGTCGCGTGGTTTTGTTGCTACAGGATGGCACCTTCATGATGACCGAAATGCACGAAGAACAGTTCAAGACGCTAAACATACCGACGTAAATTAGTACCGTCGTGGTCCCTAGCTCGTTCGTAATGATGAAGAAGATGATGGCCGTTGTTGGACCCGGATATCAATTTTGAAAAATTGAATTTTGACCAAAATATTTTGTGTTTTTTTTTGGCGATTGCAGTGAAGAGATCTCGAAATTTAGACATCCAACAACGGCTTCAGCCCACTCCCCATTTACCTACCATATACATACTTACATACACATATAAACAAAATGTACTAATTACGCATTAATTTATCATTATCAAAAGGGGCTGAACGGGTTGAGAATTTCTCTCGTCTAGCAAAATGCAATTTTTGCATTTTAACCAACAATTTGAATTGATGAAAACGTTAGCCCTAGATGTAGATCTAAACATTTATTATGTATTATACATTATTTTTAAGTATTTTTAAAAAAGATTTAGTGAACTAAAACAAAAATTTAAACCACAACTGCAAGAACAAGCATGTTTATTATTATTAGTTTCCACATCTAGAGAAAAACTTGACTTGAGAAAACAAAACGCAAATCTAAAAGAAATATCTGTAAAAAAATATAAATTGCAAATTTCAATTCAAAATAAAATACAAATCAAATCAAAGAAAGTTTTCACACACCTCCACCAGATATTGACGGACTCACAGTGTGGTATTTGCTGAATTTGGGCGGCCAAAAGTCCAATTCGCCAGATTAAGTTTTTCGCAAACAATCAACAGTAGGGTGCACACAATAGAATTCACGACTTTTTTTATTCTTTTTTTGGCTATCATTTCCCCACCACGTACTGTACGACGGTGCTTTAATTTTTGAGTTGTGAAAAATCAAAAGATTAACTTTAAAAATCTGTCTTTAATTTTTGAGTTGTGAAAAATCAAAAGATTAACTTTAAAAATCTGTTGAAAACCGTGTGTTAAATTTTTAATTTCAATCAAATGGATAACGATAAGGCAGGTAGGTATGATGCAATCCGTATAGTTTAATATAAATAAAATATGCACTGGTAAAGCTGCAAGCTGAAAAATATACATAATTTTTTTTTAACAATGAATTATGGTGAAATAGTAATATGGCCTGACGAGACCCGGCTAAATTTTTTTCTAAAACAAAGATGAACCCTTCATAGTATCTCAAAAAAAAAAAATAAACAAGAAAGAAAGTCTGGCAAGCCCGACTACATTTGAAGTGCTGCCCATCAACGTGGCGACCGGTGCTGCCCATCACCGTGGCGACCAGTGCTGCCCATCATTGTTTGTTTTCCTTATACTTCGAATATCGTTCATCCGATATTCCGATCCGATCCTTTAAAATCGATAAAGAATCCCGAATACTAAATATGTCCAGAAGGTTCAAAACTTCTATCTGTAAAACTGTGGGAGATATGACGTTTTTTCGATATTGCGGGGGCGGGAGGGGGCGAGGCCAATATTAAAAATAAACTTGATCTGCCTGCAAGTATAAGAAACATATGTTCCATACATGTCAAACCTCTATCTCTTACCATCTCTGGGATCTGTTTGTTCATACGGACAGACGGACGGACACTTTTGCACAAACTTAATATACTCTGTACCTCTGGTACAGATTATAATAAGTACAAATATTGAAGACACTTCCATTGAAAAAAAAAAAAAATTTCAAAGGATTTTTAAAAGGTTGTATTACTGGTGTTAAATCGAATTGGACAATGATGCAACATAGTTTTTGTGACGTCCGAATATATCAACTTTTGTGCCGATTAAACACAATTAGCAGGAAAGTTTACTTTTCGAATGCTGAAAGAAGCTTTCAGGGAACTTGCTTCATCAATTTCCAAATGTGAGCTTTGGTATGTACGTTAAAGAGGTGGTGATTTTAGTACCGATGTTAAAAACCGCGATGTACGGCCGGAAAAGTATGAGGGTGCCAAATTGGGGGTAATCAGGCCTGTTCCATATTCCGAAGGTTTTCAAAAAGTAAAAAGAAATGAAAACGAACTTTTTTACTATTTACAGTTCCCAAATCCGAACGATTTGGTTACTTTTTGACTTTTCGAACTCGGTTTCAAAAACAGCTCGCTGGCTGGCCTGCGCATGTGTTTGTATATATCGACAGCAGCCAGAGTTGTCATCATCTCAATAATTAAAATTTACCAAGCTCTTATTTACTTTTTAAAACCATTTATTTTCATTTAAACCAGTATTTAAATATTACATTTGAATAGGTCATATCAAATATGGTTAAACATTGCTAAATGAAATAGAAAAAGTGCTGTCCGATTACATAAATTCATATGAAGCAACCCTAGCAGTCGTCGATTGAAGGTCGAAATCAACAAAAAAAAATAGGGGAAAGCTAACTTCGGCTCGGCCGAAGTTTTGTATACCCTTGCACCTTTAATTGTAAACAAAAAAGTTTTTCTAACTAAGACTACTTTTTGGACCTTACTTTTCTATGGGATCTATGCTAGATGTCTGATTTCGACCAATCTTGGTGAAATCTTGGAAATTCATAATACACTGTTAATTACGAAATTTGGAGGCGATCCCATTTAAAACAAAAAAGTTTTTTTCACTAGTACTTCTTTTTCGACCGATCATTCATACTGCAGCTATATGCTATAGTCATCCGATTTTGATAAAACTTTGTAGAAATGTGTTAAATTATATAAAATAAGAATATGCCAATAAAAAGGACGTTTTCATTAAAAACAAAAAAGTTTTTCTCACTAGAACTAGTTTTTCGACCGATCGTTCCAATGGCAGCTATATGCTATAGTCATCCGATTTCGACCAAACTTAGTGAAATCATGGGAAAAGATAGTAAACTAGGAAATACGTACTTTGGAGGTGTTTCCATTAAAAACAGCAAAGGTTTTTCTCACTAAGACTAGTTTCGCCGGTTCCGAAACTAGGTTCCGACAAATGGGCAGCGTATTTGTACCAAAAGACTTCGTACAAAGTTTGGTGAGGATAGCTTTAAAACTGACGGAGGATTTAATGATTTGTCAGTGTCTATAAACTGCCTTGATACATTCTTAATGCTTTGCCTATTTCTTTTTTCTTTATTGAACATCCTTGGTATTAATCTCGGTTTAGTATTGTCATAACCATGGCTGGATAATAGTTAACTATCTTTGGTCAATTGTGGTCGTTAAAAGCAGTGTCTTAAGCATTTAGCGGTTTTAGTACCATGGATATCTACTAACTGTGAATTCCACTTATGGTTTGATCCTGGCGTGATTTTCCACTTGAAACAGATCACAAGTTGAATTACATTCAGAAACCCACCCCGCACCACAATTTTCGATCTAGAGGGTGAATTTTGTTACCGCTGCGAGCCTACACAACAAAAACAATAACAAAATCTCTTCTGCTCTGCAATGAGCGATTAACACTTGGCAGTCCCACCATGGTCTTTGCCAACTGCAGTTACGAAAGCGAATTTGTTGTTGCTGCCTTTGATTTTGCATTTGCCAAAAGTTTCAGTTTCATTTGCTTTTGCTTCCACTGCTGCTTCTGATTTTTTCAATATCAAAATCAAAAGCAACATTTCGCTTTCGATTTATGAGAATTGCTTCCGCCTGCTGCTTTTGGTTTTCTCAAAATCAAAATCAAAAAATAGGGAAAGTTAACTTCGGCTCGGCCGAAGTTTTGTATACCCTTGCAGCTTCCATTGATAAAAAAAAAGTTTTTCTAAGACTACTTTTTGGACATTACTTTTCTATGGGATCTATACTATAAAGATGTCTGATTTCGATTAAACTTGGTAAAATCATGGAAAAGCATAATACACTGTTAATTGCGAAATTTGGAGGCGATCCCATTTAAAACAAAAAGTTTTTCTGACTAGAACTTCTTTTTCGACCGATCATTTATACTGCAGCTATATGCTATAGTCATCCCATTTCGACCAAACTTAGTGAAATTATGGGAAGCGATTGTAAACTGAGAAATATGTACTTTGGAGGAGTTTCCATTAAAAACAAAAAAGTTTTTCTCACTAAAACTAGTTTTTCAACCGATCGTTCCTATGGCAGCTATATGCTATAGTCATTCGATCCGGCCGGGTTCCGACAAATGTGCAGCGTATTTTTAGTTTTGGGGGGTCTTAGGAAGATAGAAACAGACGGACAGGGCTAAATCAACTCAGCTCGTCGTGCTGATCAAGAATATATATACTTTATGTGGTCGGAGATGCTTCCTTCTATGCGTTACAAACATCCGGACAATTTTATAATACCCTTTGCAAGGGTATAAAAACAACATTTCGCTTTCGACTTATGAGAATTGCTACCGCCTGCTGCTTCTGATTTTTTCAAAAGCAAAATCAAAGCAGTGAAAAATATCATGTTTTTAAACACTGCATGGAATGACCCATATACAGGGTGGCCCAAGAGTAACGAATGGGTTCAAAAGTTTAATAACTTTTACAAATATTTATTGGAAATTTTTATACACTAATTATGAAAAATAATGTCACTTAAATGACCCCCGTTTTCGGCTTCGCAATAATGGGCTCGTTTTAGGGGATTTTCCATATCATCTTTTAAATTTTGTGGCTGTAGCGCTCGAATTTCTGCAACAATGTTGGCCTTGAGTTCAAAGATTGTCGCTGGCTTTTTCACATTTTTCGCTCCTTCAAATAACCCCAAAGAAAATATTCGGGTGCTGTCAAATCTGGCAAAATCTGTATAACACAAAAGTGCAGTGTACTAGACATCTGCACAAATGATAAGACCACTTTATGAAAGTGCTCGATCATCAACAGATTTAAGGAATATTTTACATAACCCTGAAAAGGTAATATACATAGTGACGTAACTTCTTCGCAGCATTTGGTTAATATAATTTTCCTTTAGTTCAGTGAGGCAGAGTGCGAGTGCCAGTAGTACTCTACATCGAATGTATGAAACGAACATTCATTTTTGCTGCTTCACAAGTGCAAAATCCCTTCAAATAAAATTCTCATCTTTTGAGCCCTGAAAAGGTAGTATGGTGATGTAACCTCACAACGACTTGATGCTAATGGAAATTTGTATTTTTATACTCTGTACCAGAGGTACACAGAGTATATTAAGTTTGTGGAAAAGTATGTAACAGCCAGAAGGAAGCATCTCCGACCCTGTAAAGTATATATATTCTTGATCAGACCGAGTCGATCTAGCCATGACCGTCTGTCTGTCCGTATGAACACACAGATGTCTGAGATGGTAAAAGATAGAGGTTTGACATGTATGGGACAAATGCTTCTTATACTTGCAGGCAGATCAAGTTTATTTTCAATTTTTGCCACGCCCCCTACCGCCCCTGCAAATTGGAAAAACGTCATATCTCCCAAAGTTATATAGATAGAATGTTCGTTCCTTCTGGAAATCAAGATTATTTATCGATCCGCCAAAGAAATGGTAAAGATCGGATGAACGGTTGTCGAGTTATAAGGAAAACAAACAATTTTGGGCAGCACTGGTCGCAACGGTGATGGGCAGTACTTCACAGGTACAGAGTATGTTATTTGACCGACTTTCTTTCTTGTTTTATTTGTGAAAATGGCTCCCTCGTAGCAGTCCATAACACCTCGAGAAGAGTTTAGCCATATGACGCACCTCATTTGAAATTATTCGTGAAAGCCATTTATGTTGGGCGGAAATTTGGAGTAGGCGTGCAGCGACGACGAATCGTCCCATCTGGAATCGGATAGGCGCCCTCATATCTCCGCAAGATAGACAGAACAGATACCGGAGCAAGGAAGAATCACAAAGACACATGATCGATTTCTTAAGTTTTAAAAAAATACAATTTGGTTATACCACTTACTATATTCTTAAATCCAGGTTGGAGCGTCGTCGCAAACAGGCCTGCATGCGCAGATGGACCCAAGAAAATCCACGTAATTACTGAACAACAATCTAAGGTAATACAAACTAGCAGTACATGCAAATTTTCATATACGTAAATATTTATTCGAATTATGGTCCTTTTCATAAATTAGTAACCAAGCGTCGCATATCCCTTTAGACTTAATTCCTGAGTATTATGTTTGATTATAACACTTTGTTATTATGGCCCTTGGTTTGGGAACAAGTTCCAAGATGATTAAATGAAGTTTGAAAAAATTAATTTGGACTAGAGAACTTAAGGGATGGGGTATTGAACGAAGAAACATCAAATAGGGTTAACACAAAGCTAAAGGAAAAGTGTTATCATGGTTGGGTGGGTAGGTAAGACGAAGTTGTAAAATTGGGGAAAGTTATACCCTTGCAGCTTCCATTGAAAACAAAAAAGTTTTTCTAACTAAGACTACTTTTTGTACCTTACTTTTCTATGGGATCTATACTGTATAGATGTCTGATTTTGACCAAACTTCGTAAAATCATGGAAAAGCATAATACGAAATTTGGAGGCGATCCCATTTAAAACCAAAAAAGTTTTTCTCACTAGAACTTCTTTTTCGAACGATCACTCATACTGCAGCTATATGCTATAGTCATCCGATGTTAATAAAACTTTGAAGAAATGTGTTAAAGTATATAAAATAAGAATATGCCAATAAAAAGTACGTTTTTATTAAAAACAAAAAAGTTTTCCTCACTCGAACTATGGGAGCTATATGCTATAGTCATCCGATTTCGACCAAACTTAGAGAAATCATGGGAAAGGATAGTAAACTAAGAAATACGTATTTGGAGGCGTTTCCATTAAAAACAAAAAGCTTTTCTTACTAACTAGTTTTTCGACCGATCGTTCCTATGGCAGCTATACGAGGTGTGTTCAAAAAGTATCGCGAATTTTGAATTTTCGCGGGTTACGTATATTCGAATTTCGATTTTTTTGTGGCGTTATGTTGGTACTCATGTCTCTCACATATGCCGACAAGCTCGGCCATTTTGAATGTTCTCTTAATTGTTGACAGCTGCTTTGCTTGCACGTGTTTTGGATCGTCTTCGATTTTTACCTATTCAAAAAAATGGAACCTGTATCAAATTTTGTGTGAAAAACGAAATTAATTGCGCGGATGCATTCCGAATGTTGACTGTGGCATACGGAGAAGCTACCTTGGACCGAAGCAACGTTTATCGGTGGTACAAAATGTTCTCAGAAGGCCGAGAAGATGTGAACGACGAAGAGCGTGCCGGACGCCCGAGCACTTCAACAACAGACGAAAAAATTAATGAAGTGGAGAAAATGGTATTGGCCAATCGTCGAATCACCGTTAGAGAAGTTGCTGAGGACCTAAACATATCGATTGGCTCGTGCCATTCGATCAATGATTTGGGCATGAGACGGGTCGCCGCGAAATTCGTACCAAATTTGCTCAATTGCGACCAAAAACAGCATCGCATGAACATTGCTAATAAGATATTAAACTCTGTCCGCGACGACCCAAATTTGCTCCAGAGGGTCATAACTGGTGACGAATCGTGGGTTTATGGTTATGACGTGGAAACCAAAGCTCAATCATCTCAATGGAAGCTGCCGCACGAACCAAGACCGAAAAAAAGCGAACAAGTTCGGTCGAATGTGAAAGTTTTGCTGACAGTTTTCTTCGATTGCAGGGGCGTGGTGCATCATGAGTTCTTGCCACAGGGAAGAACGGTCAATAAGGAATATTACCTGCAAGTTATGCGCAATTTGCGCGAAGCAATCCGCCAGAAACGCCCGGATTTGTGGAAGAACAAAAATTGGCTTTTGCACCACGATAACGCCCCTGCTGAGACATCGTTGCGTGTGCGCCAAAAACAACACACTAATGATGCCGCAGCCACCGTATTCCCCAGATCTGGCCCCCTGTGACTTTTTCTTGTTCCCTAAACTGAAGAGGCCCATGAAAGGACAAATTCCTGGTTGTTGGTTCATTAACCATAAATAAATTTAAATAGAAGTACAATTTATATTTTCCTAGCAATTATCCTTAATTAGTAGTCTTTTTAAAATCAGTGTCTAATTGTCTTAAAATTTAAAGTTGTCTTAAATTCACCGCAAAATACAAACCAGAGATCTGCAAGAGTGCCTGTTTTCTTGACTCGAGTATACTTGTAAATGCGTCTTGGGTATGATTTTCCACTCAAAATATGAATGCAGTTCTTATACTCACTTATATCGGTCTAGTATTTCAGTGACTGGTCTCAGTTTTGAGCGGTTGTCAAGTTTGCTTGTACCTGCCTTGAGCGACACCGCACGATACTTTCGTCTTTGATTGGGCGGTCGCTCGAAGACTTTGCAGGTTACATACCAATTTTACTCAGACAGCAAAGAGGAATACGCAAATAACCCGGTGTTTTGAGCACACATTCTACCAATACTTAAGTATTACTTGAGTAATGCTCTTCGCATTTGTTGGTTTCTAAAGCACGCGTCACGTTTGCCTACTCAGGGTAGGGAAATGCATATCCGACTTAAATAAGTATGTATATAAGTATGTATATGCATGTGTAAGTCTTTTCCACAAACGACGGTCCAAGGCTGTTATTTTAAAATTCTAAAATATTTTCATAAAAAACGTAGGTTAAACGCTCGCTCAAATTTAAAGGGTATGCAAACTTCTTCATACCTTTTTTCAGTGGGCGTAGGCAAAATTGCAAAAACAATACACACAGAATTCGGATCTGCTGACGTCGACGTCAAAGAAGGTATGAAATTGACGAGAAGTGAAGGAAACGAACAGAAGCCGAAGACATATCCGAGAGCAGACATTCAAGGTCACCAGTAAAAAAAATTCCACAAGCATGAATAAAAAAATACTTAAGTGAGAAAGCGAAAGATAGAAAATGCGTTGCTTGAATTGTTGGTGGATAATTTCACACTCAAATTTTACGGTTCCCTGTTTGTATGAGTATTTCCAATACGATACGCGAGTGTTTTCGGCACTTAAGTGCGAGACGCAAATATGCCGCGAGTAGAAATACTACTGTAACATTTTGTTGGAGTAGTCGGGATACCCATATGCGAAAATATCAAGTACATATGCAGTGCACTTGCAGTTGCGGTGCACTCGTGCAGATCTCCGATACAAACCAAAGTCTCAGAGAAAGACCATTAAGCAAACTTATCGAACTGTTTACACACAGCTATTTTAGGATGTTTGTTCGGAAAATATAAATTTTTCATCATTTTTAGTTTATTTATGGATCCTGAACCAACAACCAGGAATTTGGATTATTGCCGTCCAAAGATTATAGTTCCCTCTATGCAACTGAATTTTCAAGCGCTTTTTAATCAATTTTTGAAAAGTGACATTTTATACACTTTTAACAACTTCAAAGTTGTTGATTTCTCAAAAACTTGACGTGCTAGTGAAATTCTGAAAACTGACTTGTGTTCAGCTTGATAACCTCCATCTAACAGTATCAATTTCATTCCCCGGCCCGCATGGACCCAATATTTGTTGAACTGTGTAATCAATCTTCGACCTTGAGCCTAACAACCGTTTTGTGATTTGGTGGAGACCAAATCTAGGCAAAAACCGGTTTAAAATCACAAAATTTTTGTGGAATGGAATTGAGAACAATGCTGTATGTTTCCAAACAACGCATATAGCGCATTAAAGAAGGCTAAGTTTTTATAACCGTTATAGTTCTCCAATTTCTTATCACTGATTTTTATCAAAATTATCAGAGACTGTAGATATTGGGCGCACACTGAAAAGTGTGAGCTTGATAACTTCAAAATTTATTGAGGGGGCGTTGCAAAGATTTGAAACAAATTGGTCTGCGTGCGGACAATACTAGGTTGTTCATATAGAAAGACGGACATGGCTGTATCGACCATATAAAATATATTTTATATGGTCGGCGATGCTTCCTTCTGCCAGTTACATACATTTGCACTACTTTAGTATACCCCTTTTACTCTACGAGTATAAAAAACAGTTTTCCTAACTCCTACAGTTAAAGGATAATCGTTTTTAACTTATGCAGCCAACGATGTCCATGATGGCAACTTTATCACAATAATACCTATGGAACAATTTAAGGAAACATATTCCGCTTTATATAAACCAATTCTTATAAAATGTTTCACCTAAAAGTATTCCCCATTTTATTCAAACTCAAGCCTTACAATCTCTTATCGGCACTCCAAGCATTTGTTCATTGTGTTTATTTTTGTTTACGCCCGGAGGGAGGAGATAAGCTCTCCTCCACTGCGAGTTAGCTACAGATTGACTTGTTTTTTAGTTGATAATTGACCCTCGACGTGGACAGAGCGTAGAAACTGCAAGTAGGTCTCAATTGAAATTTAGTTCTTAGGTGGGGGATGCAACTGCTTGGGGGGCCCACAAAAAGTTCTGGCAAATCTTATCGCTCGATAAGCTTCCTATCTGTGTTAATCAGCAATCCACTCTGTCTCCCTCCTCCAGCATGTTGGCACATTTGAGAAAGCTGTCGAAAGTGACTACGAGGCGTTGCTACGCCTCCTCTTCTTCCTCCGCTTCCTACTTAATAGACCAGCCGGAGTTTAGTTTTTTGAAGGATTTGGGTCTGGAACGTGACAATCCTGGAGTGTACTCAGGCCAATGGCTGGGACGTGGAGCGGCAGTAACAAGCTATGATCCGGGCTCGGGTCAGGCCATAGCCTCAGTGCGTCAAGGAACGGTACAGGAGTTGCAGCAAACCATAGGCCTGGCTACGGAAGCTTATAAGGAGTGGCGTCGCGTGCCCGCTCCCGTGCGTGGCGAGATCGTGCGTCAGATAGGCGACGAGCTAAGGAAATACAAGGAACCGTTGGGCAAGCTGGTCAGCCTGGAGGTGGGCAAAATCTACAGCGAGGGACAGGGTGAGGTACAGGAGTTCATTGATATTTGTGACTATGCGGTGGGTCTCTCGCGTATCTATGCGGGCCAGGTCATCAATTCGGAACGGGAGGATCACACCATTTTGGAAGCTTGGCGTCCGTTGGGACTGGTGGGTGTCATTTCGGCCTACAACTTTCCAAACGCGGTATTTGGCTGGAATGCGGCCATTGCCTTGACCACCGGCAATACGGTACTGTGGAAGGGCGCGCCTACAACTCCGCTGGTCTCAGTGGCTACCACCAAGATAGTGGCAGAAGTACTGAAGCGGAATCAGCTGCCGCCGGTGGCTACTTTATGCCAGGGTGGTGTGGACGTGGGACAATCTCTGGTTAATGACAATCGAGTGCAGTTGGTCAGCTTCACGGGCAGCTGTAAGACAGGCCGAGAGGTGGGCGTGGCTGTTCAGCAACGCTTTGGCAAATCCATACTAGAGCTGGGCGGTAACAATGCCCTAATCATAGATGCCTCTGCCAATTTGCAAATGGCCTTGGAGGCGGCTATATTTGGAGCCATCGGGACCAGTGGGCAGAGATGTACCAGCACTAGACGCATTATAGTTCATGAACAGCTCTATGATCAATTTGTGAAATCCCTAATTGAGAAGTACCAGCAGATACTGCCCCGTGTGGGCCATCAGTTGGACTCACAGACGCTAGTGGGTCCGGTTCATACCGAACAAAACGTGCAACACTATCAAAACACTTTGAAGGAGGTCATCTCTCTAGGCGGAACCATAGCTTTCGGTGGCAAATTGCTGCAGCGTAAGGGGCACTATGTGGAGCCCACTATCGTGACGGGTCTGGCCCATGATGCACCCGTGGTGCATCGCGAGACCTTTGCACCCATTGTTTATGTGCTAAAATCCAAGAGCTTGGATGAGGCCATCTCATGGAACAATGAGGTGGAGCAGGGTCTGTCTTCTGCCATTTTTACCGAAAACATGGGCCATGCGTTTAAATGGCTGGGAGCCCAGGGCTCCGACTGTGGTATAGTCAACATTAACACCACCACAAACGGTGCAGAGATCGGAGGAGCGTTTGGCGGCGAGAAGGCCACCGGTGGTGGCAGAGAATCCGGTTCAGATGCCTGGAAACAATACTGTAAGCGTGCCACCATCACAGTAAACCATTCCGGGCAACTTGCCTGTGCTCAGGGTGTGGTCTTTAATGTGTAAGCGCGATAATAAAATTATGATTTTGTTTATTCTAATCCTTCCCGCTTACGTCAAAGCGCCAGAAGTCCACTTCAATGTCCTTGGATTTGTGCTTGTGGAACTTGTAGCTGGCCTCGATATTGTAGCATAGTTCAGCCACCACAGAGCCACGTGCTCCCCACTGCTCAGATTTCTTCTGGATGTAGGCACTGGCGCGAAAGATTGAAATGAAGTTAGACTAGACTTGAACACATTTAATGGTACACCTACCGCGTGCTCGTCTTATGCAGCGAGTAAACCGCTCCCGTGGCCAAAGTCCAGCCCATTTCCAGAAAGCGCATATCCATTCCCGCATTCTTTTTGGTGCCAAAGGGTGGATTCATCACAATGGTATCGAATTTCTTTAGCCAGCGCCTGCTCTGTCCCAGTTGCAGCACATCGGCTCTTACACCCTCCACACTGGTCAGTTCCATTTCTTGCACATTTCTCCTAAACGTATCCAAGGCATCGGCATCCAGCTCAAAGCCTATGGTCA
This sequence comes from Lordiphosa collinella, assembly GCA_018904265.1. NCBI lineage: Eukaryota > Metazoa > Arthropoda > Insecta > Diptera > Drosophilidae > Lordiphosa > Lordiphosa collinella. The sequence goes on from JAEIFV010000523.1 coordinate 196,268, forward strand.
ACTGCGCACCCAATAGCTGACTCGCTATGCTTAACACGCCGCAACCACAACCCAAATCTCCCACCAGTTTTCCCTCAATATCTCCGTGCTGCGTCTGCATGTGGTGCACCATGCAGGCGGCTATGTGTGGGGGTGTGGGATATTGTTCCAGCTGTATTTTGGGTTGCTCAAAGCCTTCCACTCCGCTGAGATACTCCTCCAGCTTCTTCAACTTAAGTCTGGCCATTATTAAGGCGCGGCGGTACTGGGCGATGGGGTGGTTGGCGTTGTGGGAGTCTCCAGACGTGGCAATACAGGTATAAAACTATTGCCGAAGTAGGAATCTTGGGGTATAAAGAAACCCAATGTCGTGGAGCTGGTGGGATTGAAGGCGGCACGAGGAGGTGTTGCATTGGTGGCCGCCAGTTGGAAGTCGGGTGTGGTCGTGGTGGGCTGGCCAAGCAGCTGGGGAGCGGGCATCTGAAAAAAATGATGGGGCATTTAGTAAGAGTTGAAAGCCTAATCCTAGAGTTGGTGCTTTGCCCACTTGAAGGTTAAGTATGCCGCCAGCAAGCAATTGTTTTTTGGTTTGAATCTCCTCAAGTATTTTGCGATTCGTTTCAGCTTGTTGGGCACTGGTGGTCGGAAAAGCCATGAAATAAGCAACAGTAGCGGGCGGAAAATGAACTAAAAAAAAAAGAAACAGACGCAGACTCAGTCACAGTTTGTCGCCACCAGCGTGACCGCGCTGGACAAATCGAAATATACCATTTATCCCTAAAAAATATACTAAAATATACTATTTCATATTTCACAATATACCATTAAAATACCATAAAAAATATCCGTTAAAACGCCTGAATATTTGAATTAGGTATACAAGTATATAAAAGATATTGATCAAAAAATAATGACTTATTATATATAGAAGTACGAAAGATGAGTTCATTTTTTTTTTAAATTTCATTTTATATTTCAAAATCAATATTTGGATTAAAATTCTTAAAATTATGGAAATCCTTAAGAAGTAATTGAGTGTCATGTATATCAATATCACATTCCTCTTGAAAGAGTGCGATAAGGGCATCCCACTGTTCTCATATGCGTGACACACACGAATGAAAAGATAGCCAACGTATTTCATAATGATTAAGAATATTGTGAGCTGGAGAATTTAAAAATGTTTGAAATTCCTTAAATTTCTGTCGACGCTTTGAACTTTTTGCAAAATAGTTATACACTTCTTTGATAGTTTGTTCCAAGTTGCGAGGAAGTTGTTTGCAAGCATAGCTAGATGCAAGAGCAGACGAATGGCAAACGCATTTAACAAAAAAACATGATTTGTTTGCAGCTCTTATCTTAGACATAACGCTATTCCGCTTACCATACATCACATTTGTGGTATCTGCAGCGAATCCAATTATGTTGTTTATGTTAAAGCCATTATTTTGCAATCCATCATTTAGTGCGGTAAAAAGATCGTCTGCCTTTTCTCCCTTCGAGTCGATGGTAAACAAGAATTTTTTCGCAGATGGTCCAAAAACCGCGAACATGACTGCACACGCCAAGACCCTTAATTCGGCCTTTTTCACGGAGGCAGATAGTGTGTGTTCCGAGCCTTGGAAAAACGCATCAATCTAAAGAAAATATTAGTTAATAATGACATAAAAAAGCATATAAGGAACTCACCTTTGACTTTCCACAGAAGAATTTAATTTTCTCTTTATGCTTCTGGGTAGCCGCGTGTTGTTTTATAGACGCCAGTCTGCTCATGACATCTTACTCGCATGCCTTACAGTAGGCATCCATTTTATTGGCGCTCCTGGGCGCTCGGGGATGGTCTCCCACTCATCACGATATTTTTGTTTGCTCATAGCCTGTACATATGTGTAATTAACAAGACTTGCGAAATGGAATTACATAGCATTTGTAAAAGTGTGGCCAAACAGAAAATACCATGGATTACCATAAAATCGAGCAAATATACCATTATACCAAAAATATACAATTGAGCAAAATCAGAGCTGATTATATACCAAAAAGTATATAAAATACCATATTCGGTCACGCTGGTCGCCACACTGTTTGTTCTACCGTTTATCTGCGTTGAGTATTTCATGATATAAATTTTGATTTCCCAGAAAAATGAATTGAAGAGTATTAATTCTCATAATCAATCGAAGTGGAATGTATAACACAGTGCGACAAAATTCACCTTATTGTCTGGCCTGGGATGTGACTTATGTATAAATTGTGAAACTAGAGGCATCAGGCAGCAACATCTCATACCCAGTTTTTCTTGATCACCACTCGAACTTGATTGTTTGAAAAACCTCTCGATAGAATTTCCTAAGATTTTAAATTTATTGAGATACTGACCCATAAAACGTGTCCTCAAGAGATGCACCTCAAGAGATGGGCACGGACTTCTGAGAGCGGCCCGGAGCCCGGATTTTTGGCGAAAACTTAGATAAACTATGTACAACATGAGAAAAATCTTCTGAGAGCGGCCCGGAGTCCGGATTTTCGGCGAAAACTTAAATAAACTATGTACAACATGAGAAAAACCCCGGGCTTCGAATCCCCTTTCGACGAGCCTGGCAAATGATCAATGTTGCTCGAAGGCAATTGATTGTACAGCTGCTTGTACCGCGAACTAGGGCTTCGACGGTGAATTTAAAAACGCAATTCGGCCTATTTTTATCTCTAGATTCCCATATGGACTCGTATAATGGGAGTGGTCAAGTGTTAATCATATCGAGCATGTTACCATCTCTTGAGGACACGTTTTATGGGTCAGTATCTCAATAAATTTAAAATCCTAGGAAATTTTACCGAGTGGTTTTTTATACAATCAAGTTTCTAAGCTTGACTCTACGGGAGGGGTACTAACCACTTGACCATTGGAGGTGGGAATTTAGTATAACAATTGCAGGGATCCCTTTTATCTTGGGTGAATTTTTTTTTTTTTAATTTTAGCATTCATCTATTTTCAACCAGAAACAGATGTTGAAACTGTGTGTTGCTAGCATAGGTGTGCCCATTAAATGCGAATGATCAAGAAAATCTGGGTATGAGGTGTTGCTACCTGATTCACAATTTATTGGTTCCGTTCCCAGGCCATTTTGAGTGTCGCACTGTGTAATATATTGAAAGTTACAACATAAAAGCTTTTACAATATCATGACTCATGCGATTAACTGTGAATAGTCAGCCTCGACGCAAAACTTTTGCTCTTACCAGTGCTTTTCGTTTCAAAATTTAATATATTTCTCATAAAATATTACAATGCGCGTCATCAGGTTAGAACACCAGTTGTGCAAGTCGCTTTTGCTAAATTCAAGCCAAATCAAAAAAATAAAGTTGTAGATTCTTTTCTTTTAAAAAATTTCAAACTTTTCATTTGTTTTTGATTTTTAAATTTTTTTTTTCAAAAATTTTAACAGAAATTACAATTTACATTAGGACATTATGTTAGAGCACCCTTGTTTTTTTTAGTGTTTTTGGCACTTCCTAGCCATAACCTTACGTTAAATAAATTTTAGGTGCACAATTTACTTATAAATAACTATCTGACCCTGCAGACGGTGTTCTGCCCTCTCCTATTTTTTTTTTAACCTCTGACTCTTAAATGAGGTACTGAGGATATTTAAGATTGCAAAAAGTCTCGATTCTTTTTCCTAAGCTATCCATCACTTAGTTTGTGCTTATTTATTTATGACTGTGAATGCAATTGAAAGTTACCTCTTTTGAAGTTTCTCGAAAGTTTCATCGGAATCAAATGGACGGTATAGTTTTGCAAAGTTAGCGGTTTTTGGACCATTTCTAGCCCATTTCTTCAACTTGGAAACCTTTGCAGACAATCGCCCTACCATTCCCCAATGTTTCATCACAATCGGATGAACGGTAAAGGTTAACAAATTTTGCGGTGGACCGTGCAATCTACAGCTTCCATTTACCAACGCCGGCATTGTAATAAAAGCACTAAACGCTTTCATAAATACTCATAGTTATTTTGCAAATTTCGCGATTTTTGGACCTTAGAAACCTTCTCGGGCAAGAGTTGCCCAAAGTTTTATGGCAATCGGATGAGCGGTATACGAGGTGTGTTCAAAAAGTATCGCGAATTTTGCATTTTCGCGGGTTACGTATATTCGAATTTCGATTTTTTTGTGGCGTTATGTTGGTACTCATGTCTCTCACTAATGCCGAAAAGCTCGGCCATTTTGAATGTTCACTTAATTGTTGACAGCTGCTTTGCTTGCACGTGTTTTGGATCGTCTTCGATTTTTGCCTATTCAAAAAAATGGACCTGTATCAAATTTTGTGTGAAAAACGAAATTAAGTGCGCGGATGCATTCCGAATGTTGACTGTGGCATACGGAGAAGCTACCTTGGACCGAAGCAACGTTTATCGGTGGTACATAATGTTCTCAGAAGGCCGAGAAGATGTGAACGACAAGACCGAAAAAAGCGCGCCAAGTTCGGTCGAGTGTGAAAGATTTGCTGACAGTTTTCTTCGATTGCAGGGGCGTGGTGCATCATGAGTTCTTGCCACAGGGAAGAACGGTCAATAAGGAATATTACCTGCAAGTTATGCGCAATTTGCGCGAAGCAATCCGCCAGAAACGCCCGGATTTGTGGAAGAACAAAAATTGGCTTTTGCACCACGATAACGCCCCTGCTCACACATCGTTGCTTGTGCGCGACTTTTTGGCCAAAAACAACACACTAATGATGCCGCAGCCACCGAATTCCCCAGATCTGGCCCCCTGTGACTTTTCTTGTTCCCTAAACTGAAGAGGCCCATGAAAGGAAGACGTTACGTTACGATTGACGACATAAAGACGGCATCGAAGGAGGAGCTGAACAAGATAAAAAAAAATGATTTTTTGAAGTGCTTCGAAGATTGGAAAAACCGTTGGCACAAGTGTATAATATCTCATGGGGATTACTTTGAAGGGGACAAAATAGATATTCATGAATAAATAAATAGTTTTTGAAAAAACACAAAATTCGCGATATTTTTTGAACACACCTCGTAGTTTTTGACATTTCGCGGTTTTATGACCATTTCCGGCCCATTTCTTCAAATTAAGCCCCCCATACACCACACAATTTTTTGTGCGTTTTGCGCCACACAATTTTTTGTGCGTTTTGCGCAAAAAATTGTGTGGTGTATGGGGGGCTTTCGATACCTTCGCGGACAAGCGTAAACCATTCCTGAAAGTTTCATCAACATCGAACATTTGGCAAATTTCGCGGTTCTTGGGCCATTTTCCGCCCATATCTTCTACCGGGCAAGCGTCGAACCATTATCCAAAGATTTACCGAAACCGCAAATTTTTTAATTTTCGCGGTTTTTGGACAATTTTCTGCAAATTTCTTCAACTTCGAAACCCCTTCCGAGCAAGCGTTCAATTCATTCCCCAAAGTTTGATTGCAATCGGATGAACGGTATAATTTTGCGAATTTCGCGATTTTTGGACCTTAGAAACCTTCGCGGCCAAGCGTCGATAGATTTGCCAAAGTTTTAGCGAAAACGTAAATTTTGGAATTTTCGCGGTTTTTGGACCGTTTTCCGCCAATTTTTTCAACTTAGAAACCTTCCCGGGCAAGCGTCAATCATTCCCAAATGCTATTAAACACTAATTGCCCTAAGTAACTGTGTTCTGTTATTTGTATTTGTAGTTGTTCTGTTATTTGTATTTGCACTTTATTGAGAAAAATACAAAATTTTAAGAAAGTAAAGTTATGGTGCGGTTAAGAAGTTCTCGCCCTCCAAAGAAGGGTCTCCAAAAAAAATATGTCCAATGCTCGCACGATTTCAGGAGTATACTGCATCTTAAAAAAAAAGAAAAACGGGGAATTAGTTTGCATGAATGCGTTTATCGTGTAAACCTCCAGAAAAAAATAGTTTTTTTTTTTTATTTAGAAATAGCAGCCATTTGAAAATGAAAAATATATTTTTCATTCTTTTTGTAGTCCAGTGAAAACATGATCGAGGTTCACACGATAGCGCCGCTAATTCTGCGTCGTTTGGCGCTTATTTCACCAAAATTGGTCAAAAAAAAACTGGAGTTTTAGTACAAATATACATGGTGGCCCAAAAGTAACGCAGGGGTTCAAAAGTTGAATAACTTTTTGAAATATTTATTTTTTTAATTTTTTGATCAAATTATAAAATAAACAGTACGGAAATTTGTTTACACTACGAATGGATGATCCTGCCAGTTGAATGATCCTTGTTTTCAGCGTCGCAAAGATGGGCAGTAGCGCTTGATTTCTGCAACAATGTTGCCCTTGAGGTCAAGGATAGTCTCGAGCTTGTTTACATATACTCGCTCCTTCAAATAACTCTAAAGTCGGATGCTGACAAATCTAGCAAACCGTTCGCTTTTAACATTATTATCCATACATAGTGGAAACAAATTTCCATACTGTATATTTTATATTAAAATAAATATTCAAACAAGTAAGGGAGCTGCAGTCGAGTGCCCCGACTACAAAATACCCTGTTCCCTTGATTTCGTGTGTTTTTTCTTTACATACACACACACTCACACATACACACACTCCAACATACACACATAAGCATGGCATGCGGCCGCGCGCGATAACTGACAATGCAAGACCCCCCCTCTCTCCCACAAGCAAAATTGATTCGTATATAACTTCGGTGTTTATTGTCCAATCTTGTTGATCTTTTCAGAATTGATAGATATTGAGCCTTACATGATATATATAAAGTTTGGTAGGTCTATCTTAAAAATTGTGGCTCTGACAGTTTTTTGCGCTTAAAGGGGGGAGGGGGAGGAATTTTCCAAATCTGAAACAAACTCGTATTGAATCGGGCATACACCTACCTACATGCAAAAATTTGTGGCTGTAGCTCTTATAGTCTCTGAGAAACACGCGTTCATACGGACAGCGGACGGCGACGGCGACGGACAGACGGACGGACAGACGGACAGGGCTAAATCGACTCGGCTGTTGTTGCTGATCAAGAATATATATACTTTATAGGGTCGCAAATGCTTCCTTCTACCTGTTACATACTTTTGCACAACTTCATGATCCCCCTTTTCCCATTTTCAATGGGAACAGGGTATAAAAAGTTATTCAACTTTTGAACCTCTTCATTACTTTTGGGCCACCTTGTATATGAAAAACTAGTTTAAGGTTTGCAGTTGCTAGGAAAGTTGGGTACCTTGGGTAAAAAATCATTTTGGAAAAATAATTTTGAATATCTAATCTAAAGAAATACGCAAAAAAAATAATAAACCAGAAGACTCCTTAAGCAAAAACGACTCACACAAGGGGCGTGCGCACCTGATGATGCGCAGTGTATATGTCATCTCTAACATTTACTCAGTCACAGTTCAGGTCACAGTGTTTGGTTTATCGAAGTTCATTTTCTGCGCATCTAGGATTACCAATAGGTTGTGAAAATATGTAAAAAATATCGTATCGATGATTATCATTTTTTGAAAATATCATCAGGTTTTTGCAATATTTATCACCAAAATATATCGATATATCTGATATTTTTATATTTCAGTATAAAAATCTTAAACCCCCAAAATATCATTAACTTTAAATGCATTATAATTTTTTTGAGCTTTTTATTAATTAAAAAGAAAACAATAAACTTTTTTTCATTAAAGAACAGAGATCTTAAGGTTGAATATTTTAAGTAAGGATACAAGAAAAAACTTAAAAGACTTCATTTCATTTTTATACCCTGATCCCATTGAAAATGGGAAAAGTGGGATCATGAAGTTGTGCAAAAGTATGTAACAGGTAGAAGGAAGCATTTGCGACCCTATAAAGTATATATATTCTTGATTAGCAACAACAGCCGAGTCGATTTAGCCATGTCCGTCTGTCCGTCCGTACGTCTGTTTGTCTGTCCGACCATCCGTCAGTCCGTATGAACGCGTCGATCTCAAAGACTATAATAGATAGGTGTAGGTAGGTGTAAACCAGATTCAAATCGAGTTTGTTTCAGATTTGGAAAATTCCTCCCCCTTCAGGGGGAGCGCTTAACCCTCCAAGGGTTTAACCCTCCAAGGGTTAAGCGCAAAAAACTGTCACGTCCACAATTTTTAAGTTAGACCTTCCAAACTTTATATATATCATATAAGGCCCAATATCTATCTATTCTGAAAAGATCAATAAGATCGGACCGAAGTTATAAACGAATCAATTTTGCTTTTGGGAGAGAGGAGGGGCCTTGCATTGTCAGTTACCGCGTTTGCGCGTGCGTGTGTGCGTATGTTAGAGTGTGTGTGAGTATGTGTATATGTAAATGAAAACACAAGAAGTCAAGGGAACAGGGTATTTTGTAGTCGGGCACTCGACTACAGCTCCCTTACTTTTTTAAACAATGAAAAAGTTACATTTTCTAAAAAAAAATGGCATATATTGGTAACATGATTTTACCTCCAAGGATCTCAAAAAACTCTTTGTTTTATATGAATATCCGTCATGCGGCTTCGCGTGTCGCAGACAACCAATTTTGATGCACTCATCTCTCTTTCTCAGATTTCTAAGTGTAGTGTGACCAACCACAATATCAAAAAATATATTTCCAAATAATATCGATATGCGATATATCAGGAAAAAAAATATTTCGATATAAATATTTATTTTTTTGTCAAAAATATCGATATATTGATACTTTGATATATTATCAACAAGAACAAGAACAACCCTAATTACCAATTTGGTAACAAAAAATAAGTAAACATTACCCCAGCTCTGCGTCCCGCCTCAATACTCTTCAAGCGGAAAGAGAGGAGTTCGTCCTGGTCCTTGCAATTGAACAGGAACCCCAAACAAATCCAATCAGCATGAGCATGAGCGATGACGACCGAGATATTGATATCGAGAGTGACGTAAGCATTTGGCACACACTAAACACAAACAATTAACAAACGAAATCGATTTAAGCAAATGTAATCTTTGACAGGATGATGCAGACTCCGATAATGGCTTGGGCTCCTCTCGTCACACCAGCACAGCCAACTTTACGCAGGTATTAAGCGCAGGTGGCGGGGCAGTAACATGGAGAGTGAGCGAGCGAAAGACTGCGAGAGGAGGGGTAGACAACAACACAAAGCACATGGATTAAATATTTCTTTTGTTTACACTCATTTCGTAGGCCGAGAAGCGTGCACATCACAATGCCTTGGAGCGTCGACGCCGTGACCATATCAAAGAGAGTTTTACCAACTTGCGAGAAGCGGTGCCCACTTTGAAGGGGGAGAAGGCCAGCCGCGCACAGATACTCAAGAAGACCACCGAATGCATACAAACGATGAGACGGAAAATAAGCGAAAATCAAAAGGACATCGATGAGATCAGAAAGCAAAACAGCATCCTCGATCAGCAAAGTGAGACTGGAAGGCGACAATGGTGTTAATGGTGGCAATCGAATAATGGCTCCTTCTTTTTTGTAGTTCGTGCCCTGGAAAGTCCTTCGTCGAACGGAGATCCCTACGTGGATTACTTGAGTGAGGAGGAAGTGGGCAGCGAGGACGTGGATGATGATGATTTGGGTCCGCCAGATTTCAGCAGGCGCAATAAAAAGATGAAGACCTTTCATGCATAGAACTTAAGCCCCCCTCCCTCTCTCCTTAACTATTAAAAATGCGTATTTTAAGATGTAACAAAAACTTTAGCCCCGTCAACTATTTAAATTTCAGCGTCACCCACAGCAGCAGAAACACGAAGAGCACAAACAGAAACATGTAACACATTTGCTTGGAGCCCCCGCCCTGTTTGGCCAGTCGCACCACTCGTGTCATGGTGTTGCCCAGAAATCCTCCTGTTCGATCCATATCATCGTCGATGCCACGCAGCAGCTTATCCTGATAGCGCACCTCGTTCCCGATGTCAATAGTCAGAGATTTGAGGGCTCCGATTTTCTGCTTCAGCTCTTCGGCGGCCCGTTCATTCTCCGCCTCGAGCGCATCGTGTGCTGGCAGTGGAGAGCCGCCAGGTGGCTGTTGACTCAGTGGTTGATAGGGATAATTGCTGCGTCGCATATTGGTGGTGTTGGAGTGCGCCAGTTTGACTGTGGAATCGCAGTGCAGAAAAGCTTAACAAATGACACGTAAACCTAGCGTAGGCTAGAGGAACGGGGGGGAGCGACTTACCCAGACTCGCCGCAGCTGTACGGCTCGTAGGTGTTTGAGGGTCTGACCGTTGAGCCCCACCCTGTGTATGAATAATTTGCAATTACAATTACTTTGCTTTTATTATTGAAATATTGCAATTAGTTTAAATTTCAAATGCAAATGCTGTGGCCTATGTTGTTATTGTCTCAGGTGGTGTGGCCGTATCATGCAAAACAAAAAATCAGTGTTGCCAAGGCAGCTTTTTTCCAGCTTAATCTACCGAATTGGACTACGAAATCGAATTTGGCCAAAGTGGGCAACAATATATACAGTGAATCAAACAAGTATTGACAGATGCAACTTTTTGATGTGAAGCGTCTTTAATTTGATTAAATTTAATTTCAGCGTCACGCATCACGCTGTCATGGCAAATTTTGTGTTGGTGTTTGTTTCTTAAAGGCTAGCCACACTAAGCACCAGGGTGGCCAACTTTTGTCGAAAAAAAAGAAGTTTTTGAAGGGACGGAGTCGGGGAAAATAGCTGAAAATATCATCTGTCTGATACAGTTCCTCGCCCTCATCCTTGTCGTAGGCCGTTGTTTCTCCACTTCACTAAATGTGTCATTATATTGACATATTTTCTACGGAAATTCTTCCAAAATGGGAACAACGCTTCGTTTTTTGCTTGTAAAATTTTGAAAACCGACAATTTGTCAATTTTTTGAAGAAGGCTGATATGGTCAGGTAACCTGAAAACAATTATATTGCTTAATTCAATTAAGCTACCTTTACACTTACCATATATCTCTAAACAGTCGGTTGTCAAATTTCTCTAAAGAGAAACTTTTATCAAATAGAACCTGTCCTATTTCATCAAAGAAGGCTTAATTTTCGAAATATTTAGAGATATTTGCTTTGCTATTACACCATCGTCAGAGGTTTAGGGTATTCACCCCAGTTGAGCTATGGAGATTGCAATTAGAGTCTTTAAATGACAGAGAGTTGACAAACTATCGACTTACTTATAAGTTTTAACTCAAAAGACTCAAAATCTAAAAAAAAATCACTTTTTTAAAAGCCAGAACTCTCGCTGCCCGCTGTTTTAAAATTTGTTCCGGCAGACGTTTTAAGTGCGAGATCCCGAGTTCAGTTCACAGACAAAGAAAGTATAATTTTTTTTTTTGTGTTTTTTTTTTAAACGAGCACAAAATGGCCTTAAAACATGCCCAAGCCGTTTCTGTAGACGGCCTGATTTCGGTAGACTTAGAACTAATTTTGTTCTTTATATAGTACAGAAATATGCTGTGGTTGTTCGATCTGAACTAAAGTCGTATTTAGTTGTAAAAGAGCTCAATGTTTATGCATACTTAAATTGAGGTACCGATTGCTTGTATAACTCGGAAAATATTTGATATTAACGTTTATTTCTAAAATTTAAAATAAACGTAGCAAGCTAACTTTTTTTTTTGTCAAAAATAAACTTTGACAAATAGCTCTTTTTTTAAATTTTTTTTTACAAAACTTACAAACATAGCCGCAAGTAACTGTTGACACTTTTTCGTTGTCTGCAATAAGTGTCTTTCACTCACACAATAAAAAGACCGACGAAACTGATTTTGTCGCGTCTGTTTAGCTCGCTCGCGCTCTGAGCAAGACGTTATTTCTGTTTTTTTTCCCGAAACATCGTTTGCTTGAGTTAATGGCAAATTGCTTTTGAGTATGTGTTGGTAAACACGCGACTGTTGCGTTCTTTTGTTTGCATTACTATACTGTACTTTATTGTATGTATTTACATGCACACGGGCAGATCATTTCGTTGAGTTTTTAGTCAAACTGTCTTTTGGTGAGAGTCTTTGTGAGCGAAAACGTTACTCTTCCGCGACCCATTTAGCGTCACCGATTAGTCAATGCAAAGCGCTTGAGCGAAAACCGCTTGAAACAAAAAATGAGAGCCCTCAGAGAGATCGTGTCTGCACAATCTTTCGGTTTGTTACGAAGCAGAGATATTAGAAAAAAATCAACTGTCATTGAGCTATGCTTACAAATAATTATTATTTTTGTGTTTAAATTTAAAACCTCAAAAAATTTGTTATCTTTTGTTTTTTTAAGAATATTGAGTTTTAATCACGACCTCGAGCCGGCTATCACCAATATTCTAACAACAAGAAAGGTCGCCAAGCAACAAACATTTTGTTTTTTAATTTACGTTATAAAATAAGTTTTAAGTTCCAATTTTTATTTTTAAAATTATAACAGTTACGGTCCCAGTTACGGATAATTAGCAACCAACTTTGAAAATGAAGCTGTGCCAATACTTTATTGATTCACTGTAAGTAAATATATATCGCTGGTTTGGCTTGGCTGTTACTATGAGATCTCCACGCTTACGCTTTTGCCATCCCTTACCCAATTGTCTGGGAACTCTGTGTTATCACTACCAAATCGAAAATTCCAACGGGGTGGCAGCTCTGCCTTCCCCCGGCAAAGTTGTCATTTCTTATTGGCCGTCGCGCGCAGCATGTTGTTAATAACAAAACCCTAACGCTGGCAAAAGATAAAATAAAAGTTCAATTAAATACAAATCAATAATCATCCATGCATTGAGCACAGTCCCAAGTAGACCGTGAACAAAGAATTCGGCAACTTAATTGAAATTCTCCTCTAAAAAAAAACAACGACGACAACGAATGTTGCGCAACCCGACCCCGCAGCAAGCTCACGCCACCGCCACCCTAACATCCAGCCCCACCAACAGCCAGTGATAATTGCATTCAACGAAAACCAAAGACAAAGCCATGAAAAAGCGTTCCAGGTCACGAGGCACACCCCCTGGTCAAGAGGGTGGCAGTGGTAGGGAGGGAAATGAGGGGGGCGGCTCAGCTCAGGGTGATCAACCGACTTACAAATCTGGAGCGGCTAGCGCTCCGGCCACGCCAACCAAACAGCGCTCCGATGTGTCTGGTGCGGCACAACAAAGACGAAAGGAGGAGATTGCCCAGACCTTTGTGATAGTCAATGAACGTCCCGTAGATGATATATCCCTGGATTTTTTCTACAAGCCTCATACGATAACTCTGCTAGCGGTCTCGGTGCTGTCTGTGATGTACTTTGCATTTGTCAGGTGAGAGTGACCAGGAGGAGGGCGCCAGGGATGGATTTGTAATTGGCAAGTGCTTTTTGGCCCATTAGTAAACTCCGATTTTTATATCCTTGAAGAGGGTATATTAAAATTGTCGAGATGTTTGTAACGCATAGAAGGAAGCAATTCCGACCACATAAAGTATATATGGACATTTCCATGATGTCAAAAGTGACCGTCGTACGCATTGAAATTAAAAAAAATAGGGGAAAGTTAACTTCGGCTCGGCCGAAGTTTTGTTTACCCTTGCAGCTTCCATTGAAAACAAAAAAGTTTTTCTAACTAAGACTACTTTTTGGACCTCACTTTTCTATGGGATCTACGAGGTGTGTTCAAAAAGTATCGCGAATTTTGTGTTTTTTCAAAAATTATTTATTTATTCATGAATATCTATTTTGTCCCCTTCAAAGTAATTCCCATGAGATATTAAACACTTGTGCCAGTGGCTTTTCCAATCTTCGAAGCACTTCAAAAAATCATTTTTTTTATCTTGTTCAGCTCCTCCTTCGATGCCGTCTTTATCTCGTCAAGCGTAGCGTAACGTCGTCCTTTCATGGGCCTCTTCAGTTTAGGGAACAAGAAAAAGTCACAGGGGGCCAGATCTGGGGAATACGGTGGCTGCGGCATCATTAGTGTGTTGTTTTTGGCCAAAAAGTCGCGCACAAGCAACGATGTGTGAGCAGGGGCGTTATCGTGGTGCAAAAGCCAATTTTTGTTCTTCCACAAATCCGGGCGTTTCTGGCGGATTGCTTCGCGCAAATTGCGCATAACTTGCAGGTAATATTCCTTATTGACCGTTCATCCCTGAGGCAAGAACCCATGATGCACCACGCCCCTGCAATCGAAGAAAACTGTCAGCAAAAACTTTCACATTCGACCGAACTTGGCGCGCTTTTTTCGGTCTTGGTTCGTGCGGCAGCTTCCATTGAGATGATAAAGCTTTGGTTTCCACGTCATAACCATAAACCCACGATTCGTCACCAGTTATGACCCTCTGGAGCAAATTAGGGTCGTCGCGGACAGAGTTTAACATCTCATTAGCAATGCTCATGCGATGCTGATTTGGTCGCAATTGAGCAATTTTGGTACGAATTTCGCGGCAACCCGTCTCATGCCCAAATCATTGATAAAAATCGAATGGCACGAGCCAATCGATATGTTTAGGTCCTCAGCAACTATTCTAACGGTGATTCGACGATTGGCCAATACCATTTTCTCCACTTAATTAATTTTTTCGTCTGTTGTTGAAGTGCTCGGGCGTCCGGCACGCTCTTCGTCGTTCACATCTTCTCGGCCTTCTGAGAACATTTTGTACCACCGATAAACGTTGCTTCGGTCCAAGGTAGCTTCTCCGTATGCCACAGTCAACATTCGGAATGCATCCGCGCACTTAATTTCGTTTTTCACACAAAATTTGATACAGGTTCTTTGATCCATTTTTATACCCTGTTCCCATTGAAAATGGGAAAAGGGGGATCATGAAGTTGTGCAAAAGTATGTAACAGGTAGAAGGAAGCATTTGCGACCCCATAAAGTATATATATTCTTGATCAGGATCAACAGCCGAGTTGGTTTAGCCCTGTCCGTCCGTCTGTCCGTCTATCCGTCCGTCTGTCCGTATGAACGCCTGTTTCTCAGAGACTATAAGAGCTGGAGCCACAAATTTTTTGCATGTAGGTATTTGTATACCCGAACTTTCAATACGAGTTTGTTTCAGATTTGGATTAACACATTTCTCCCCCCTCCCCCTTTTATAAAGCGCAAAAATAGCTGCAGTATGAATGATCGGCCGAAAAAGAAGTTCTAGTGAGAAAAACTTTTTTGTTTTAAGTAAGATCGCCTTCAAATTTCGTAATTCACAGTGCATTATGCTTTTCCATGATTTCACCAAAATTAAACCGTTAACAATTAGATTTTTACAATTTCTGAACTAAGCACTCCTAATTGCCTTTTTTTTTATTATATTAATTGACAATTGCGGGAAGCGGGCAACCGAATTAACTCCATCCAATTCGCTTGTTCCATTACCCTGACCAAGGGTCATTCCCCTCGGACACTACAGCTGCTGCTACGGTTATTTTTTGTTTCAATTTGCTTGAGAATCATGCGTATTTTCTGCCTGTCGCCACCCTGGCAGAGATATTGATATTTCCTCTATTTGGATTTCTCCTCAACCTTGTTATCTGTCTCGTTTTGCTTTTGTTTTTGTTGTTGTCATTGTGTCCGAGTGAGCACGCGCTGCCAAATGTGTCGCAACATTTCGAGAGGCCTACCAAAGGCAGCTCAAGGTTCAACAAAAACAAAACCAAAAAAAAGTAAATACACATCTCATTGACCCCCAAGTCAATAGCTGAGATAGGGGATTACAACAACCACCATCACAACAACAACTTGATCCATTTGGCTATGAAATTTCATTACAGAAACGAAGCGAATTTGGATGATAATCTCTGGGCTGGCCTTCTTTGCATTGTGTTCTTTTTTCTCATAGTTTCGGTGATAGCTTTTCCCAATGGACCTTTCACACGTCCACATCCGGCCGTTTGGAGGATATTATTTGGTTGTTCGGTTTTATATTTGCTTACGCTACAATTTATGATGTTTCAAAACTATACCACCATAAGGAATATCTTTTATTGGCTGGATCCAAAGCTGAAGAACTTTCACATCGATATGGAGAAGGTAAGGAAATTAAGGTTGAATTTATGAATATCTAATTTTCCAAATTTTGACCTAGGAATATGGCGTAAATTGCTCGGACATCAGTTGGGAGCGCGTCAAGGGACATCTGGATGTCTTTGCCTGGGGCCACTTTTTGGGCTGGGCATTTAAGGCCATACTCATACGTCACATGGGCATTCTGTGGGCCATTTCAGTGATGTGGGAAATCACTGAGATTACATTTGCACATTTATTGCCCAACTTCATCGAATGCTGGTGGGATGCTCTCATCCTGGATGTCATCATCTGCAACGGTCTGGGCATTTGGATGGGCCTGAAGATTTGCCAGATACTGGAAATGCGTGAATACAAATGGGCAAGCATTAAGGATATTTCCACAACAACGGGGAAGATTAAGCGGGCCATGCTTCAGTTTACACCGGAGAGTTGGTCAGCCATACGCTGGCTGGATCCCAAATCCACGGCCATGCGTTTTGCCGCGGTCATCCAGCTGGTAATCTTCTGGCAGGTCACTGAACTGAATACCTTCTTCTTGAAGCATATTTTTGAAATGCCTCCCGATCATTTTATAGTGATTGGCCGTTTGATATTCATAGGCCTATTTGTGGCGCCCTCTGTGAGGTGAAAAAAGAACCCTTTCTTCATTGCAATCATTTCTAATCCCTTCCAATTTTCCAGGCAATACTATGTTTATGTCACCGATACGCGCTGCAAACGTGTCGGCACCCAGTGTTGGGTTTACGGCGCCATCATGGTCTCCGAGGCCATTCTTTGCATTAAGAATGGCAAGGAGTTATTTGAGCGCACGCAAGCCATCAACATTGTGCTCTGGCTGACCATTCAAGTGCTAATCTCGGTGTCATTTGTCTACGTGGCTGTTTGGTGGCAGGTGAGTCCCCTTCGACCACTCTCATCCTGTGAATATATTAACTCAAGCGATTTCATCTTCTCTTTAAGCAACGCCAACTGCAAAGGGCATCTTTGCCGACTCCCACAAAAAGACAAGACGAGGACAAGGCTACCAAAACACTTTCTACACCTTCCAAAGGTAGGAATTAGGCTAGATTTTGGAAAACAGGCAACATTGGCTTAACAACAAATTCATCAAATTTTTCGTCTTCTCATATTTGTTTTTGAGGCCAACTAGCGGCGCAGGTGCACAAATCAATTTGGTAGTTTTAATTCTACGTTTTCAGGAGGTCGCTGGTCCACTATAGGTGTGCGCGAACGTTTTATAAAAATGCGGTCTTGAAAAGGAACATTCCATGGCTTATCGACGAGCATTTTCCCAACTGTTTACTTCACACATCCACCTCGAGTATCATTTTATTGGAAAGATGTACCGTGATTGGGAGAAAACTTTTAAATCGCACCATAAAAAATAAAAGAAAAATTTCCACTTTATCATTATAAAATATTCCTCGATGGACCGCGAACTATGAACATAAAATATTAATTCATAGGAGGAGGAGGAAGTGCACGGGGGAAGACGACAGTGGACTAGACCCATCCACTTAAAAAAAAAACGCCCTTACATGCAATAGGTGACAAGTTTTCCTCACTTTCGCAATGAAATTCAACCAAATTTTCGCCTAAGGCCGATTTCACGTCTTCCTTATAGTTGCTATGTGTCAGATAAACTTAAAAGTTACTCTGTTATATGTTAGTTTATGAGACAGATAGTGCTATGTAAGAGATGTGAAATCGGCCCTTAGTCATAAGAAAATAATTGGGGTGCCCTAGAAATCTCTAGTGATTTTCGTATAATCGCTTGTATAATGAACTAACGGGTGACAACTAAGAAAATAATTGCACAAACTTTAAAATGCCGCCATAACCACAATTCTCAACGGATCTTTATGAACATTTTTTAGTTTATTTATGACTACATATACAAAAGAATTTCACCAAAGGATTTGGTCGAAAGGACCGTTATCAGCCACTCGATGTAGCTTCCGGAAAATGTCTCCGCAAGCGGCCTGTACGACCTTGGTGTCGTATTTCCGGATACATAAGCGAATCCTGTTGGTCAGTTCTTTGATATTTTTGGCCTTCCAGTAGTTTTTTAAACTGCAGCACTCAGACTTCAAAAAAAAAATCTTCAATTGGACGACACTGCGGCAAGTTTGTTGGGTTCCGTTCCTTTGGTACAAAAGGGATATTGACAAAAATGCGATATTGGTTGCACATCCATCGACATTGAGATTTGACAGTTTGTATTTGGTCAGTTGTGTAACTTGGTGCTCTTTGCTTACGTCTGGCAACAATATTATTCTTTTTCAGCACTCTACTGATGTGTTGTTGGCTGCAATTAAATTTTCGGCAACAAAAAAAATAAAAGGGAAGTTGGAAGTGAAAACTTTTGAAAGCTAACCCTACTTTTTAACAACAAAGAAACTAGGGAAATTTAATTGCAGCCCACATAGGCTGAAAAGAATATATTGTTCCAGGTAAATTTCTAGTTTTGACCCGTTTGTTCAAAAAAAAAAAAAGGCTTTTGATTTGGAAAATCATTTTTTGGGGGTCTTCCTGGTCTTTTTTAAAAAAGTTTAAAGTTTCATGCAAATGATTTTGCGGTACGCACTTATAACGTTCCAACCTTCCTAAACTTTGGTGACTTTTGTCTGAGCCTCTTCTGCAAAATTCACCATCTACCCTCCTAGCTTACCCGTTTCCACTGGATGAGTCGCCACCCCCTCCTCCACCACCTTCGAACTTCCAGTTTTCCTTTCGACTTTACCTCCTTTCTCCGGCCTCTTACAAAAAGAAAAATCCTGAGTAATTTCCCGAACTCCACACCCCGAAAAACCCGTCTTTTTCATTTGGGTGGTTGTCCGACTTGTCTCCTCATTGATATGGCCGCCTTGACATTTCTTCTCCGGTTGTTTGTTCGAATACGCGGGTTGACCCGCAAAAACAGACGCTTCACAATTCGTCAGTCTTTTTGACGTATGTTGTTTGTCGTGGTTGATACGTTTAAAATTTTGAAAAGTATACCTCAATCATACAAACTTTAAAACTTTTTTAAAAAAAATGACCCCCAAATAACCCTTTACACTTTACCTTTCTCTATTTTTTTGTTCGTTCTTGACTATTGTGTGCAACTAGGCAACTCTTACGAGTTAAATTGTTTGAATGATCGCTAATCGCCAACCGGAACTGTTTCCCCCTGGTACACACACAACAGCTAAACAATTACGTACGCCTAACGAACAGCTGAAGGCTAGAACCAAACAAAACTAGTAAAAATTTATTTGAAAAACAAACAGAATTCGAATACGTTTTGTTTTGTATGGAAAAAAATGGAAAAAATGGTCGACCGCCAATTAATTTCTGACGTAAATTCTTCAAAATTCGCGGTCCATCGAAAAAAAATTTCCGAGTTTTTGGGGTGGTTTACCTATATGAAATATTTACGAAACGATAATGATAGTCACGGTCGGCGCAATATGGTGGATCAGCTCTGATAATTTTTACGCGTTACCAAAGATTTACACACCCGCTTTAGCTTTCGGACGCTTGTTTTTAATCTTGTATCTATGCTACGGGCTTATGGTCATATTCGCATTGATGGTTTCATTCCAACACTAAGTGGACGATTCCCAAAACAGAGCATACCTTTGTTTGGTGAATGTCGGACTTTGATGTGGTCTGATCACCTTTTGCTCCATCGTCTATCTATGATTCTTTTCAAAAAAGGATTGATTTGTTACGTTTGAGCAATGAATGAGAGATCTTGATAAGCCACCTTTTAAAAAAATCGACATGACCTTCTTGTCAATCCAAAAAATAACTAGAGGTCGCGCAATTGGACGCCACTCAAGGAACTTAATATTTCGACAGTATTTTTCATTCTTGTAACTGATTCTCAACTGGTTAAATCAGCCAATGGTCACTATATACATACGATAATATCTATTTGGATTTGTGCCAAAAATTTAATCGAATGGAGGCAATATTGATGTCTTTGCAATATTTTCATACGTATATTTACGTTTAATCAAGGTTTTTTGGATTTGATTCATATGATTGACAGTTCAAGCTTTAATTTATGTCTAACTAGAGACTTCTGGCACCTCGGCCTTATTCTCTATACGTGATTGAAAAAGAGCAAAACAGGGTTTTTTGAGACTTTGAGTCCATTTTTCTCAAAATCTCGACGTGATGGACACTTTTCGATGACAGATTCGTGTTCAGCGATGAAAATCCTGTAAGAATATCCTTGTCTCATCCTTGAATCATTTTGGCTCCAGGATTTGCTACCCACAAACATTTATATCTATCTAGTTATTTACATCGCCTTTGTGGAATTTCATTGCTGACGACAACCCAAGAGTTGCCTGCACCTTCATAGATGTAACTTTTAGCATATTCTATTTCATAATTCAGAGTCGCATTTAGAATACGTCGGTACACTGTGGAATAAGTAAATTCTGAAAGTGTTGCGCCAGCTGGGGGAGCATTTGATTTTGCTAAAAATGTATTTAAAATCTTATATTTTAATTAAAGCATGAATTTAGTTTTAATTTTTTTTTGCTAAAATCCATATTATAGCATTAATTTTACTTACCGATTCGCTTCGTTGCCAGTCCCAATGTTGCCTGCATTTGTATAATTAAAAAATATATCAATCCGGTCCTTTCCAGTCTCTTTGATTTTAAATTGACTCTCATTTGTCTTTGTCTGTACTGCTGCGTACTGCTCATAGTCCTGCCGATTGATTCATGATTATTACCCTTGCATTTCTCTCTGCTGCTTCTGTTTGGATTCAAGTTGACAGCCCAAGTAAATCCTTGGAAGATCCCAGCAGCAGCCCATCTGCCTCACATTACGATATTAAAATTAAAATAATTTAACTTATGATCTATCTACCCATTCTGACATTTTTCTAGGTCGATGGTCGCCGCAAAAGGAGAAAAAATTAAAATAAAACGAACTCAAGCAAAACAAAGAAAATTTTGTACATACACAATTTATGCAAAATGTACTGATTAAATTAAAAAACTATAAGATGTATGATACGTATGTATAAAAACGATAGCAGAAATAGAAAAACAAACGAACTACAATAATTTTCATTACACATTGTTAATAAGTGAGAAAAGCAGAACTTAGGCTAAATTAATACAATTTTTCAAATTTATAATTCTCATTCATTATTCTCTAGACCTCAAAGCAAGCGGAAACTGTCTTCTTGACAGCATCTCGGGCATAGGGTATGTAAGAGAGGGAATACCAGGTCATGGCCAGGGATTGTATGATTATGAATATAAGCGTGAGGCCAGCTTTTTTTAACTAAAAAAGAACCAACAAAATAAAAACCAACTTAAAAAGTGATGCTTTTTGTTCTACCATACCACAATTGCTGAGACAAAGGTCATAACTATGGCCACAATGACTATGCTTGTCGCTATTAAACGGGTCTCGGCAAACATTTTCTTGACCTGCTTAAACGGACCCATCAGGAAGCAAGTACTATAAATTGGAAAGAAGAGGCCAAACATTATTTCACATAGACATACTAATCACCCTTCCCGCCGCCGCTTACCTTGCCATGGAGACCAGATTGCCCAGCGTGTAGAAAACCGCAAAGACTACAATACCGCGGTGCAAAAACAGGGCGATCGAACCCAACAGCGACAGCAAAATGCCCAAGACAAAGCAGATGCAGAAGGCTTTGATGCGTGTGGACCAGCTTAAGGTGGACATGTCATTCATCTATTAAATAATGATATAAACTTATTAAAAAAATAAACAATTGATAAGGCGTTACTGAGTCATTCCACACATGCTAGATGCGATGATGGAGGGGCGTAAACCAGTTATCCAGTAATCATATCAATGAATGTTTCATATAATTACTATTTTCAGTTGTTATTGCTGTTTTTTATTGTAGTTTCACCTGTGTTATGATGCTGCTCTCCTCTTCTGGGGTAGGCTCATCGCCGCTTAGCACTCGCCGTAACTTGTCCATGGTTATGCGTAAGTCTAAAGGGTCGTTTGTTCAAGTTACAACAAATATTACTACTTTATTTCTTGTTTTGCTTTAAACAAATGAAATTAAAAGAAAATAAAAGATCAGAACGGAATGTGTGACAAGCTGTTTATAAAGTATTTTACAACACTAGAACCTGTTGCTTTTGATTTGCGTGTGGGGTGAATTTCCTTAGTACTGACTCCGAACCAGTCGATCCATCAATACTTATTGTTATCGATACCTTGACTGCTGGCTAGTGCTGGCAAAATATCGATAAGGGAATCCAACCGAAACAAAATTCGGGTTTAGACCGAAAACTTTTTCTAACTGTTACCGTTTCCGATAATTTATCCGTAACCGAGTTAAATCTATAGCCCGAGATAGACAGCCCGACCTATACCGTAAACCGTTCGGTTGGATACAATTATCGATAGTACTATCGATAGTTTGTCAGCTCTACTGCTGGCACAGCTGATTTTATGACGTCCGTCAAAGAAGCGTCGATTTAAGACAATGGTATCTGGAAAACGGAAGCATTTTTTGTTTTTCAATTAAATCTGTATTAAAGACCTGTATCCGGCACTGCGGAAAATATCTGCAAGGTATTTGTTATTTATTTTAGTTGTCTGGAGCACGTTCAATAGTCATTCACTAGAAAGCATATGCAACATTAATGATATAAATAACTTTGAACACAATAACATGTATTTTACCTTCTTCATTTATTTCTGCAGCAACACTTTCCCCAAGCACTATTCACAGAAATGTCAAAACGCTTCTTCTCTGTGATTCGCCAAATAAATGATCTTGCCTGAACTGCTTCTGTTAAATCCATTCGCTCCCAATTCTGTGGCTGATGCTGATCAAGAATATAAATACTTTGTAGGGTAGGAAATGTTTCCTTCTCCTTTTTACATACTTTTGCACAAATTCATGATTCCCTTTTACCTTTTCTATGGGTACAGGGTATAATAACAGTGCATGCAGAATCAATAAATCAAATCCATATAAAAAACCAAATAAGCAATAAATTCCAAATATTATAATAAATTGTTGTTGTGAATGTTTACACATCTGCCCAAGTGCACAACCAAAGTGAATACCCTCAATGTTAAATTAAAGATTTGTGCACAATTATAAGCAAGCCTCAAAACAATATTTTACATCCAACTCATTCGTCCCCTTTAAGGGGCACACCTAGTGTAATGGCCTAAAAAAAATGTGATTTTTGGAATTTTTTATTAAAAAAATACTTTATCAATTATTTCAAAATTTTAAGAATATATTTATACATGTTTCAAGAATATACAGTGAAATTTTAGAAGAAAAAAATTAAATATTTTGTAAGTTATAGTCGATCTCCAACGGAGCGAAAAAAAAGGTCCTTCACTGCTGCAGTGATTCCGGCCTTCCCCGTGGATGAAATCTAAAAATAAAAAATTCTCCTTAAACTAGATAATATTGTCTGTACAATGACCTACGATAAAAAAAATCAAAAATTGACAATATGGCGGCGCTTTAAAAAAATTGTCGAATTTTACCCAAAATTTTGGTCGTTTTTGGCCTGCCAAAATTCGATTTTTTGATCAGATCAAAAACTCGATAGGTCATTGTACGGAGAACTATATATAGAACATGTAAAAAAATTCGATAGTGATCGGATCATTTGTTTTTGAGTAATCACTGCAGCAAATTCGGAAAATGCTGTTTCGAGAAAAACGCGTTTAAAGATAGCTAATGAGACTCTCTAGCTGCCGAGCGGCTGCTCTTTAAATTGTTATAACTCAAAACTATTTGAGATATCGATTTGAAATTTTAATATGTTATTTGTAAAGGTGTAATCTATATGAAAAAATATCGATTTTTTTTGAAATTTCACACTAGGTGTGCCCCTTAAAGTATGACCAAAAAAATCGTTACTAACTTTTCTTTTCAAGATTGCCTGATAACTAGAAACTTACCAAATTGCACTGTATCTTGAATGTTGCGCATTTTAAATGCCTATTGAAACTTGCAGCAAAATGCTTGGAAAATTATTGCTAATCACTGGGTCACCATGCATTCTGTGCCATTGTCTTGAGTAAAATAAAAGTAAGCTTCAATTTTTGGCAGTGTAACCTAAGTTGTTGATTGCTTCAGGCGCCACTGGCACTGGCGGTACTCTTATTAGTAAAAATATGAGCCGAGGCACCTCCACTGTAAAGCGTCTTTCCTAAAAAAAGCACACGGTTTAGCTCAACTTTGATAGGTACACTCTTATAAGTTAACTAGCAATTTTCCGGCTTGCCGCTGCGCCGCCGTCAGTTAAGCTATTTTAATCGATAAGAGTATCGCAGTTTTTCTTTTTCTTTAACTCTTATGCACCTTTCGCGGTTAAAAATAAAGTCTCCCTGACATTTCCGATCTTGGTGGTGAACTTTTCAAATTTAAAGCTTACAAACACAATTTGATAAAGATCGGCCAACAAACAACATTTTCCACCATTCTCCAACCATTCCTCAAAGTTGCATTGCATCCGGATGAACGCTAGAACTTTTCAAATTTCGCAGATTGCACCATTTTCCGCCCATTTCTCCTGCTTAAAAACCTTCCGGGCAAAAGCGTCTAGCCAATCCCCAAAGTTTCACCGAGATTAAAAATTTTGCAAATATTGCGGTTTCTTGACCATTTCCACCTCCATGTCCACCTACAGGTCCACCTCCATGAACACCTCCATGGCCACCTCCATGGCCACCTCCATGGCCACCTACATGGACACCTCCATGGACACCTCCATGGACACCTCCATGGCCACCTCCATAGCCACCACCAAGGCCACCTCCATGGCCCCCTCTATGGCCACCTCCACGGCCACCTCCATGGCTACCTCCATGGCCACCTCAATGGCCACTTTCAGGTCCACGTCCACTTCTACGTCCAGGTCTAGTGCCATCTCCAGGTCACGTCCTTACACACAGCCAGTACAATGAAAAACGGCAGCCCGAGTTACTTTATTTCGTTATATCTTATACTATCCTTACATCCAAGTTTAAAGCCGATCATATGAAAATAGGTTCTTGTCTGCTGATTTTTCCGACCAAAAGGTCAAATTTTCCAACTTCAGAAAATAAGCTTTACAAATTATTTCACTTTCTATCCTTACAAACCGAATTTCAAGTCAACCGGATGAAAAGAACGATTTTGCTCTATCGAATTTCCGGGAGTTTTCTTGCACGCAGATTTTTCGAAATCGGGAAAACGTGTCCAATTATTTTTTTTGCTTACAAACCGAAATTCAAGTCAATCGGACGACAAATAAAATTCCTCACCATACAGACTTTCCGACGCTTTTCCGGGGAATTTTCCAATTTCCCATCATCGAAAAATCCACATTTCAATTCATTTCACTTACTATCCTTACAAATAGAATTTCAAATCAATCCGATGAATAATAGATTTTGGCATATCGAATTTCCCGGGTATTTTCCTTGCATTTAATTGACACATTCAACATTTCAATTTATTTCATTTACAGTCTAAAAATAATTAAAAAAAAAAAAAAAAAAAAAAAAATTAAAACAATAGTTTATGCTTTTCTAACATTTCACAGTTTAGTTTGGCTTATTAAGTTTTACCGTTTATGCTAGGTTTATGCTACGTCACAGGTGTTTCATTCCAGTGTCACAATGTCAATTATATGGGCGCGACCACTGCGTGACTGGAATGTGGCAATATAAACGCAGTTTAGTGAAAGATTAAAAAATAAAATAAAGTACTTTGCTCTACACTCCGTCATTCAAATTCGATACAATATAGATGACTCTATTTAGACACTGTTACTATTTTGTTGTGTTGCCATTTTTAATTATATAAGACCCATTTCTCAATGTCCTGTTAGTTAAACTGACCTTAGGTTTTCTGAATTTGAGTCTCTCATGCCCACTAAAATCTGTGTTTAAGCAGCCAACGGCCGAATACACTTAGCGTGGAATATTACAGTTCAGAAAGTATGGTGAGTTTCTACTTAGCCGTTTTTATAGCTATACCACAGCTGTCTGTTGAAAGTCTGGTACATTCTAATTTAACTAACTGGCAAATCCAAATGCACTCCTAACTGGAAGTTACTCAACTTAAGACAAAACAAATAGAAAAAATATATAGAAGAATATTCATGTCTCTCAGAATCTCAGTGAATATTTCGCTAACGATCCGCCAGTTTTTTTGATGAAATAAACCACAAACAAAAACCCAAAAAAGACTCACTCACATGCAGTCATGCTGGAAGCACTACAGGCAGTTTCCAGCCTCCCGAATACGTGGAGAGTGCAGAGGTTGAGGAGGAGCAGCTCAAGGTCAGCGATAGTGAGGAATCTGGGGGAAACCAAAAATGTCAGACGCAAACTTATCTTTGCCCGGCGTTCACATACAAAACGATTGGTGGGTGGCTCATACGGACAACACACCATGTACCTTCCCGCTGTCCTTCTAATCAACTTCCACTCTTGTCAGCCCGATCCCATAGGCATAGCGGTTCTCAGCACCTGGGAGAAGCTGAACTGCAGCAACGTAAAATTCTTGGCGTAGAGGAGGTTTACCCACGATGAACGCGGCCTAAGAAGGCTTATTCAGGCGGGATGCTACCGTAGGGCAGCGGTGAACTGACGGGACGACTGTTAACAATCTACGGTCAGGGGGTATGGACGTTCGGGTCAACCAGCCAACATTCGCCCCACTCGCTGCAGTTGTGGTTCCTCGTCTGTGGCCTGCTAGCCAAACTGGGGGAGTATGAGCTGCTGCAGACGGAGGCCGAGGCGCTTGAGTTACTCCAGGGCCCTGATGTCTACTATGAATTCCATCCGGAGATGTATAATGGAAAAACTGGTTCTATAGCCAGTTTTTTCCTTTCGTTACTTCTAGCAGAGCTGCCCATCTATCTGGGGAAGCCTCACATGCTTTGGATAGACTGTCGGAACTGTTTGTCACATGCAAGGAGATTAAGGAGCACTATGTGAAGCTTAAAAGCAAACAGGCGAAGAGTTCTGGCAAAGACGTGGTGATAGGGTTTTTTGCATGCCATCATCAATTGCGCCCTGATGGTGAGAATTTGTGATATCCCCTGCGAATCGTACTTATTCGCTGTCGTTTCCTCTTGGAATAGATGAAAAGTTTAGCATGATCGATGACATCATGGGGACCATGCTGTTAACCCGCTCGAATCTGGGCAAAGACGAACAGCGTGCTCTGTATTCCGCCCCGGGACGTATCTACCTGCAGATTGGTGACATCTTCGGAGCTGAGCAAAATTTGCTATTTCCCCGCAGGCTTAGAGAAATGTAAGGTTTTTTTTTTCGGCCAGCTAATCAATAATTTGTTGGTTTGTTTAATTTTTTGGAACACCACCCCAGATCTGCGTGACCCTAGTGGATAAGGGCCTCATCGCAGTGGCCAAAAAATGATTTTCCCGGAGGCTTATTTAATTTTCCAGAAGGCTCTGCACTTGGATTGGCAATACCATGATTTTAAACAATATGGGTGTTTGTTTGCTCTATGCGGGCAAGCTTAAAGATGCAATTAATCTGTATGAGCGGGCCATTAATTTGAATCCCCAGAAATCATTAAATGAGAGTTTATTGGTTAATTTGTCAACCTATATGAGCTGGAATCGAATAATTCCAAGGCTAAGAAGCTAAATTTGTTGCGTTTAATCAATAGGTTTAAGCCCGATCTCAACATAAGCAAACCATGCCTTAAGTTACAGGCAGCCAGTTAAAATTGTTAAGCATTCACAAATAAATTAAATTTGCAATACAAATATTTAACTGTGGCCTTCGTCTCTTGCCTAGGGGCAGTAAGATAGGTGTCAAGTCGAAAAAATGTAACATTATCAAAATATAATGCAAGTATCATGCCTCAAATTCAATATATTATTAGGCCTGTTCCAGGGTTCATGACTGAAAAGTCTTTTTCCACGAAGGAATTGCTGATGGGGATCGATAAAACTTTTCAACAATTAAGAGCAATTGGACAAATCCGTCAGAGCTTTTTGAAAATGTTTTACCCATTTTATATCGACAAGGGAGGAATATTGTTTGATTTTGGGGGATAATCTCCGCCAAAGATAAATTCCGGCCCGGCCAAAATTTTCGTGGCCCGACGATTCACAATTTCACCAAGTTTTTTATATAGTATAGCTGCAATAGAAAAGATATTTTTCAAAGATGGTCTCAAGTAAAACTTTTTGCTTTCAATGGTAATGTCTCAGAACTTGGCATGGCTTATTTTATTTGTATTCAATATTTTCTACTTTTAATAAAATTGGTTAAGCTTGCTTCTTACTAATATTATCTACTTATTTCACCTGGTTTGCTGAGTTTCAAGAAAAAAATCGGATGAATATTTCGTATGGCTCCTATAAGAATCAAAATTATGCGGCTGTTATTGGTCAGTTTGGAAAGCACTCAACTTGGAGGGTTCAAATCGAAAATGAAACTGCTGTATAAAAAATCGGGCGGAGCCAAAGCTAGCTTTCCCCCAAAGTCGCCGGCTTGCATACTACCCAATGTTTCCATTTCTTTTCTTCGACTTTTACTTTTATTTTCTATATTTAAAGAAATATGTGCATGTTGCATAAATTTCTGAATTGATTCCTCAATTAGGGTGTTTACGACCCCCAGTTGAGCTACGGAATTGTTGTATTGAGGAATATTACATTTATTTGTAAGCGTGTCAGTAGAATTGTAATGTTTCTTTTTCTTGTTTTCGACTCGACAATTTCAATTCAATTTCGTCAACTCAACAATTTTGTAGCTCAACTGGGGTCGTGAACACACTAATTATATGTATTTAAAAAGATGTGAAAAACATTTATGTAGCGTTTACGATTTAGCAAACAAAATTTGATCCAAAATCAGTTTTACAATCTCGTGGATGATTGTAATAAACGTTTAAGCGAGCTTTCAAATAACGCTGCTCGACAAAATGGAAGTCGATTCCCCCAATTCACCAAACCAATTTTTTCTAAAGTATTTTGGACAGATAAACGAAAATCGACATGGAAAAAAAACGGTCGAATAGTTATCGAGATATTATCGATAGACTGTTTTTTCGACTTCTACATAAGTTTCCTTCACTTTTTTTGTTTTTACACCGATTGAAAAGTTGTAGAAAAATTTGTACCGAAAAAATTTGGGCAAAGGTTTTGATTTTAGACAAAAATTGAATAGCGTGACTGC
This sequence comes from Lordiphosa collinella, assembly GCA_018904265.1. Lineage (NCBI taxonomy): Eukaryota > Metazoa > Arthropoda > Insecta > Diptera > Drosophilidae > Lordiphosa > Lordiphosa collinella. The sequence goes on from JAEIFV010000523.1 coordinate 225,379, forward strand.
TTAAATTGCTATGGGCTCAAATGTAATAAAATACCTACTTTTTGCAAATTATAAAATTGATCGAAATAAAAAAGCTTTTAAATGCAAATGGACAACAAAATTTATGTTTTTCTACCCTTGCAGAGGGTATTATAAATTTGTGGGACGCATAGAAGGAAGCATCTCCGACCACATAAAAGTATATATATTTTTGACGTGATAACCGTCTTATAATCCGATAGAGCCGGCTGTACGCACGAAAAAACATGACTCATGTGGTTATCCCGCTTTGAGGCGTTCCATGTACTAATACCTACACACACTTCACACATATAGCTGAGCAGACCAACGTATTGTTGTTGTTTCAACAGGCCAACACTCTCTGTGGGCTGTGCTCAATTGTAATTT